>VZTN01035350.1:348204-534732 GCA_013400515.1 Erpornis zantholeuca | reverse complement strand
GGGAGCCGCTCGGCTGCTCTTTCCTGGCGCTGCCGTGGGACGGGAGCGGGCTGTGCCCCCAGCCGCACCGGGAACCGGCTGTGCTCCCGGCCTCCGAGGGAGCGGGCTGTGCCCCCGGGCCCGCCGGGAGCCATGAGGTGAGGCGTCGCTGTGTGCGCTCTCGCCTCAGAGCAGCCCCGTCCCCACTCTCCCCTCAGGCAGAAGGAGTCCCCGCCACGGTCATGGTGTTGCATGTGTAGGGAAGGCCGAGAGGCTGGAAGAGGAGCCGGGCTCCCGTGCCGGCGCTGGTCACAGGGCTCGTTACCCGCCGCGGCTCGGCAGCTCCTGGCTGCCTTCCCCGATGTGGTCGCGGGGCTGTGCGGCGCCGGCTCAGGCGGACGCTGACAGCAGCTGCAACCAGACTTGGACAGTGCGAGCTCCAGCCCTTGCTCCAGCCTGTGAGTAGGGCGGAGCCGAGAGTGCGAGGGGCCAGGGCTTTCCGCAGCCACCTCTCCACGTGTGAGGCTACTGGGAGTGGGAGCTGGGGCTGAAAGGACCAAACCACGCAACTGCAGGGGGGAAAGAAAATCTGCTCCTTACCTGTGTGCAGACAGGTATTTGTAGCATGCTGCCTCGCATCAGTAGCTGGTCTCCTTTATTAAGACAGACAAGGAGCCACTGGAGAGGGTCTAGCACGGGGCAACAAAGATGAAAGGTCTGGAATATGTGTCTTATTAGGAGAGACTGCAGGAGTTATGCCTGTTTAGTCCAGAGATGAGAAAAGTGAGAGGGGATCTCAGTGCGTGTAAAGATCTCAAAGGAAGTTGTCAAGAGGATGGTGCCTAGCAACAGGACAAGGAGTAATGGCTATAAGGTAAAATACAAGAAGTTTCACCTCAACGTTAGGAAGAACTTCTATACACTGAGGGTGACAGAGCACTGGAATATGCTGCTCAGGGGGTCATGGAGTCTCCCTCTCAGGAGACATTCCAAATCCACCTGGCCATGTTCCTATGTCATCTGTCTTGGTGGGAAAGTTGATCTCCAGAGGTCCCTTCTGACCCCAACAATTCTGTGATTCTGTGGAAATTGTCTCAACCACGGCCAGTTATGGTCTTCTCTGCCTCCCTAACAATGCTAATGGTTGTTAATGTTTTATCCTTTCAGTGTTGCTCTTGTAGAAGTAAACAGGCCCTTGGAGTGGGAAGCTTCTGTAGCTGACAGACTTAACATAAAGGTAACTTCTCATAGGGGCTGCTTGTCTCTCTGCTGAGAGTAATGCAGATGATAAGAAGGGGATCCTTTGCTCTTAGGGCATCCACCCCTTTACCAGGAGGTAGCAGGTAAGACAATCTGGAGATCTCTGCTGCAGGGTGTTGCTTCTGCTGCTTCCGTGGGCTGTGTTGGATTTTACAAAGGAGGGCAGTGGAGGCCTGGCTGTTGCAGGGTTTCCCTGTGCAGCAGGAGCAGGACTGTGGTGCCAGCATCTGCCAGGCTGGAGCAGAGCCAGTCTCCCTGGCTCTCCCTGCAGCAGCATTCTTAGGGGCAGCTGCCAGCTGCTCAGGAGAGGTATTTACTTGTTTGTGTGGTGATGTGCTGGAGGAATTGGAGTAGAGGAGGTTGTGGGCTCTCTGAGACAGTGTTGAAAAGAAGCTGTCAATAGAGGAATGGGAATGGGTGCTGAGGGAAACCCATAGTTGCTCCAGGGACTGTGAGTCATGAAGGAGGGGGGCCCTCGTTTCTGATGGATCACAGCAGGAAAGTGCAGTTGTTGTTCTGTTTGTCTCACTCAGTTCCAAGTGTGATATGCAGCAGCTGTTTTATAAGGTTTCATTTCCTTTGTCTCCTGCAGTCATCTTGTTTGTTTTTATTCCCTCTCTGGCTGGCTGTGCCTCTTCTTTAAGAGACAGACTTCCCTCTGGCAGGTTTTGGCCTTTCTGGCCTTTCCCTTTTTCAAGTGTTTCTCTTCCCTCTAGTTCGTTGTGAGATTTTTTTCCTTCCTCTGCTCTTAGCAGCTCAGCTCTGGCTCTGTGACCCCTGTTTGCCCTCTGGGGATGGTGACAGTGTGAAAGACTCTTGATCCATGAACTCCAGGTCTTCTGTCAGCATCCCTGCCATCCTAGGACTTGATGTTTATGAACAGAGAGAGAAATAAAAGAAATAATCCAGGAGAGACTGAAGGTCTTCCTGCAGGGAAATCAGGGTGACCCAACCTGTGGGGTGGAGAGCCAAGGGCTTGAGCTGAAGGTTGGTGTGTCAGTGGCTTTCTGGGACCAAGGACAGGCAGGAGTGCTGTGCCTGTGTGTGGGCAGCTCACTTCTGCCCTGCCATGGGCACAGACTGGCCTCTGGAGATGGGCAGCTCTGGGAAGAAGTGGGTTGCAGTGGCTGAGCTGGTTGGTTGTCACGTGAGTTTTTTTTGGGGGTAGTCCTTTGTTTACCCGTGGGGTGTGAGTAATTGGTTTTGTGCTTGTGGGCTGGGATTGGGGCAAGGAGTCTGCATTCTGTCAGAAGGGAACCTATGATTTGGTAGCCCAAATTCAGGGGGATTCAGGCTGCTTTCTTGCCTTGTTTTCTAGACTAGAAGAGCTGCAAATGCTGCCCTGTGGAGAATGCCCCGACTGTGGTCAGCTGTGGTGACTTGTGGTTAGCACCAGGTGAATCTCAGCACTGACAGATCAGTAGGTGACAACGAGGAACACGTGTGGAGGCCAGGAACATTGCCACAATGAGAGGCCTCACCCATCCACTGCTCAGGAAGTTGTTGAGCCTCCCACCTCAGCCTGTGCCAGGGCGATGGACTCCAAGTAAAGGTGCTGGCCTCAGTCCAAAGCACTTGTCTCTGAGGCAGAGCTGCAGTGCAAGGCCTGGGCTGGTGACTGCCACTGATGTGGTCAACTACTGGCAGAAGGTGTTTGAGACAAATGGGATCCCTGAAGCACAAGAATCCAGTCAATACATTGTGTCATTTGTCCTGGGAGCAAAAACAGTTAAGTAATGGGAAAAGAATAAGGTCTGTGTGTACTTCTCACTTTGTCATTTTGATCAAATCTCTTACCTTTTTATCTCAATTATAGGGAGTAGAACAACTTACCCTCCCGTAGATGGCAGAGGGTGAGGTGTAGTTAATTACTGCTAGTAGAACACTCAGGGTTCTCTTAAATGCTCCCCTTTGTAGAAATGTAACATAAACACCCACCCTCACTTGCCTGATGAAGGGATGCTTAATTTTGCTTATTTCTCGTGAATCCCAAAAAGCAGGAGAGGAACAGTTGTGAAGGTTTGTTCCTAAACATGCAGATGGGTTCTTCTGATCACTTTCCAGCGGGTTTCCAGCAGTCCCAGTCCCAGGCAGTTGTGTTTGTCAGCATCCTGTGTCACCCTGGAGGGTGCCCCTGGCAGGGTGGCAGAGGACCCCCCAGTGGCACAGGTGGGCAGGTTTTAAAGTGACTTTGTCTTCAGTTTCAGAACCTGGATTCCAAAAGCCTCCACACTCCACTGACAGCAGTGCAGCAGGAGCACATCCAGCAGCTGAGCCACAAGCGGCTACAAAGGTAGGAGCATCCTCTTGTGCTTGTTCCTGTGGAGGGCTTTCCTTCAGCCTAAAAGCAGCCAGGGGAATGGCAGCACACAGAAGGCAGCTCAGATGTCAAGTAACTGTGCTGTGTTGGTCTCTCATGGTGGTAGAAGTGAGAGGCACAACTCATCCACCTGCAAGGCCACTGTCCAGCTGGTCAGGCCCCAGCCCATGCTGGTGCATGGAGTTATTCCTCCCCAGTTTATGATTTCATGTTACTCCTTGCAGAATTTTATGAGATTCCTGTCAGCCCATTTCTCCAGAGGTCTCTCTGAAAGGTTGCACACCCACCTGGTCTGTTAACTATTCCTGCCAATTAATTCTCTGTGACTGCAGGCATGCCAAGGGTGCTCTCTGTCTCTTCACCCAGATCATTAAGGTGTTACAGGATATTGATCCTGGGGTACTCCACCAGGGATCAGCCTTCAGGTGAGCCTTGTGCTGCTGAAATCAGCCCTCCAAGCCTGACAGTTCAGTCAGTTTCCAGCCCACCTCATTTATCCAGTCTTTACTTCATCAGCTTGTGTACAAGGATTTTATGGGAGGCAGAATCAGAACCCTTGGGAAAATCAAGACACACAGTTTTGATACACCAAGCTGGTTGTTGTGTCATGGGTGACTATCAGGTCACTCAGGAATGATTTCCCCTTTGTAAATCCATGCTGACTACCTCCAATCACCTTCCTGCACTGGGCATGTTTGGACACAGCCTGGAGGGCTCTTTGTTCCATCACTTTCCCTGGTATGGAGGTGAGGCTGACTGACCTGTAGTTCCCATTTCCAGTGCTTGGTAACAAACTCAGCTGTGGGAAGGGAGCTCCCCCAGCTCCCTCAGCTGCACATGCACAATGCTTGTGCAGTTGCTGGCCCTCAGCAGGGGTTGTGCTTAGCAGTGAGGTAAGCATGGCACCAGAGTGCCTCTGGGCACCCAGTGCAGTCCCAAAGCATCCACACTCCTTTTGCCTGCTGCAGGATGCCAGTGCAGTATGTGCTTGGAGAATGGGACTTCCAGGACCTGACCCTGAAGATGAGACCCCCAGTATTTATTCCACGGCCTGAAACAGAGGTATGAATGTAGGAGATGTGGTGGGGGTGGGTTTGGCTGTGTGAGTTACATGACTGGATACAATTAGGGCATTGCCGTGAAGGCATCCAGTACATTGTGAGGCTGCAGTGATGAGGAAATCAGATCACTCCACTTCTTTTAGAATAGGGGTGATTTAAAGCTTGTGATCTAGAGCTGATGCTGGTAGTGTTTGCCTCCTGTCTCAGGGCGAGGAATGTTGCAAGCTGATGTATCCCTTAATTACACAGAAATCAGTTGCCATTGAAGGAAGGACGTGGCTTTGCTTTCCTTAGTTCTGCTATAGTAAGGACTCCTGCAAAGTTCAAAACCTCTACTGCTATAAGCCAGTGGCTTAGTGCATACAGGAATCCAAACATTGTCCAGAGGTTGCCAGCAGAACCCTGCAGCAGTGGGAAAACAGTAATGGAATCCAGAGAGCCTGAGTGTCCATGTGCAGCCTGGTAGGAAATGGCAGCTACCATCTGTCTCATGGCTCCACGGTGGTTTCTGGACAAATACAGGAAACTGAAAGGTAAGTTCTGACCTGGGCTGGAATTAAATGTGAATGTCAGTCATAAGAATGCAAAGGACAGCCATACATCCTGACCAAGTTAAAACTCCATGTTCGCCAGTGTTCCTTCTTCTGTGGAAGAGCTTAAGAGCTGCATGCTGACACTTGCCCTGTCAGCAGCCTAGCTTTCAGCACATGGGCCATCTTAGCTAGGAAACTTTCTGTTTACTAGTCCACAGGAGAGCTCAGGACTTCTGGGGTGGGTTTTTTGTTTGTTTTGGTTTGGATTGGTTTGGGTTTTTTACCTTCTGAGAATTCATTTTCTTATGGAGCCTGTGTTATCTTTTGGAGATGAAGCAGTCTTCTTACCTTGTCCATTTATGAGTGCCAGAAGCTTAAACCTGTTTCAGTCTAGTAGTCATTTCTTCAATTGTTTGCCTGTTGTAATGTGCAAAACTGAAACAAAACTTAAAAGACAAAGCCTGTGCTTCTGTTGTGCCCTTTGAGGAAGAGTGTGGTACTAAGATCTGTGAGGGGGGTTCCAGAGCATTCAGTGGGAATCAGCATGGCTACAACACAGACATCCTCTCAAGTCAGCCTGTAGAAGAATATTTAGAACCAGAGTCTTGGTTTGGTGTGGGGCATCAGCAGCACCTCATGGAGAATCTGCTGGGCCCAAAATCATAGTGCTGACACTTGTGTCCTGAGAAGCTGGGAGCTCTCTGCCTGGTCTGGGTTGATCACTCTTTGGTGATTAAGTTTGGAGATGGAGCTCCAAGGAATAGTTTTGCCAGTTGGAACCAGTGGTGGTTGGCTTTGTTATTGTCAACAGTATTTCTGCTCTGGATGATTCAAGAGAGTATTTCCAACCTTCAAATCCCAGTTAGTTCATGGATGCAATGGGAGCATTAAAATCAGGGAGAACTTGTATGTTCTGCAAGTCAAAATATCTGCTGGCAAGGCTTCCTCTGGAGCTGTGCTCTGATTGTCCCCATGCAGTGCCAGGCTCCAAACAAAGGCCTATTGTGTAGAGTGGAAGCTGGGCTGGCCAATGCTTGAGAATGTTGTTAATTGAGCCCACATGCCTGATTTTGGTAAAAGCATCTCCACTGGCCCAAACTGGAGTGCAGTGCTGTGTTTGAAACCACTTAATATACCCTAGTGCAAAAATGGAGTGTAAACAGCTTAACCCAAACCTTGTCTCTGGCAAAACTTTATTTGTTGTGTCACTTAACTTCCTATGAAGGCACATTTTTAGCACATTTATTACAGAAGGCCAGAAGTCTATGATAATGATCCAGGAATGGAGCTCTGTGGACAACAGAGAGTTTGCTTGTGATGTGCTGAGGAGGTTCCTGTGACAGAAGAGCCACGGGGACAAGATCCAGCAATTCAGCAATACCTGGCAGGACATGGCTGTGACAGGTGCTGCTTCCAGGAACTGTGTCCTGTATGTAACCTGTGCACAAAGTGGTGTCCAGCTCCTTCTCTTCAGCTGGAAGGAAGGGTTGGTCATCTCTGACTTTGTGTGATGTGTTTGGTTTGGGGTTTGTCTGCGTTTTGTTTAATTAAAGTAATTTTTTCAGCCTTCACTAGACTTAAAAACTGCAGTGGGAAAACCTGCTTTCAGAAATGTTGAAGCTCATTACATCTGTTGCTTTCCTTTTGTTTAGAGTTTGTCTGCAGGGTTCTTAAAACCAGTAGTGCTGAAACTTTTCACCAAATAATTTCTGTAAATAATCCTTGCTCTTTAGGAAGCAGTTAATTGTTATCCCAGGTTTATCTGTGACTGCACACACAAGCCACGTGTCTTGCTTTTGGCTGAGAAAATGTGACTCCCTAAACTGATTTGTTAGTGCAGATACACAGGCAACTTCAAAATTAGCTTCCTAATTTTATGCATGTAGCTTCTGCAGGTGC
Source organism: Erpornis zantholeuca (assembly GCA_013400515.1). NCBI lineage: Eukaryota > Metazoa > Chordata > Aves > Passeriformes > Timaliidae > Erpornis > Erpornis zantholeuca. The sequence goes on along the minus strand of VZTN01035350.1, from coordinate 527,680 downwards.
TCCTGTGTGTTGATTTGAGTCTGAGAAGAAGGGGAGCCATGGTTATCACACACATGTTGTTCTCTGGTTGCAACAGAAGGGTTATGACTCCTGCTCCCAGTGCCTTGGTAATGGCATGAAATTAAACACAGCATGACTCAAACCACAAGCATTGTTTCAGGCCTGGGGACAGAGACACGCAGAGAGAGAGAGAATTTCCCTTGTCTGCTTAATTCTGGCCTGTGTGAAATTTGCCCCTCTGTCTGTTTAGTTCTCTCTGGTAGCAGAGCCGTCTCCTTTTCTCTCCCTCTGGGAATATTTTTTCAGCACATGTGGCTTTGTTCTTCTGTTCCATGGGAATCCGGGTGGGGAGGGAACAGGCAGCCAAAAGTAGGGAACTAGCAGGTCCTGTTTTAAGCTCTGGCCTGCTGAGAGGAAAACTTTGGACTGGCTGCTGTAAGTGCCCAGTGGGTTTGTGAGGGCCTTGGAAGGTGAGCATCCTCCCAGCTTTCCTCCTGCGACACCAGAGCCAGGCTTGTGCGCTGGGGAACGTTTGGACCAAAGTTAGGAGGTGTAGAGACACGCTTCTCTTTGTTAGGTGATTGTTGTTGTAATGTTAAGGCATTGCTGTCTCAACACTGCTCCCTCACTGTTACTGGAGAAGAAAGACCTTTTCCCAAAGCAGGTCTTCTTTTGAACTTCTAAAATTTTAACAGGCCTTGCTTTCAGAGAAATTGGACAAAAGGAGGAGAATTCAGCCAGCCATGGATACATCATTCCCGATTTGTCCAGGCTCTATGAAGCCTCACCGTGGCTTCCTTAGGGAAGGGTTTGGCTTGGTCCAGGCCTTCTCCGAGGGAGCGGTGTGGGGTACACCCTCCCGGTACCCCGAGAGGGCGCTCCAGGCTTAGGCTCGCCGAGTTCCTGCCGGTTCGGTTCCCTATCAGTTATCCCAGGATTTCTGGTGGTTCTGAGAAGGCTTATTTGTTCAGTGGAAACAAAACCAGCCATGTCTTGTGCCTTGTAGCTATTGATCCAGGCTCCTAGCAGATGGTGGGAGCAAAATGATAAGAGAAAAGGTGGGTGGGGAAGGGTCCCTTCTTCTCTTGACAGTCAGCAGTTAAGGACTGGTCTTAGCCAAAGCTGGATTTGGGGCCATCCTGCTTCATAATTGCTAATGGATCTGTCCCCCACTAATTTGTTTAATCCTCTTTGGAGTCTGTCTGTGTCTAACCTCCCTGGCACCATGTGACAGCAAATCTTGTATCACAGGTGGGAAAGGTGTATTCTTTGCTTCTGGTGCTGCACAAAGGAAAACCTTTAGTTTTTACTGTGTAACACTTAAATCATTCACTACAGCATTTGTAATTTTTAGTTATGTCTCTGTCTATTATTTTTCCACCTGTGATTTTTAAGCTCTTTTGCTTTTTTCCCAGAGTAGGTTGTTTCTTTCCCACAATAACATGCTTGAAACCTGAAGTCAGTGCTGTTTATTTGCACCTGCCTGTGGAATGGCATTCATTGTGTGGGGTGTTCTGTGAAAGCACTCGAGTCAAGCACTTGAGAGAAACCTTCCATGAAGTTTAACTTCTAGCTAAACATAATCATTAACTTTTCAAGAAGGTCCAGCACACAGAAGGGAGAATTATCTCTTCCTGACCTGTATATGCAAATAAATATTGTGCAAGGTGGGCCCTTTCTCTCTCCAATGTTTTATTTCAAAGCAGTGACATATTTTCTGTTCCAATCAGGGCTAAAAGGAAGTCTTTGATGCAGAAATGTCCTTTCATTTCCCTGATTTCTTTACCACAGATGGATATTTCTTGGAAAGGTCTAAAGGTCACACTGTCTAATGAGTACTGCCATTAATCAAGAGTCAGGATATTGGCTTTTTTTCATAGGTTTGCCTCTGACCAGTTGTCTCTTCAAGGGAAGGCTGCTTCCCCTTTCTGTGTAATGGGCTTTCCAGTCTGGGAAATGAGAAGGCTAATAGTGCCTTGTCTTGACATTAGCTAAAGGTCCTCTCTTGAAATATGCATAGCCTTGTATAAGGTATATTAAACATAAATGCAGCAGGATGTTATTTAATAAATCAAAAATTAACTGCTGTTTGTCAAAATATAGCTATAAGTAAATGTGCTAAAGATGGAGCATTGCTGTTGTGGCCTCACAGATCAGATTTTGCCCATATGATAGGCAATCCTTCATCAGTGTGTTGGAGGAGAACAGTATTTTCTGTGAGTGGGCTGTGGCACAGAGGCTGGGGAATGGCAATCATGAAGGGAGCTTCTTACTGCTGGAAATGCCCTCTGAGCTAGGCACGAGTGTTTAGTAGGATCATATAAAGAGGGACAAATAGAGCAGCCTGTGCCTTGTGGCTGAGGGACTTGTGCTGCCAGAAGGGCTTGGAGAAAGATTTGGGATCTCCAAAATCTTAGGGATATTTTGGCTGACCCAGGAGCACCCACTTTCTGCTGCCCAGTGGGCTGATGGCATCCTTGCATGTGGGACAGGGGAGTGCCCACGTGCTCATAGCAGCATTGAATAATGAGTATTGCAGTAGTGGAATAACTGCAGAACTGTTATGTCCAGTTATGTTACTGACTGCTTGAGAAAGAAGTGGAAAATTAGATTTGAAATAAAAACAGTATGTGAATTAATAGCTTGATAAAGTCTGCCTTTTTGTTAAAGACTGCCTAGCTCATCAAAAACAAGCTTAGGGGTAAATTGCCTGGCACAGACAGCAGAAATTTGAAAATGAAGTCCCTCTGGTTTCACAGACAAGTGTATAATAAGCACTATAAATGCAGGCCAGAAGAAAAGGAGCACATCTCAACAGAGAGTGTAATGAAATGCTGAAACAGCGTAGCAAGAGTCTATTGCTGGCCACTTGAAAATCAGGACAGAATGTTTTCCCTGGACAGATTTCTTCTTGTTCAAAAGGAAATGATGGAAGAAACAGGGTTGTTCCTGGCTGACTGGCCAAGGTGAGCTGTGGTGGTAGTTTCTGCTGGCTTCCTGCACAAGAAAACAAGACTCTGCTAGTGCACAGAATTACTTCCAAGTTGGTGATTTTCAGGACAGACTAAAAAATGGAAATTTAAAGCTAAAATTTGTGCTGAAGGCAGGGAAAGCAGCAGCTGTTCTTTTAAGACATGCACAGACCTGTTCCCCACGTTCTAATATGTTCTCACAAATCTCTGTTGTTAATGCCTGGGTTTCTGGGGGGTTTTAATCTCCCTGTTATGATTGAAAGAGGCTCCTGTTTCTGTGTGTTTTAGCCCAGTCCTGTAGCTCATCAGCAGTGAAAGCAGAACGTAGGACTGGAACTGGAGAAAAGCTATAAAGTGGCTGTGACAGATGGGACTCAAGGAGATTCCCATGTGAGGGGAAAAAAATTCATTTACTCCCCCAAGCTTTTTTCAAACATCCAAGTAACTAGAGCTAGGGATTAGCAAGCTAGACTGGTGCATCTGTCCAGATGCTGTGTCTGGCAGTGGTCAATACCAGTATCTGCAGAGAAAGAAAATACCTTGCTTCTGGAGAGGTGTGCTTGGCTAGAGCTCTGTGCTGGACACCTGAACTATGGCCACTACAAGTGGATCCACTCTTGCCCCTCGGGCATGGCTAAGTTTAGATGTGACAGCTGTGGTAATGTGTCTTGGGCACGAGCACATATGGGGTGCTGCCTGTTGGTAAAGTCATTTCTGGGTGCTGTCACAGCCTCTGCTCCAACAGATGAAGCAGCATGTGGCATGTGCCCTGACACATCAGGAGCTGCTGCTGTGTGACCAGAGCCAAACCCCTTTCTCAGTGTTAGGGGTGCTTTGACATGTTTATCTGTCACTGTTAATGCCTAAAGACACCCTTTCTTTCAGGATCAGTGCCTCCCCTGGAGTTATTCAGGTGCTTTGATTCACAAATGTTTATAGTGGGAGTTCCATGGGCTTTGTGCAACAGCAGTTCGATCCCCACATGGGCCATTTGCTTAAGAGCTGGACTCAGTGATCCATGTAGGTCCCTTCCAACTCAGAATATTCTGTGATTTTTCTCTTTCCTACTACAGTGCCAGGCAGAAGAGCCCAGGACAAAACTCCTGCCTGCCCACAAAGCAGTGGGGTGGCTTGGAGGCTTGGTTTTGGAAGCAGGGTATGTGGCAGGGATCTTCTAGGGCCATTGCCACGGAGTTGAGTTTCCAGTTTGGCTTCCTGGTGTTTTGTCACATGCTGATTGGCAGCCAAGTGGGAAAACAAGAGGGGAGAGGTGATTGGGTTAGTATCAGAGCAGGGTTAATATCAGATATTGGGTTAATATCTATGCAAAGTCCTGGATTCTGAGAACAGAAGTTTCTGGAAAGCACACAAATAAATAAAGCATTCACGGGAAGTGTGCGAGATCAGAGAGAAGGTTACTAGGGTTTTCCTGTTTTTTTTGCTTTCCTTGTCCAGTTGACTGACCTAGGAATTTAGAGCCTTGTGCCACCCTGGCTCTTACCCTGGAACCTTTTCTTCCCTGCTTTCCTCTGGGGCATGAAAGAAAGGTCCTTGTAGGGAGCACAGTGGGCGTTTGTGACTTCCACCCTTGCCTTTCCCGTTCTTCGCATCCTCTTGTTTTATTTAGTGTGTCCTTTTTGATGGCAGAAACACATGATGGCTCATTCCCCGGTGCTGGGCTGTAGCAGAGGATTCCCTCAGCTCTGTCCCTGTGCTCGGCTCTGCAGCCACCCTTGAACCCGGGAATCTCTGCTGCCTCCTCCCGGCAGTCTCGGGGCTGGAACCCAGCTGAGCCTGTGCTGCTTCTGCCTGTGCTGCAGCTGTGCAGCCTCTGTGGTTTGGGTGCTGGCAGCCACTGGCCTCACGCTGCTTTGTGCAGCTGCAGTTCCAAGAAATGCAGTGAACCAGAGCCCTGGCCACAGGACAGAGGTGACACCAAGGGCCTGTGAGAAAGAGAGGGTGCTGAGGGGCCTTGGGGAACTGCACTTGTGGGTGGAAGGGTGAAGCAGAAGCTCAGGGGAAGCTGGAGGTGTTCACAAAGTTCTGCATTTGTTGCACTCAACAGAGAAGATGGAGGGCTGGAACCCAAATAAATGACAGTGTGAACTTAAGGTAAATCTGGCAGTGAAGCAAGACTTCCTGGAATCACAAGGTGAGAACAGCCTGTGAGTGGCTTGGCTAAGAGACAGAAACTTGAGAGCCTCTTGAGTGCTGGAAATTAAGGAGCATGAGAAGCAGATGTTTGTGTACATGTAAGCACAAGGTAATCACAGAATGACAGAACAGTTGGGGTTGGAAGGGACCTCTGCAGATTATCCAGTCCAACCCCCATGCCAAGGCAGGATCACCTGGGGCAGGTGACACAGGAATGTGTCCAGGTGGGGCTGGAATATCTCCAGGGGCTGACTTCATGCCCTCCCTGGGCAGCTGTTCCAGTGCTCTGCCACCCTCAATTTAAAGAAGTTTTTCCTCATGTTAAAGTGAATCTTCTTGTGTTTTAGTTTCTGGCCATACATAAGATTTACTTCAAGGAAAAGGAGGGGCTACTGAGTTCACTTTTCTGTGTTACTCCTGTGTCTTCCTCCTGGCTGTTTGAGCACCTCTGCTCACCCACCTACAGAATTAAAGTGCAATCTGCCCCTGCATGGAGGTGTCAACAGCTCTATCGTGGGGGCTGCTCACACTGTGTCCAGGACCTTCCTTCCCTTCCACCTTGCTGCCATTGCTAGCAAAAGCAGGCAGAGGATTTTAGATTCTTTCTGGTTCTGTCTAGTTGCTATTCACTCCTTCCAAAACTGGCTTTTGCTGCAGGAAGGAGCTTCTTGCACAGACTAGGGGAGAAAAGTTCTTCAAAATGTTCCATTTCCCCATTCTGACACAGTTTTCACACTGATACCCACGTGTGTGTACACCAGGATAAAAGTAGTTCTGCCAGTACCTATAGCACAGGTTAGCAGAATTTCTTGTTGTAGATTGGGTTGTAACTGACAAAAATGGCTCATCTTGTAAGCAATAATTTGAATGTTAATAACTCCACAATTGAGCATTCATTTTACCCAGTGGTTGGCATGCTGTGGGCAAATATGGAATTGGGTCACAAAGTGTTTTATTTCCCAGTGGAATTTTTGTAATTTCATATCTCAGCCTTTAAAACTAGTGATCAAACTGATGGTTAAAATGGCTTTTGACAACATTGGCATTATATTGGCAGGTGTTGGTGCTCTAAATCTGTTCAGTCTGAGAAGACATGGGGTATCCTACCCAATAAAGACCACAGCCTTTGGCCAGTTGCTGTTGTCCCAGTTTCTCTGTGCCAGTCCCAGCCCCAGGCACCTCTTTTTAGCACCATCAGCCTCTTTGTTCCTTTTCCCCAGCTGTGGTTCCAGTCAGATTCTTGTGCAAAGGTTGGGAGTGTCTGACTTGCAGGGTATTTTGTAGTCTTTATATGAACACTGTAATATCTGGCCAGAAATGCTTCATCTCCCAAGATGAGATTTGAAAGGGGCTCTGCTGTGTTCTGCAAAGTGCTGTAATTTATCAATTTCCAGTGGTGATATTTTGGAGGTGATAGTGTGATTGGAGAAGCACAGATTTTGGCTGGCTCATTTGCTAGAAGGTGAAAAATACTGAGGAGAATATGGTTTCAAAACAATTTTTGATAATTCAATCATTCCTGAAACCTAGTGACAATGGGAGTGGGATGACTGGACACACTCTGTGTTATGGTTGCTGAATTTTCCTGATCTTCTGCCAGTCAGAATAAATCTTCTTTGCTTGTCAATCAAGTTGAAAATAAATATTCAACCTTTTATTGTAATGAGATGCTAATGTATTGGAAAAAATGCCATTTCTTTAAGTTGTCCCATTATTTTTATGTATTTTAATTTTGTACTGTTATGGTAAATGTTTTATAAGAAAACCAGCTTTTGCCTCAGTAAGAATTATCATGAAAGGAGTTATCATGAAATAACTAAGACAATGAGGTAAGGCAGTCAGAAGGCAGGATACAAAGCCTAAGTAATACCAACATCCCATATTATTTATATTTTATGTGGTAAAACCCCTGAAATCAGTCATGTTTAAATAGGAGCTTTGGCAAGCACACTAAAATGCATTCACTGTGGAATGTGTAAAGTAGGCATTCCATTAAAACCCAGTAAGCTTGAAATTACTAATGATAAACCTTAAGGAAGTTAATAAATGGTTAGAATAGTTCCAGTGTATGGAAGTCACATTTAGACATTTGTAATCAGTAACTTGTGCTACTCTGGGAACAGATGGTTCTGAGTTACTGTGGAGATTTCCAGGAAATGTTTGTAAGTGTCCAGAAATGGCTGGTATTTAAAGAAGTGATTTAATAGCCAAGCAGAATTTTTGGGGTGCCTTTTCTTCTGTGGTCTTGGAATCCTCAGCACCTCACCTGCTTCGCCAAAGCAGCTGTGGTTACAATCCCTGGCTGTCTGCAGTGCCTGAGTGTTTTCAGACTGATTCATCTGGAGCTCTTGGCTGAATGGCCAAAGCCACTTCTCACAAAAGTGGATAGATAAGGTGTTTATTTTTCCCTTTTGCTGTCTGAGTCCTCTAATAGTTTCCTCCAGGTTGGGAGCCTGTGAGACTGTTTTCATCCATAATTGTCTAGGAGAGGAATCCCAGAGCAGCAGTGAGGAGTTTGTGATTTTGGAGGCTGTTAGCTAAACTCCCATATGAGGGCAGTAATGACACAGTGACCAGGGCAGGGCATTGTGGTGTGGCTCCTCATCCCAGGTTGAGTATATTTAGGTATCAGTCCTGAAACTTGCCTGCTCCAGGGATCACTGAAGATCATCTACCTGAACACTTCATTTTTATACCTGTTTGCATCTCCTTTCCCACTTACTGCACACAGGGAGGGGCCTGTCATGAATGAACACCAACAGCTGTGAATCTCTTTAAATACTGCAGCTCTGCACAAGGCCTCTCTTATGCTGCACCCTGGTTAGGGTGGGAGATCCAAGGAAGGCTTCTGTCCTTATGTACAAGCCTCCTTGTTGGAGCCAGTTCAGGCTTGTGGCAAAAGCCATGGTAAAGTAAAAGAGAAGCTGACCTGCCTGCCAGGACTTGTTCCTTTCAAATATTTCATCTAATGCCAGCTTTTTTTGTAAATGTTGTTACATTTTCTGGATTTACAGGAGAGATTCAAGAGCAGCCCTCTCAAGTGGAGAATCCTAGCCACGTTGGGAACACCTAGGGCAGCAAGGCCTAGGTGTACTGTTGTGCCCTGAAAGCACGAGGATGGGAGGGAGCTGGGGGCACCTGCTGTGCTGCTGATGCACTCAAGGTGTTCATAAGGTTTCCATCTTGAAGTTTTCTCCAGTGAATAACAAAGGAAGTTCATGCTGCAGTCAGAGGGAGGCACATGTGTGCTTTCTCTTATAGCTCATTTTCACAAACCTCAGAAATCTTTGAGACCTTTCCTGCTGATTTTATATAACATGACAAAGCGATTTAGAAAAGAAAAGAGTGATGGGAGGGAGGAGGCAGCAATGGCAGAGCTGCATACGGATCCAGGAGCATGGATGAAAATCTTTTCCATGTGACTTTATAGCAACAAAACATAGTAGGAGTCCACAATCTGAAATCCATGCAGGGAGCTGCTCATTTGGATCGTTTAGCAACTCACTGCCTTGGCTTTTCATCTGCAGGTTGGATTGTGGGTTTAGATGCTGTTAGGAGCTGTGTGACTGCTTCCTGGTCACCTACCCTACCAAGACTCTGTAGAAATCTCAAGTTTTGAAGCTTACAAATTCTGAAAGCTGAAATTTTGGAGTAAACAAAATGGTCTTGCAGAAGATAATGTGCTCTAGCTGTCTGGTTATTGTTTTTCCCAACAGCACTCCAAGATTTCAGAGGATCTGTGGGAGATTGAATCCTGAGGATTTGGTTACTAATCAAAGCGCCCTGAGGGGCAGATGGAGCTGAAGTGACTTCTGGCATGTCAGTCCCATTGCTACCATCTGTTTTTTTAAAATTAGCAACAAAAATACATTTCATTGGGTACAGAGTCAGGAAACTTCAAGTTCAGTCCTCAGATCACAAAGGTGTGAGTCAAAACAGCTCCCTCAGTAATTTTGTTTGTTTTTCTTAGGATCTTGTCTCTTTAGTTGTGGAGGAAGAATTTCAGAAATGTGAGAATTCAGCTCTCTGTTTCCCAGTTCCTGTTCCTCATCCTGTGATCCTGGAAATTGGCTGTGGCTCTGGAGCAATTGCTCTGAGCCTGCTCTGCAAACTGCCACAGGTGAGCTCCCTTCAGTGCTCCTGCTGCAATAGATGCCTGTGTTAAGAGGATAATCCCACTCTGCTCATCTTCATTGAGATGTCACAAACTTCTCTTGATGGGACTTTGGCAGCTCAGGTCTCTGGCAGGCTCTGTAAGTTTGTAGTAGGGAGGATATATTTGTAGAGGAGGGATATTTGGGAGTTGCTCCCTCTCCCCATCTGTCTGCAGGAATAGCAGAGACAGAATGAAAGAAGTGAATGTGCTCATTCTGGAGCTGCTGCAGCTCTCTATTAATCACCTTACCTTGAAGGTTTAAGAAACTAACCTGGGCTGAGGACAGGAGGGACTGAGGCATGGGCACACACTCTATTAGTTGAATATATGGGGCAGTCATCTCTAAAGACACCTTGCTGTGAATCAAAAGATCTCATCTCTAGGAAACTGAAAACTGAGTGATACAGGAAAGGGATTACCACAGCAGTGTCAGTACTTGGGATCAATAACACAAGCATATCTCACTGCCACAACTGCCAAACCAAGTTTTTGAAGTCTTTTGTTTCCCTAGTGACAACCCACAGCTTCTGAACAGAATGAAAAGAGCAGGAAGGGGGCTGAGATCTGGGTGACCAAAGCCCTTCTTGCCCCTGAGTCTTGGGGTGTGTAACATGTTTGTGGAGATGTTCTTGGTCAAAAAAATGAGAAATGAATCCTAGATCTCATTGCATGTGGTTCAGGGAAAAGTATTTCCCCCTCCTCAGAACTGCAGGCCAGCCAGTTCCTTCTCAGGAATGAGAATTGCTGTGGTCAGCCCCTCCCCTTGCAGAAGTATAAGCCCTGCTGTGTAAGAATTAGAGGTTGATGCCTCTAATGGAAGGGGTGTTCCTCCTCCTAGTGACCCAAGAAGGTTAATACTTGAGCTTCATGACTTCAGAGTATAATTGCTCTGATTTCCTGGGCTAGCAGAAGAGCTTCATGCTCTTTTCCTTGCTTGTTAACTTAAAGAGCTTTGTCAGTCTGTCCCTGTAACTCATAAAAGTCCTTTCCCAGCCCAAACTGCTGTGCCCAGGGAAATAAGGAGCCTTGACTGATTCAAATTAGTGGTAGCCACACTGACAGCTAAGTGGAGTTACACTCTGGGTAATCTCCTTAGTGTTTGAGGCAGAATTTGGCACTGAAGTAATGGGAAAATAGCAGCAACTTTTCATTTATGGTCTCAGCTGTGTCCTTCACCTTAAGGGTGAGCTTCATGTGTGGGTGCTAGCCTGGGACCATGAAATTAATCCTCTTAAGAGTGATGGCAAATCACACCATCATCTCCAAATGCAAAGCATTTCTTCAAGTATGTGTTCTCTGTGTAAATCCTTACCAACATCTGTGCTTAAAAACACATTGAGCAAAGCAAAACCAAGTTGGGTCTTTTCCAGTGGTTTTCCCAAGGTGGAATGGAAGGTCAAACAAATCTCTAGTTGTGGAGCCTTGTCTCTTACCATTATGCTGGAGAACTCTCAAATACTTGACACACACTCAGGTACATGCAGTCCATACAGGCAGTGAATGTGGTGTAAAAGGTGTCTGCATAGCAGATGGAAAATGCCAGAATCTCTGCCCAAGTGCTTGTATTAGTGTTGGGAGGGATCCTGTCTGTATTAGGGAGGATAAGTCCAGCAACATGACCTTCCTGCAGCTTGTGCCTAGCTCAGACTAGCCAGAGTGTTGAGTCTCACCCTGCCAGGAGCAGTGAGGGGTCAGGTGAGGTGAGTCACTGTGGCTCTGTTGTTGTCTGTTTGGGTGGGCTGCTGGCTGAGCTGCAGAGAGCCTTCAGTCACCTTAGTGCTGTACACACATCACTCATGATCCCAGGTATGCATTCCTCAGGAGTTATTCCTTCCAGCAGCCCAGAGTGAGCAGTCTCTTGTCAGTTTGGATCTTACACATTTGGCAGAGCATGTCTGCTCAGGAATCTTGATGTTGTAACACCTGCTTGGTGGGGTTTTTTGGTTTTTTCTGTTCCAGAGCAGAGTCATAGCCATGGATAAAGAGGAGGCTGCCGTGGGTCTAACCAGGGAGAATGCACACAGGTACAAGATCACATAATACTCATTTTTTAGTAAATTGTTGCTTGAGAAAGACCAAGAGTCCTCAATACTTATCAATGTGGTTCGTGTTTATCACCATTGGAAACCAGAGAACGTTTAGTTGTTAACTTTTAAAGCATGTAACAATTCAGAAAAGAAATGCTCGTGTTTACCAGAGTGTTTTTCTTTGCCTTGTGAACATTCTCAACAAAGACAGCAGCCTAAATAAAGCAGTGGTACTCAAATGCTGTTTGTCAAGGGTTTTCAAAGTGTTTCTTGGTAACTAATCTTATCCCTGTGTGTGAACTCAGGAAACTCAGGACTGAAGTAGGAATGTTTATGTCACCTAAGGGGTTAAGGACAGATGTATTCTGAGCCTTTCTCTCTCTGGCTCCCCCAGTCATGGTTGTTGTGCTTGTTCCTGTCCTTGCTCCTCTAGAAATGCTTGCACAGTCAAGTAGGACTTTTCCTCTGATGTGCAGTGTGGTGTTCCTCAGCATCCTCCCTGCAGTGTTGGTTTGGTGGAATGGTGCTGCTGGAAAGGATCCTGTGCTGTTCAGACACCTGTGCTGTGGCTGGATGGATGTTCAGAGCTGCTGGCTCAAACACCTTGTGCTGAGAGATGTCTGTCAGATTGTCCTTGTCCTTCCTAGTGGCTCCACTTCCTCAGCTTTTCTGCCAGGTTGTTCTGGCCCATCACTACCACAGGGAATCCCAGAGCTGGAATCCCAGTATGCTTCTGAATCTCTGTGGGCTTTGTGAAATGAGCTCCAGATTACATCCATGTCCTCAGTAGCTGCTGGGCCCTAGGCATTAATTAGAGCCATCTCAGAAAGAATTCCTATTGCTGTTTCTCATGGAGTCCAGTACAGCTGTGAGTCTCAAGGGGTGCTCATTAGGTGGGATTTCTGCCCACAAACCCACATACCCCTTTTTTTCCCAAGCTGCTGCCAGCACTGGGGGGCTCCTTCTGGTACTGGCTGCACTGGGCTGCATCTCTTCACTTCTTGCAACCAGTCCCAGCTTGTGTTTGAAGAGCTGAGTAAGAACAAGCCCTTCCCAAATTGGTCACTATTACCCTTTGCCTCCTAGCCCAGTTACAGGGAATGGGGAGCAGAGGTTTCCTCCTAATGTGTCAGTGTCAAACCAAATTCTGTTCCAATTTTTCATAGATGTAATAAAAGCTGGCCAGATCTTTGCCTCCTTGATAAACTGGCCTCTGGGGAAAATTGTCTTGCTTATTAACATTGCTTGTTGGCTCAAGACTGGATGAGGGAGTATAATGCCAATACAGAGAGCTTCATATGCCTCCATTGATATTTTCATTGCATCTTTGTGATCTTGTCCCTGGCATGGTGCCCTGTAGCTCTCAGGAGAGAAGCCAGCAGAATAAGCTGTGTTACTGCTTGACTGAACCCAGCTTGGATCCTGCCTGCTTTTCAGAGCTCCCTTATCCCAGCTGTGTTCTCTAGATGCTTAGATGAGTCTTACTGGATCAATCCCAGTGCCAGATCCATCTGGGCACACAGCACACAGTGCAGGAATCCCTCCCTTTGCTGATGCCTGTGTATCCTGACAGGGCAGGACCACAGGCCCTCAGCAAAGGGAGTAGAACCTGGGTGTAAGGCCACTGTGGTGGGAGGAGAGAATATGCTGAGATCTTGGAAGTTGTGAATATATGTGTGTCAGATAAGAGGTGCAATATTTAATGATCTCTTTGTAGAATGTATTGTTCATGAATCCACAAATGCACTTCCTAATCTTTCTTTTTTTGTTCTTGTATATGGAATTTTACAGGCTGCAACTCCAAGAAAGGATTCACATCATCCACCAAGATGTTTCACACAGTAACTCCTTTCATTGTTATAATCCCCTTTGTCTTTTTCCCTTTTTGTCTTTGTTGGGTGGAGGGAGGCATGAGAGACAGCCAAGGGACTGCTCTGGGATGCAGGCAGCAGAAGAGTGAAGTTAATAGAGAAAAAGGTCAGTAAGAAGTGAGGGAGCAAAGCTTCTCCCTGCAGAGATTTGCAGGGCAGATGATCAGCTGAGAGAAATCCCTGACTACATCAGAAGGTGAATTGTTCCTGGCTTTAGGTGTCCCAAGGTTGTGTCTGAGCTGGGGTCCAGGTGCTCTTTACTGTTCCTGGGGAGAGGCAAATACATGCAGAGTGTAATTCATTGCATGCTGACATGGCTGCTTTGGATAAACATGTACATGCCTGTCTCTTCAGTGATGTTAGAGGGAGCCCAGATTTTTATCTTAGATTAAATGCCCAAGCTTATTCACCTGAAATTAGGTTAGTTAGAACCAGGAAAGGATGCTTTTCTTTCCCAGAGCCAGCTGAAACCAGTTAAAACTAACATTTGGTGGGGCCTATCCAGTTAGGTGGATAGTGCTTGACTGTTTGTTAGCAGCTGTGGGGCCAGTACATTAGTACACCTTTCTGACACTTGGTTTTGACACTCTGCTACCTCTTAGAGCTGAAAGCCCTGTGCCAAGAGGCTGCTTGAGGACAGTGCCACGCTCACATTGTTATGTGAAGCCCGATTCAGGGTTGGCCTGAGTCAGACAGCAGCAGGAGTGTAGGGAGCTGCTCCTGGTCTGCAGAAGAGCAGCCCATTGTTGTTTTTGCTCAGGGGCTCTGGCTCTGCAGCTCGTTGGAGGTCCTGCTGCAGCTCTGTAAGAGGAATAATGTTCATCTGGACAGCCAGTCTGAGCTCCCACTTAGGTCTTTGTGGGCTCTCTGAGTTCTGGTTGTTGCTTTAGATCCAGGTGAGCACAGAGCTTCAGGGCATCAAGCTCCTGTGCTTTTTAATGTGTTCTGCTAAGCAGGCTCATGATATGAAAAAATTATAGCTTGCCTGTGCTTTGCTTTGTCTCTTGCATTCCTGGGACAGAGAACAGGGCAGGCTATTGCAGAAAGAAACAGGATAAAATTTTATTATCACAAAGCAGAGCCAAACACATTTACATGTGCCTGGAGATAGTTTCCTGGGGAGGGTGTTGACACTGAGCTTATAGGGAAGATGCTGTGGTTGAGAGCTGCTTGTGATTCTTTTTCTTTTCTAGGTTCTGCCAAACAGCTGCTGCTCTGGGGCCCCATAGATGTCATAGTCAGTAACCCCCCATATGTTTTCCATGAAGACATGGCTTCCTTGGATGCAGAAATACTCTGGTAATCAGACAAAGAGATTTTTCCTCTCCTGTTCCTTGAAGCAAGGTTTTCTCTCTGTTTCCTTATGCTACACACAAATGCACACAAAACATGCAAATGTAATATACACATGCAAAATGTAGGTGTGTTTATTTGGGGTATAATAATACAGGCTTACTTTGATACTGCTTACAGGCCTGAAGCAATATGGAAGCATTTTAAAGATTTATTAAAATGAAAAAAGCACCCAGTTGGAAATTAGCAAGTTCCCAATCCAAAACTGATTGTCATGCATGTGAGGAGAAAGTCCTGTCCCCACCTCTGTACAAGATGTGCACCAGAACAGGTTCTGACAGCTGAGCTTTCTGCACCCCAGCTGGCTCTGCTGGGTTAGCCACAGCCTGATCTGGTGGTTGGCATGGATGAATCAAGCAGTGATCCCTTGCTGTACAACACCCTCGCTCCCTGGCCAGCTTAGAGAGAACAGACCTGTGTGTTGGAACTCTGAGATCCCAGCTACAGTTGGCTCCTAATTCTCAGAAATACTTCAGGGGATGTTTTCTGCTTGTGCTAAATGTGGGATTCCTCAGCCCAGTGGTAGCTGCCTTCTCCTTCCCTGTATTTCCCATAAAAGGGGTGAGTGCTGTCACCTGCCCTGGGAGCACTGGAGTTCAGGTGTGTTAGGTGCACTTCTCTCCTTGGGGGTGTGGGGTGACACATTCTCAAGGACCACAGGAATTGCTGTCAAATGTCTTTTTCTTCCCACACTCCAGCTATGAGGACCTTGATGCACTGGATGGGGGAGATGATGGCATGAGAGTCATCAAAGCAATTCTGACTTTGGCTCCTTCTCTTCTGAAGGTTTCTGGGTAAGCACTGCATTCTTTTGCATTTATTGTGTTTTATCCTTAACTTCTGTAAGTTCTGTACTTCCCTGTATGAAAACAAAATACAGGGAAAATAGTTGCAAAACTGTCCCTTCGTTGCCCCAGTTAATAATAGCACTTTACAAAATGTCATGTGTGTAATCAAAATTAGCTTGAAATTGGTTAATAAAGGGATCTGAGCCTTCCTTGGCTGTTGGTGGTGTTTCCTGGTCATTAGTGAAGTGAGAATCATTAAAGGTCAAAGCAGCAACAAAAAGAACATGGAGGAGAGCAGCCGAGGAAGAGAGTGCAGAAAGCAGGGGAGCTTTCTGAGGTGAATAACTGATGGAGGGAGAAGCAGTGTAGAACTCTTCGAGGATGGATGTAGATCTCTGCTTCCCTCCCACCCTTTAATTAGGGGAAACTTGTTTGTCGTGCCAGTATACAATGCTGCATATCCCAGGAGAAAGAAGATCAGTCAGGGATAGTTTCTTAGATGTTAAATTTCTTCATGATTAATATTCAAGACTGATTGTTCTTATTCTCTGTCATGTGGGATCCATTTGGAAGATCAACATGCTGATACCCAAAAGTCTGGGTGTACTGTTCATGTGCCAGGGCATTCACACATCCTGTTGAATATTCCTGACATTTGGCCAGTATGAGAGAGAGGTTGTTGAAAATCTGCTGTTTTGAGAAGAAGAATGGGAATACTGAGAGGCATACTGCATGCAGAATTCATTCCTCATGCTTTGCATGACCACAAGAGCAGAAGATGCTCCTCAGAACTTCCCAGCAATAGAGACTGGTCCTGAGGGGTTGTTTGTTGAGATTATTTCTTTTCCTTCTCTTTTTGCTTGCTTAATAAGGTGGAGCCTCCATTGAGGAGGGGAAGTTTTTTAAGGTCAGAAATGAGATCCACACCCAGCTTGTAGTTAGCCTGGTGAATTTGTAGGGAGTATTCAGTGTGGGATATTTTAAGAGTTCTCAGGAGAGCATTTGGGGTTTGGCCTGTGTCCTTTGCCTGCTAAACTTGTCTCTTGCTGTGCTGTCCCAGGCCATAACCAGCTCCATCAGTGCCTGTGAGCTGGGGTGGTTCTGCTTTGTCACAGGAGGGGACATGGGGAATGAGCCAGTGTCACAAAGTCTGGCAGAGATGGAAACAGCCCTGCAGTGTCCAGGCCTGGTCCTGGTGCCCTAACTGAGGTTATTTGATCAGTTCTGTGTAGGCCTGAATGCTGGTGTTGTTTTCCCAGCTGATTTATGGAGACATTTACTGTGGAAGAATGTGTGTACTGACTTGTACTTCGTGTCTCTGGCTGCTTATACACAGAGGGACTTGAGGCTGCCAGGCCAGTGCTCAGTGTTCCTGCAGCATAAAAACTGCCTTCTGCCCTTAAATCTTTGGGGGTTTCAGAGACACAGTGCTGGTGGTATCTCTGGGCAGGCTTCAGAAGGGCTTACTGCATCTCGATATGAGGCTTTAACTGCTCCCATTGAGGAGTACCATGAGAATTCCCCCCAGGATCAACACTTTATCCCCTGAAGGAGGCAGCTGGGATCTGCATCTTAAATGGACAGCTATTTTCTGGTTTTGGATTGTTGGACTGCACTTTGTTTACTTACTGACCTTTTCATTTCCTGCAGTGGTCAGAGTCATACAGAAAGAAAGATCTTAGTTTTTATCAGTTTTTATCTTAGTTTTTATTTTAGCAACCTAAATGTGTGCATACCCAATTCTAGTCCCAAATGTGTCTTTTCAGGAGCGTGTTTCTGGAAGTTGACCCCAGGCATCCAGACATGGTGGAGCACTGGCTACAGGCACACCCAGACTTACTGCTCACCCTCCATGACATTCACAGGGACTTCTGTGGCAAGTAAGTCCTTTCTGCCTTCAGATTTTTGAAGATTTTGTGTCCTTTGTAGAATATGTCCCTGCACCTTTATATATCAGATGAGCTCAGCCAGAGAAGCTTTGCAGCTGAAGCCAGTCTCTAACAAAATAGGGGCTCCCTGGTAGTGTCTCAGCCTTCTGCTATCCTGAGACAGCCTGGCAAGTGTCTGAGTCAGAAATTCTGACACAGGTGAGCATTTTGGATGGGGTGACTGGCTCTGCTGGGGTTATTGCCATTGGAAAATTGCTGCTTTTATAGGATGGAGGTATGGGCACATTGTCCCTAGTGAGACTTAAAGCTCTGATCTTTTTCCCACAGGCCTAGGTTTCTGCACATCCAGAAACAAAGCAGCTGATGGCTGTGTCAGACATAACTCTCCTTGCAGGATGCTTTTTGCTCTTGAACCTGGCTGAACAGCTTGTTGAAAACTCCTTCTGCCTTGTGAAAGGAATCTCCATTCCCCAGAGCACTGGACTCTCCATGCAGTGACAGACCCCTCATTTCCTGACACAGACCTCATCCAGAGATGCAGAAGTTCAGCTGAGCATGTGGAAGTGTTTCACCTTCTTCAGGAAACTGCATGAAACATTTAAATCTGCTCTGTTAAAGTGACTCAATCATCTCAGGACCTAAGACAGAAGAGTTCGCAGCTCCAGATTAAAAATGCAACTTCTCAACGTGCCAGATCACCCATTTGGCCTAGAAAGAATTTAATTATTTTTTTAAATTGGCCTTGAGATGCATTTATATAGAATGTGACCAGATGGGATGATGAATCCAATCTCTGGCTTATGTTGGCACAGGGATTTGCAGGTATAACAGGACATAACTGATGTGCACATTTCAAATGCAGTTCTGTTCCAGGATCCTGGTGCTCCAATAGCAAAGCAGCCTTTGTTTCCCACTCCTGCTGAGTGATTGTCTCTGAAGGATCAGTGCACATGTTACAGCACCCAAATTTACAGCCCTTGACACTTGGTGGATGCTGCCAGAAACAGTCAAAGCATTGTAATAAAGAAAGTGTTTCAGATCCAGGTCCTTAAAAGAATTGCACTGCAATTATTCAGAGATGCTGGCAGGCCTGAATAAACATCTGCACCCACACATTGCTCTGATAGTAATAGAGATGCCTAAATTCCACATGAGGCATTTAATTGCAAGAATTTACAGAGGAAGCCAGAGTCACTACTCCAGTTTTGCAGATGGAAAAGTTGAAAAACAGGAGGTGAAATGACCTGTACAAATTTTGACAAGCTGAGTCTGGAGTAGAACCCAGTCTCCTGCCAGGTGTGGGAATAGCTGAGGTCTGTCTCTTTGGGAAGAGGGAAGGATGACTCAGATTAGGGCTGCCTGAGACAGCACTGAGAGAAGTCCCTGAAGTGGACAGTCCACATCATGTCAGTATAAATAATGGCAGGATTAAATTGAAGCTGCTGCTTGCTGTTGCTGCTGTTTCCCATGGTGCAAGTTCCCTTCCGGACCATAGCTAGCCAGGGAAGGAAGGAAAGCAAGGCAAGGCAAGGATCTGCTCTGCCAGTCCAGATGGAAGCAGTTGCTGGGCCAGTGGAGGTGAGCACTCAGGAGGGGTGGGACTGACCAGACAGGGCCCTGCTGTGTGTGTGTGCCAGGGAGGAGCTGTCAGGCTCTGCCCAGCTGACCTGGAACTGCACAGGCAGAGACCCCAGGCAGGACATGCAGCAGCAGTCTGAGCCTCTTGGAAGGCTGCAGCAGGTTCAGAGGATGTTACATGAGCATTGATATATCTGCTCCCTTTCACCTCTGCCTCTCCCACATGCTCACTCCTCAAACAAGTCTTTCCTTTGCCCCTGTAACTCCTGACCATGGGCCCTGCTTTCCCACAGACACCTGAGCTCTCTCTGATCAACCAGCACTTGGGGTTCCAGCTGGAACCTCTCTCTACCCACAGCTCTGTTCACAGACCTGCCTCTCACCCACTGTACATCTCACCCTATGTTTATCCACCCCACTAGTTTACCACGTCCTGTACACTCTTTACTTGAATTTGTGAGTCTTCTCTGACCTGCAGTACCTGCCCTGGTTAAACATAGTAGAGGAAATCTAGGGAAGGAGAGAACAAAAATAGGTCAGTTAAAGTGAACTTGAGCCTAGGTTTGGAAATACGGTTTCAGTATGGCTGATTTTTGGCCTCCTAGAGCCATGAGTACAAAGTACAGTTAAAGTGTTGTTCTGTGTGGTTGTGGATTTTTTTTTTAATAGTTGTTATGGGATATTTTTCAGTTCAGTTTGTCAGACTCTGTTTAAAAATTAAATTCAAAGAAATGAGTTCTCAGATTTCTTCTGGATGTTAGCAGTGTTTGTGTATGAAACAGAGCATTATCCACAGCCTGCTTCTGCAGAAGGCCTTAAAAGCTGGATAGTCCATGGGCTGATGGCAATGTTAAAGAGCAGCATGCTGCATTCTTCAAGGGGTGGGGTGGTTCCCTGCAGCAGGCTGGAGTTAGGTGGCCCTCTCAGAGTGCCAGTGGCTGGGCTGCAGAAGGCAGTGTGCTTCTTCTTGGAAGCATCAGTCAATCCCTTGACTGAGCCCTGAGCAGGACAAATCCCCTGTGAGACAGACTATTGATCTAATCCAGTAGGACAAGTGTTAAATTCCTATATTTATCCCTAAAACACTCGCATTTCTATGTATTTGCATTGCACAGTGGTTATATATCTTGGAAAAATCACATGGTGCTGCTGACCTTTTCATAAAAGGAAAGATTGCTGTTGCTCCCAGGAGGGTGGATGTTCCTGTCGGACTCGCATCCCAGGGAATGTGCTGGTGTAGTACAGTGTGTTCCTCCATGCTTTCACCACAGATTGGCCCGAGCTCCTTTTGGTACAGAAGCACTGCTCAGCTCTTTGGAGGTTTTAAGGAGCCTGGCTGGAGCACTGGGCCCTGTCTGTGTTGCCTGAGGGCAGGAGGGTGAGCTAACACTGGCAGAGCCCCAGGCACGTGAGCTCTGCAGAGGCAGAGCTGCTCCCTGGAGCCACAAAGGCTGAGGCTTCACTCAGCTATCTTTGTAACCCAGTATCTGACACACACTGAATTTTCTGAGAATTTAGTGCATCTTGGGAACTGTATCAACATGGCAATTTGCTTCCTGAGGTGATGCTTTCAGAGGGGGGCTTTGTTTGCTTTCAGGACCCTGAGGAGTGTGATTGCGTTTGTGCTCACATCTGTATTTTGGGGGTTACGGGTGTGCAGTATCTGCTTGGGTGACACTGCCCTTCCCTGAGGAGGAGCCGCTTGGGCAGAGCCCTGCAGATGGAGCTGCAGTCCCAGTTTAGCTGTGTCCATGCTGGAGACACTCCTGCCTCAGCCTTCCTGCTTTGGACAAGGCACAGGCCCCAGGGAGAGCGAGAACCAGGGTCAGCAGGGGGCTGGAGTGTAGGTGCAGCTGCAAACGGTGCTTTAACCTCAGTTCCTGTGCCAGGAAACAGAACTCCCACACTGGGCTCGTGTCACGAGGCTGGAGGGGACTCACAGCTGTGACACAGGACTGGGGTTGTACCTCCTGGTCTGAATGGGAGGCCCAAAGCCCCCCTAGGCTGGAGGTCAGAGATAGATACCATCCTTGTTCTGGTGTAATGTCCATGTGGGCACCCCGAAGTGTAGGCACTGACCGTGCTTTCAGTCTCCACCCGAGATATGGGGTGAAAGAGGCTTTGCAGGGACCTCAGAGACACAAGCACATTTATCCTCAATGTTCTCTGCTGAGCCTCTGCTCTTGTAGGGCTGAGACTGCTTTCTATGTGAAGAACTAACAGACACAGAGTGATTGCATTAGGGTGACACAGGACATCTCTGGGAACCTACATGACTCTGTGTGTGTGGATTACTGGCCAGCACTCAGTTCCTCAGAGTAGGGCCATAGATCAAAATGGCTTGGAAGAGAACTTGACAGACATCTAGCTCAATTTCCCCATCCAAGTAAGCATCAACTTGTCTTACATCACTCCTGACAAATGTTTGCCCAGCCTGACCCAAAAGGCTCCCAGTGCTGATAAGGACTTTAGCATGCAATCTGTCCTGGTGCTTTGTGGTTCTATCTGCTGGAAAGTTTTCCTTTGTCATGGCAGCTCTGCTGTGACTAAAGCTGAGCACTTCTCCTGTCCTGAGGTGGAGAACAGCTGACCCTCTCTTAGAGCACCTTCCACATGGTAGTCTCTTCCCATATTTCCTCACAGTCTTCATCTCTGAGGGAAAGAACTCCAACACTTATTTCTATAGGCTGCTTGCACATCCTTCCTTCCCTGCTTGTGAAATGTAAGGGGGACCACATGTGCTTCAGACTTGTTAGAGGTGATAGTTGTGCCTCTGGGATAATAAAGCTGCTAGAGCTCACCCTGTTACAGAGCAGTCATTTCCCAAGCCAAAACTTGCATTAACATTTTTTTTTGTCTGGGAAAGTTACCAAAACTGTATTTAAGTTTTAATAAACTACAATTTCCACTCCAGGCTGCATCCTGAGGAACAAATACCCACTGAAAGAAGGCCTCTTTCCCACACTTAGAAAGATAATGAGGTACCAAGAGAGACTTAATCCAGTTTCCAGGCTATTTCCTCTTCCACAGATGTTTTGATACGCTTTGAGTTCAGTGTCAGAAGTTTCAGATGTTGTTCTATGGGAGGGTCGTGTCACAGTCCTTCTCTGTTCCTTTTCCCTGGCAGCTGCTGGCAGGTCTCAGTGTGGTCCATCCAGTCCCTGGTGAACACAGGGCCACTTTTATGGGATTCATCTCTGCTGCTTGGTGACAGGACTCAGCACCCTGCTGCAGCATGATAAACCAGCTTGGCTTTGCTGCTTTCCAGTGCAAACTCAGAGGATGTGGGAGTGAGCAGAGCAGCGAGTGCCTCTCTGAGCATGATGAGAGCGTGACAGGGGTGCTGCAGAGGGCTGGGAACGTGCATCCTGTGCACAGCAGCCACTGCTGCTCTGACAGTGCACGAGTGTCACATGTGCTGTGCTGCAGACAGGTGCAGAGAAGTGCTGCCACATATTGTGCTCTCTGTGGTTTGCCTCCTTAGTGTGGTTGATGTCAGAACTGTAGCTTTGTTTAAGTGGCAACTTCTAGCTCTAGGGATCTGCTTCATCTGCCCCCTTCACCAGCACACCTGAATGGCCACCCTTCAGTGTTTGTGTGCTCATCTCAGCATTTTGGGCAGAGTGGGCACCAATGTGGTTTCAGTGGCAGCTGCCCTGTCAGCATTATAGAGATAACCATGAGCAAGGCTACCACAGGGTGGAAGGCCTTAGAAACCACTGCATGTGAACAAAATGCTGCCTGGCCCCATTTAATGTTTGCTCTGGGTTCAGCTTGCTTCAAAGGTAAGTACTACTACTTGCATTAAGTAGTTTCACATCATTGTGTCACAGCTGGGATGTTCTGAGATCATCCAGTCTGTGGCAGGGATTCTCAGCTCCTGGGCTGAAATTTGCAGCACAGCAAAGAAGAGTTTGCCATTCAAATTCCCAGTGGCAAAAAGTGTGGTGAGAAACTGAGGCACAGCAAAAGAAGAGCCATGGCAGAGTCATAGCAAGAGCTTGAATGCTCTTAGTGTCAGTTCAGCTGTACTTGTTCCTGCCTTTAGTGGTATTTTAAATAGTGAACATCCCAGCTGTTCCTTGGAAGGATGATTGTGCCTCGAGAGCAGAAAGCAGTGATATTTCTTGATGGATTACCAGAGAAATGTTCAATTTTGAGAGCCATGGTGTTGGGATGTGACAGGAGGGTAATTTTCAGTGTGTTACTGGCACAGCCATTGCTAAACCCTGCAGGACCTAGAGGCACACAAATTGCAGATGGTTTGGAGGAAGGGAGAGGTGAAGAAACCATAACGTGAAGCTCATCTACGGAAGACAAGATTCTTGGGAAAGGTTGTGTTAAAATGAAGCTGAGGTTTAAGGAGGGAAGGCCTGAGCTGCCACATTCCTGCTTTGCCACTCTGAAATCATAAGTGTTGGACTGAGTCTCTGTAAAGTGCAAGTTGTATATAGGAGGCAAACTGAGCATTTCTGCTCAATGCCTGCACTTCAGCAGGTGAGTGGAGCCCCTTGTCCAGTGTGGATGGATTCCTGGTGGAGCACAGGTGATGCACAGAGCACAGCACTCCTGTTGATCAAGAGCAGAGCATTCCTAGTGCATTTTCTATAAACACAGTTTCTATAGAAGTTGCCCAGCCGGGTGTGAGTATAGGGGAAGCAGAACTCTGCTTCTCGTGGCATATCCTCAGCAATGGGAGATTTTGATTTCCACTTTATGCCAGGTGCTGCTTCTTCCTTTCTTGGTGGTCAGCTTGTCTCCTGTGTTTTGTACATACGCAGCAGTGTGCTCACAAGGGGACATGTCCATGAGCTTGGTAGCACAGTGCCTGTGGCCATGGAGTTCTTACCTGGCAGCCTGAGCTGCTGCAGGAGCTGCAGTACCCAGCAGTGCTGGTGGGAGAGGGGCTTCTGCCATCAAAATCCTCTCTGTTTCTGCTGGAATACTCATGCAAGACTGTCTGGAATGTGAACACGGTTGCTTGGGTTGTTGAAAAATACTTGAATTATTGTACAATTCCTGGCTTGGCATTTGGCTGATGATTAATTACTTAGGTTTGCGTAGTGCTTTGATGTTCCAGATGTAAACCCAGAGCAAGCTGTTACAACTCCTTTGACCTCACTGAAGTCATCCCAGTCATTCCAGTTGGCACACCTGGTGCTGTGTGGTATTTGTATTCTGTGAAACCAGCGTCCAGTCATTGATTTAAGTCTTTCCAGGGACTGGAGGCTGTTAAGCTGTTAATCTTTTTTCCTCTCCTGTATTGATTGCTGTGCCACTTACCAGCAGCGACCTTCTCACCACACCTTTTGACTTTGAGCTTGCTGCTTCTCTGGAGTCCTTCTCTGAGCCTTTGCAGTTTGTGGTGTGTTTGTATTGCCAGAGTGCCTGGAAACTCCTCACAGGTTTCTCCATTTCTCTCTTAACTCCCCCACCAGTATCTTGTTGTGTAACTCTCCCCCAGCCAATGTTGTTGGCTTGCATGGATAAATCTCTTGATGCTGGATATTTTGGAGTAGCATTGTGACAGAAAAATCCCCCTCTAAGAGGCAGTTGAGTCTTGCATTGTACTTCAGTAATTTGGCAGCTGGTGGGACTTGCTGGGTGGAGTCCTGGTGCTGGCATGTGCTCTCTCTGCTTGAGAAGAGCAGATTAAGTTCATACTTCACTCAAACAAGGCTTCTTCATTTAATGGGGATGGGCAGCAGGCACTCAGGCTGAAAGTAGATTTTGTACTTTTAACTTCCAGGTCAGTGGGTTTCTTGTCTTGTTTGTGTCAGCAGACAGTCCCTCTTTGTTCAGCAGCACAGCTTTTTCCACCTCAGCAACACACACACGCATGTGATGCAGGTCCTGAGTTGTGCAATAAACTCCAGCAAATACATTGTCTGTTCCACTTCAGGGCTTGATTATGTGCCCTATTGACCAGCAATAAAGCCAAGAGTATGGAGGTAGTTACATATTCATTTATTTTGGCTTTTCCATCTGCTGTTGCCTATGTGGGAAAGAAAAAGGCCATAAGTACTTTGAGAGGGAAAATTTTGTCTTTAGAGAGGTGGTCTTGGTAGCTTGTGAAAGCTGGATAATTTAAGAGCATTAGTCAAGTATTAAATTAAGTATTTATGGGACAGGGTTAAGGTCAAGGTAGTCATGAGCACAAAAATTAAAAGATTAAGGTGTCCAGATGAATGTCCTGTAGCCTGCTGGAGTCCTGATCACAAAACAACTGCTTGGAATCCCATCTTTGCAGGGATTGCTGCTTACTGGCACCTTCCTCTTCAGAGACTGGAAAGGCAGGAAGGGAGGCCCCATCCCTCTCTGATGCCAGGCCTTTTCCTGAGCCCCTGTGGAAAAAGCTGGGGGCCTTGTGGGCACTTGCCAGTAGAGCTGTGAGCATTGCCATATGGATGGGGTCATACATCCCACACAGAGCCCGACACTTCTCCCTGCCCAGGCGTGACCTGCTGCTCTGCTGGGCAGAGGGGTGAAGAGAACCCTGTTCTCTCCTAATCTGGCAGTGCCTCACTGCTCCAGCCAGGCTCTGCTCAGCCCAGGCCCAGCTGTGCCTGCCCTGCTGTAACCTCTCTCTTCGTGCTGTGGATCCCTGCAGAATTCCCTCCATCCAGATCCTCTTGGACTTTGTTCCGAGCAAAAAATCCTGCTCGGGCTTCTTGGAATTAAGGCACATTAGCCTAACTCAGAATTGCTGTTTCCTGGGAAGTTCTGACGCTGTAAAGCTTGTTTGGCTTTTTTTTTTTTTTCTTTTCCCTGTAATCAGAATGAAATAATGTTTAAAATTTCCTATGAGAACACTGTGTCCCAGATTTTGAGTTTTAGAAATGTTTTGCTCTGGGATTTCTGAAATTTTGTTTTGAGTTTCATCCATTTTATGTTGTTGTACTGCTTATGCTGCCTGTTGATTTGCTAAGTATTGCCTAGTAGCAGGTCACAGTATGTGTATTATATAAAAAAAAGTAGTTATCTACTTTTTTAAATCAATAAGAACAGCAGCTGCTTAATATGATTGAAACATCTTATTCCCTAGAACAAGAACTTCCTTGTTTGCAATGTAATGACAATCTGGCACTGCCATTACAACACCCAGCAATGCCTTAATCTAGAACACTGAGTAACATTTTATTGTGGAGTAAAGAGCAATTCATCTTAATGATCTGAAAAGTAATAAAATATTTCACTGTTTTTATCATGTTAGAACAAGGTAATAATGATGCATGTGGGATAAAGACCTCTTAAGTTAAAATTTGGAAGTTCTGGAATAGAGCTTCTGAGCTGCCAGAAGCAAGGCTGTTCTGAGGAGCTTTGGGAGGAACTTTTATCAATGTTCTTTCAAAAAGCAAATTAAAGAAAGAATCTGCTCTTATAAGAAGTTCTTCCCAAGAAGTTGTTTGCTGGTTTTCTTCTGCTGTCCTGTCCAGCAAAAGCCTCTTCATTGTGCTCCCGAGCACTGTCAGCAGAGAAGTCTTGGATGTGCTCACTAGGAGTTAAACCCGAGACTCCAGAGTGAAAGTCCTGAAAATCCCCTCACTGCACCAGCTGCCCTTCCCTGGCTCTGCACTGCTTGTGGCACATCATGTCAGGTGTGAGGGAATTCAGGAAATCCTCCTTCTCCCGAGGCAGGAATGTGCTGCTCAGCTGCTGTCCCTCCTGCCCCTCGCAGGGAACAGAACAGCCTGCTCTCCCTGTTGGACTTCATGGAGCCTCCTCCACCTGGAGGAAATGCCAGATGTGGTTACCTTGCAGCCTCTGTCACTGCAGACACTGCTGGGAATCCATGGTTTGGGGAACCAAATCCCAGTGGATCCCAGCACAGCTGAAGGGTGTATTAATGTTAAATTGAATTCATGCAGCTATTACATTGGGAAGTTAAAAGAATATGAACTGATAGTGCAGAAGCTGCTTGTTATAAAGAAATATGTTCAGTTTGGGAGTAGCATGCACAGTGCAGGAGCAGATCTGGGATATGGAAGAATTTCTTCCCTAGGCTAAGATCTGGGTCTAGCTAGGTTCAAATGGATTCTTTAAGCATGTATGAGAATGCCTTTGCTTGTTCTTAATTGGTGTTTTATATGTCATTGTTCCCAGCCTGGGTTTATACTGAAAGTGGATCTTGGAAGGGTGAGGCAAAGCCTGGGGTCTGGGAGACAGCACAGCTATGTACTTGATATTAAAAACTGCAGGGAAACCCCAGTGTAATGCAGGCAGCAGGGAGTTTGCCCATGAGCAGGGAACAAATGTTTCATGAGCAGGGAAGCCTGAGGGAAACTGAGCCTTGTTAGGAGAAGGACATTCCCACTGTTCAGGGCAGCAGAGAGGGTTCTGTGGATGTGTGTGTTTGGCTGCATTTTAGAACTTGCAGAGTCCAGGTAAGGGCTGTGAACTTCTGAGTAGGACAGGTCTGAGATTTGATGGTCTAATGGAGACTCCATCCTTCTGTCACCACTGCCTGAGCCAGAGAAGCCCCAGGCTCGGAAGGAGCATATAGTGAAGAAGAGTCAGGGCTCACATGGCTGTAGGATGGGCTCAGGGAGACAGCCCTGCTGCAAACAGGGAGGTTTAAACAGAGCTGCAGGAGTGTGCCAAGAACTCTGCATGTGGTTCAGTCCAAAAAATGGGAAGGTGCAGGATGGGGCTGGGAGGAGGAATGAGGGACAGAAAGCCTGGCAGATGAGGGAAAATCAAAAGAGAGGAATTTGTTTTGCCTACAAAACAAAGCCTGGGAGAGAATGGGATGTCCCCCTGTAAACACTTCATTGCCAAGTAAATACTAGAGGGGAAGAAAAGTCCTTTATACTAAAGATCAATGCTGGCACAAGGACAAAGTGGTACAAATTTGCTATTAATAAACTTAGCCTGGAAATTAGATTTTCAACCACTGGAGTGAGATTCTGGAGCAGTGTCTCAAAGGGAGAAACAGAAACCAAGGGAGCTATGTAAAGGAGCCTGAGGAGCCTGCAGTAGCAAGTTTTCTCTCTGACACAGTCTCATTTCATTTCAGATGCCTTAGCCTGACCCAGCAGTCCAGGCAGGAGGGTGACTTGCAGGAGCAGGTGAAGCAGCTGTAATTAGGAATCAATAGCCAAGGTACAAATCAGCTGCAAGAGAGGAGAGTTTCAGGATAGCTGAGCTCTGCAGACATCCAGTTTTGACAGTATCTAGTGGTTGGATTCTGCGAGTCCTACATCTGTAGTCTGCAGGGAGAAGGGATTTTCTTTCACTTTTCTTTTTCTGCAGTAATTGAAAAATGGAGTTAGAGACTTATTATGCTGTAGAGACAAAAGTTTTCTCTTCAGTTGTCCAAACAATGCCTGTTCAGCTCTGACAAGGATATCTTTGTTCTAAGCTGCCGTAGGATGTTTGCCTTAGCAACACAGCAGCATTTGGAGAAGCTGCCTACCTAGAGTCTTCTCTCTTGGCAAATAGAAGAGAGGAGTACAACAAATGCTCCTCACTAGAAGTTGAAACCCTTGAGAAATCATAACTAAGATGAATCTGTCTCCTTCTGAAACTTCCTCTAAATTCTTTTGTACTTTCTGTCAATTTAACATAGAGAATAGTCTGTATAGGAGACAGTCAACACAAATTTTTGTATTTCCTTCCATGTTTTGTTTTCTTCTTCTTCTGCTCCACTCTTTCTCTTCTTGCTCTCACATCTTAAACGAAAGAAAGAAAGGAAGGGAAGGTGCTTTTGTTGTACTGGTTTCATGCTTTTTCTTTGTAATTCTCTTAGTTAATGTAAGAAACTTCTGCCCATTGAGGGGATAATTTTTATATTAGTTCCAGCAAACAGCAATAACAGAAGCAAAGGGCTCAAATCTCATTTGCCTTCCCTTTTTGTTACTCTTTACTCCACACCAGAGCAGTGGATGCAATCCATTGTAGTGGATGTGAGAGAGGACTGGAATAATTCTAAGAAATGAGCTGTTGTAAACTTGGAGTTTTATCCTGAGTGCACCCTCAGTTTTGAAACTTTCAGGGGTTTGCAGGGTGTTTGAGCTGAGAACAGTGAATCCTCAAGAGCTTGTGTATTTCTGTAAATCATACTGAGAATCTCCCAGCTATGGACATTCCAGAGTGGCAGCACCCTCGGAAAATGGAAAGTGTTTGGAAATGTTTTCTGTGTCTCTTTATGTTGTGTCACTGCCATATCTCTCTGCTGCCTGTAGGACCAAGCCACAAAATCCTGTTTAGCCTGGTTTACACAACCACAGGGCTGTCCTACAGACCTGGGAGCTTGTGCAAGCCAACAGTGGGTGTCAGACCCCACCCTCAGCTGGGGCAACCCATGGAGCAACCCAGGCAGACTTCTCCAGTAAGAAAAGGAAGGTGAATAGTGTTTGCTGGTTCGTAGCCATAACTGGGTTGAAAGAAATTTCAGGGTGGTTTTTTTTTTTCAGTTAAGGGTTCCTTTTACCACAGCTCCTGCTTATCCTGTCAGAATGACCTGCTCAGCTCCTCCCTCAAGCTGAGTTTCAGTCTTTCCACTGGTCCCAGGGGTGAGGGTTGTTGCAATGAGGTTCTCCTCAAACCTGTCCAGCTCTGGTTGCATCAGTTGGACAGTAGGTAATGCAGGGTGGAGTCCATCAATGCCCAAAGATGTGTTCATAAATCCCATTGAAGACACTCAAAACAGTTTCTTCAGTCAAAACAAACTGAGTTTGGAATGTGTTGCACAAGATAAATTGAAAAACACAGCTACTGTTGCCCTGTAATCTGAATGCTCCTGCTTATGATTGTCAAGATTTTTCTATTAAAGGGATAAAATCCCTGCACTGAATGATGAAAGGCCTTTATCCTAAAAGTTATGTCCCCTTTTATGTCTCAGTGAGGACATTAGTGCAGCTGTGGTGCAGAGGACACCCCATCTCCTCTCCTGTGCTCTCCCCACAGTGTTTCTGTCTCCACTCTCAGCTTGGCAGTTGGGGTTGCTCTTTGTGCCAGTGCAGTTGGTCACTTGTGCTGAGGTGGTTTCTTCCTGCTGTGAAGGAAAGGTGAAGAACTAAAACGAGCTCTGCCGTTATCCATAAGGCATTAGGAGCCTGGTGCTACTTCTGCAGCACAGAATTCCAACACCTAGTGGACCAGACCTTGCCACTTTCTCTGAAAGGCAGGCCAGCCCTGGGGATTTATAGACACCCTTCCACATGGCAGGTGGGGAGTGTGGCAAGAGGGAACTTGGCAGAACTGTGTGGCTTGGCTCAGATTCAAGTGATGTGAGCCTGTTCTTGGAATATGTCAGTTATAACCAGAGCTATAGCATCAGATTTTGTACCACTTGGTTGTAGAAATATCTCAAGGGGCGACTCTTGGTCATTTTGGATGTGGAGGGTCTGCCATGCTCAGTTCAATCAATCACTGCTTGCAGTCTCAGTGTGAGGATGCAGCACACCAAAAGAAGGAGCAGATGTCATTACAAGATGGATTAATGAAATGAGGAAGAAGGCAGTGGGCATTACCCCCATATTTCCCTTTCCTGGCTAGGCCTGGGCTTCTACAGTCTTTGTAATACAGAGCTCAGTGCCCAGCTGGGAAGTACGGCCCAGCTACCAAGGAGGAGGTAGATTTTAATGTCTCCTTCTCTGTCTGGGGTTGTGGATACTCACACTTCTTTGAACATTTGCATGCAAGGGAGTCTGGGCAGCAGTCAGCAGGGTGCAGGGGTTGGATTTAAATGTAGCTGAACAGTCAGGAAGGATGAGGAGGAAGGGTGTCTGTATGACGCTGCAATCTGTGTTCAAGGCAGTGGTGCCAGACCCTGGAAAGGATATCCCCTCAAGGAAGTGTGCTAACATGATGTAATGCCCTGAAAAGAACTGTACAAACTAGGATCTACTCCAGCCTCAGTGTTCTGCCTTTTGTTCTGACTCCTCTGTCAGAGGAGAAGCTGCTGCTTACCAGGAGGAGCAGTGCTGGGCAGTCCCTGCAGTCATTTGCCTTTCATTTCACTGTGTCAGAGTAAGGGCTATCATCTGGTAAAAGTTAACTTCAGCTGCAAATGTCATGGAACATCACAGTGATATTTGTGTGAGGTGCTTCTAGCCTGTTACTATTACCCATATTCTGAGGGCTTTACACCTTCACAGTTCACTTTGACATCTGGTGAAGCATCTGCAGCACAGCCCCTCAGAGTGACCTGTTGTGCAGCCTTGATCTGCAACACACGTGTGATTTTCCACCCTCAGTGCCAATACTCCTGGGAGGGGTGACTGATAGGTGTCTCCTGCCAGGTGATTCAGGTGCTGCCTGGTGCCTGCCCAGCTCTGATAACATCTCTGCCAAACCATTTGGAGGATCTCTTACTCTGATCATACCAGCTCATGTGGGTGTTGTCTCCACACCCCTGGCTCTGCTGGCAGGCTTCTCACTCGAAGCTGACAGCTCACATCAAGCTCCTGGGCTTTTCAGTGACTTTGCCAGCATGAGATCCAAGAGCTGTATTTATGATGTGACACACAGTGTCATAGGCTGTGGAGCATCAAAGAGTTTGGTGGTTTTTTCATTCTCTTTTAAGGGACAACAGAAAGAATGACTGGATTGTTTGGGTTTTGGTTTATTTATTATTGAGTTCTGCCAGTGCTCTGCACTGAGCTTGGCCCATGTTGGGGATGGTTGACCTCTGTGAAGTGTTTAACGACTCATGTGGTAAGTGGGGACACCTGTGGCCAATGGGGACACCAAGCCTTTCCCTGGCTGGTGAGGGCTGTTAAGTGCTTGCCGGTGGTGCGGGTGTTACTCAGGAGTAACCCCTAGGTGTAAATCAGGAGTTTGTCTCCTGCAGAGGGTGTGTGTGGAGCAGCTTGGACACAGGTCTGGTTTGCAGAAGTGGTCCTTCACATCTCTCTGGCAGAGTAAAGATGTCTCAAAGCAGGTATTGATTCATTTCTCATCTGTTTGACCTTTTGTCCATGACAGAGTGGTGGAGAGATGCTGTGGCAGGATCACTGCTGCTCAGCACAGAGTGGGGATGAGGCTGCAGCAGTTTGCAGCAAAATGGTGCCGTGGTGACTTCATGTTGATTCATTCCAAATATTTATTCTTCAATAGCACTGTTTGTTCCTGTGTGAGCAGGGAAAGAAGAAGTGGAGAATTCTGCTTAATATTAATTTTCAGTGTTGCAGTTAATTGTAGAGTTCTCTGAAAAGTGAATATATTCCCTTTCCTAGTGTTCCTTCCCCCACTAATGTAAGCACAGGTGAAAACTTTGACTTCCCAAGAGAACTGTGTCGGCACAGGGTTGGTACTGTTTTGTCTCTCAGTTCCATGTGTATTGAAAGGAAACAAACCCAGCCTTACCTGTGTGTCTGTAACATGAGAGTTGGTCAAAAGAGAACAAGAAAGTGAGACAGAAGCTCCTTGGTTTCCTCAAAGAGGTTTCCTGTTATGCCATGCATTCTCAGTCCTCCTCCTTCAAGTTCCCTCTGAAGGGAAGGGAGCCTAACAGAGCAGTGAATTTCAGTGCCTTTCTCCTGGATGGAGGGTCAGGGTGCTGATCTGGAAAAAGTTATCCACAAAGACACCTTTTTACTCTGGGTATCTGCACAGAATTCCCTGATCAGTGTCAACAGTGAGTAATTGCTGGAGACCTCTGTGACCTACAGCGCCAGCCATGGCCAGTGAGGGGAGGGGAAGGTGCCTTGTGGGTTTGTGGTGAAAGTGGCCCTTCACCCCTTACAGAGTGACAGCACTGTGAGTAAAGACATAGCATGGGTGAGGTGCCAGACAGCTAAACTGACCTCAGTGGTGGCTGCTTGCTAAAGCCAGGCTGCCACCAGAGCCTCAGGGATGAGGGGGGCTGCTTTTTGAGGCTGCTTTTTGAGACTTTTTCCAATAAGAGGAGCTAAGTGAGACCCAAAGGACAGAAGCCTGCCCCATACCACAGCCCTGAGTAGCACTGTTCCTGTTCATTTGTAGCTAGAAGAATGTTTAGATGTCCTCACAGACATGAGTAATGCCACAGTTAGCCAGCTCTGGTCATTCCTCTGCAAGGCATTGATTGTGGGACCCTGCACTCTGAAAGTGAAGCCAGCATGGGTAAGAGCTGCTTGTTAAGCACTGTGTCATGGAGGGAACACGTGGCAGCAGTTTCTCAGAACTCCTCCTGGCTTCAGTGGTATCAAAGAGGAATTCTGCCCATGGTTGTAACTGTGCCAGGGCTTCCTAGATTTGTTCTGCTCTAGTGCACAGGCAGCAGGAATAGCCACCACAGGTATTGGTGACAGCTGACATCAGCCTGGAGTCCATGGCAGAGCTGCAAAGGGGCTGTTTCATACCTCCAGGAAGCTGTGCTTTTAGTGTTATTTGTTTCCTCCAATTGTTTGCTTTTCTAATCCTTGATGGGCCTAACAGCAGCCTGCTGGAGGTGTCCTGTGCAGTTGGGACTGGCCACCCTGAGGAGGTTTGTCTTTGTCTTTGCACTGCATGGTTCAGTGAAGGTGCCAGGAGGGAATAGTTTGACCAAACACTTCATCAGATGCTGAGAGCAGTAATTTCTTGTTGGGTGGCATGAGATACCCATGGTCCTAGGAGTTAAAAGCTTTTCAGGAAATGCTGTTGTTCATGTGGTCCTTATCTATCTTTATTTTCTCCTCTTGCCTCCACCTAGAAGAGTTCTGTGCCAAAAGAGACCCAAGAAGATATTTCTACTTCTTTCTCTGATGATCTCTTCCCTTTCCTTTTGTCCTTGCTTGGGGTCCCCCTGAGGCAGTGGAGTCTCAATCCCCAGCTGCCAGCCTGCATCAGGATTAGCATTGTATAGACTTCATGCTCTTACTTATCCCTCTCTGCAATTTTCCAGCCATAATATTTTAATTCCCTTCTTTCACACCCATTTTGGGAGCATACTTTTAAGGTATAGTTCTAAGCCCAGCACCAGTGAGAGCAGTGGGAGGGTGCTCTGCATGCCAAGGAGAGCAGAAATGTCCTCACCTGGTGCTGGGGGTGAAGGTACATGTTAGTCCCTGGTGCCACACTGACTCAGTGACAACTGGAGTCCAGGAATGTGCATCCTGAAAAGATAAATGTGTGGTGCTTGCTTACACAAATCAGCAGGTGCAGCTTCCCAGAGTGGAAGATGTGCTGTGTGGACTTCCAAGAAATCGTTAAACAGTGTTTTAACAGACCCAGCACATCTGGGAGCAAAGGATTTCAGAGCTGGATTGAAAGCTGGTAGTGGCTGCATGACTGTGACCCTGTTAAAGGTAAACCTAAATAAAAAGACTCTCCCAGCTATTACTGTAACATAGAACTTAAGCAAAGTTAAAAGACTTCTTGAGTTAAACTTGGCAAGTGTTTTATAAGAAAACAATATTAGAATTAGGTATTCTTTAAAAACAGTGCAAAAAAAGTGATTTGCCCTCAGTAAAGAGTTTTCCTCACAAAAGCTGATCATTGTGCAGTGGGGAAGACAGCACTAGGAACATAACAGTGAAAGGAATGTGGAAGGGGAGGTCGAGCTGGGCACAGCTAATATAAATTAGAAATGAAGTGCAGAAAACTAGAAATGAAAAGGAAAATGTAAAATTACCCTTGGCTGCTATCTTCAAGGACACTAAAGAATTTAAACATTCTGCTTGAAACAGAAAAAGGAATTGTGTAAGGTCTCTTTGAAATGGAAATGCTGCAATTGTTAATGATGATGAAAATAAGTAGAAGCATTTAGTAAGTGTTTCTGATCCCTGTTTGGATGACAGCAGAATAATACACTAGACTCACAGGAGGACAATGAATTAATTTCTCAATTATTAGGCACCAGGAAAAAAAGTATTATCAAGTACTGACTAGTAATAAGTATTTTAGAAAGTACATGTTCAGATAATGTGCAGTCAGGAGCCCCAGCAGAGGTGTTGAGAGGAGAGCTGCTGTGCACGTGGCAGTTCTTAATACTGGGGAAATCCAGGATGCTGGGGCTTTAATGTGCCGAAAGGAAAACTGTTTTGCTTGACTAATCCAATCTTGTGGGGAGTTCAGAGCAAAGGGCTCCTTGCCTGTGTCCCTCTTTCTCCATGGTCTTAGGGAGAAGCCCTGAGGGAGATGATCCCTTTGTGTAGTTTAACTATTTAAGGCCTCTCATGACTTTTACAGGACAGAATGACAAGTCAGCTTCATTAGGAACAGGTAGGTTAGAGGCACTGAATCAAATAAATAAATATTAAAAGGCTCTGGATCAGAAGAAGCCCCAAAATGCTGCTGACTTGAGAGAGAAGTGGGCTGGCTGAGGTTCCAGGCCAGTTCCCCAAAGCAGTATGGATTTTGGATTCACTGTTAGTGGGGGTGGTCCCATGCTGCTTCTTCTTGGATATTCTGTCCACCAGTGAGTTAAGTTCCTGCTTACATAGGAATTCATTTCCTGGGGAAATATTCTGAATGATGATGCAGATTCTGAAAACAGTAATTCCTCCTCGGATGGGTGAGGAAGGGCCATGGAGTCTGTACAGTGTGGAGCCTCCTTCTGAAGGAAAGGTCTGCTTGCAGGTGAGCTTTTGGGATTGCCATGAGGCTGTCCTGCTGCAGAGCTTGGATGTGAACTGAGGGAGTTTTCCCACCTTTGCACCTGCTCCAGAACAGGATTTCCAAGATGAACTCCAGGAAGGGAGTGGGGCACCACCAAGGGCTTACCTGTTATGGGCTCGAGGCCTGGATGAGATGTGGCAGCCCAGACTGCTCCTGCATAACAAACAGGAGCATAAAAGGGTGGGATGCTGCCCAAGAAAGCTTCAAATATACAACACAGACATGCCTGGGTGCTACTTCCAAGCCAAGGCCTTTGAGCTCCTCACTGCAAAAGGGCAGAGCACGGGAGGGAAACCTCATCGAAGGAATAGCCTTTGCCTGCTTGTCTCCCTTGCCAAGAAGGCAAGGCTAAGGGTGAAACATTACACTATTCACATGGTCATTCTGCTTTGAATTGTATGATAAAAGATATTTATTTTATTTTTATGATATATGTATTGATAGATGCACAGTCCCCCACCTCCCCATCAGCTTTGTCTTGCCGCTTCTCCTATGCCTCTGCTTGGATGGGTTCATCCCCATGGCAGAGGTGGTAATTCCATTTTATGTCCTTAATGCTGCCTTGCTAGGAAGGTAATTTGGTTTTTCTTAAAATGCTGGAGTGCTTTTCCCTGAATTGTTATTTAACGTGTGTTTTTCAGATGTACTGACATCTCCAGTGAGTGCTTCATAATTTAAGGGTAAATTATTTCTTCTCAGTTTTCTAGGAAATGCCAGTACCTGTGAATATCAGATAGAGAGGCCTTTGTGTGTTCAGTTAGCTCTGAGATAGGGGCATTCAGTTTCTGCACTCTTGCACTTTGTACCTGATATTATTCATCTCTGTTCATTACAAATGAGCTTCTCAACCTAATCTTTTATTCCTATTATCAGGCTGGTATCTGTAATGCTGATGTAAAAGCAATATTAATTATTGGATGAATGGTAGGAACTAGAAATTGAATTACAAATGGAATTATTAATATTTATGGAAGCTTAATTATGCTGTAATGTTTTGTAGACCTGCATTGGAAAAAATCTGCACCGTACAAGGAATGCTTTCCCTCTGCAGCTTTATATAATCAATTCTCGGTATCTGGAGCTTTCAGTGGGGGATTTTTAGATACAGCTTTAGAGCCCAGTGCTGGTTTTCCTCTGCAGGGTGAGAGAGGGGAGTGAGCTTGGGGCCCTGCTTGTCCTTATCTTCTGGGGGTGGGAGTGCAGTAAATGAAACCAGTTCAGGGAAACTCTTAATCTTTCTACATTATCTGTCTGATCTAGCAGAGATCCCATGTTATGCAGGAAAAATTTTCCAGGAATCAGTAGCTTCTACATCTGGCAAGTAACTTCAGTCCTAAAACTCCTCTGGCAAAGGCTGCTTGGAGGACGTTTTTAGGGGCATAATGTGAGCATGACAGGCTGTTCCATCTGTTTGCAGAACAGTTGCAGGCTGTGAGCAGAAGAGATGAGGAGGTACAACTGACCTCTTCAAGGGTATTGCCAAAGCTGGAAAATACAGCTCAGAAATACATTTTGAAATACCTCCTTAGGTGTTAGCTCTGCATCATTCTTTGCATGTCCTAACTGGCACTGTGAGGCTTGGAGCTCTGATATTGCAGAAATCCATAAAAACGAAGCTCCAGATGTCAGCCACAAGCTTTGCAGTTTCTGAAGCATTGCAGCACTTCTGACTATGTCTGACTTAATGTCAGACTATGTTTCTGCTTACAGAATATTTCCTTTGTCTTATTCTTTTAGCAGTTGTTAGGTTAGAATGCAATGAGGGTATTTTTCCTAAACATGAAAACCGGTAACAGAAAATAATGCTTTTTAAATATAATTCTCCTATTTAGCACCCTCCAATATAAATTGTATTCTTGAAAGAAAAGGGCAGAAAATGAAGTCTTCTAGTTTATCTTCTAAGACCTGTTATTAGTGAATCTGAACAAGTGCTGTGCTGCAGGCTCCTGCCTTTTTTCCTGCTGCAGTGTGATTGCCTGGTTTATGCATTTTGCAGTTTTCACGCTGGGTTTGTTTTTCAGTCACTTCTCTCTTTACCTGTTGCTGTTCACAAACTGGCAGGATTGACAGATTAGCATTGCTGTAGAGGTACCTGTAATTGCAGAGGTACCTTGGGGCTGTTGTTTCCTTCATCCATTACAGATTGGAGCTCCAAGGACATTCTTATTTTCAGAGACTCACAGATCATGATTTGTATCTGCTCACTAATTCCCTCTTCGTGGGCTGCGCATTCTCAAGTGGTCCATGCAGTGTGACCCTGGCCTGGGTCACTGTAAAGCCACATTTAATTTAAACAAGGGTACATTCAGCTGGCCAGAGTGTGTGCTTGGAGTTGAAACTCATGGTGGTTTCCTCCTGCCTCCATGGGGCTGATTACCACACATTCCTTTCTTTTAATTTCAGCCCTCTGCAGTTCTAGGAAAAGGTCCTTGATTAAGTACTGAGAAACCAGTCTATTTGTGGGTCTAATTTTATTGCTTCAATTACATTACTGTATGCTAAATATAGGAAGGCACCAAGCAAATCCTAGATCCAGGGCAGAACAGGGTGTTCAAGAGCACTGTTCAAGTTTAAATGGCGTGGTTTGGGCCTCTGTTTAATTCTAGCTAATGAACCAATTTCTCTCAGAGCATAAATGAGCACATCTACATTGATTTATAGGCAAGGAGCTAGGTCATCAGTTTGGCACAGCTAAAAATGAGCCCAGTGCCCAATTCTCTGCTTCCTGCCACTAATTGAAGAGAATAGAGATAAATGGTGTGTCATGCTGTGGAGTTCAGAAGTCCTGGAGAGACAGCAGAGTGCTTCAGTCTCTCAGCTGGTGCTTGAGAACCTGAAAATCAGAGAGGGGAAAATGTTCAACAGCCTGTAAACTGGTCTTGTTACTTGCTGCTCACTCTACATTGCTCTCTGTGGTATTCCCTGAGTGGGTTTTTATATCCCTAAAATCCATAAAAGATAGCAGTGAAGCCTGCTTGTCTCCCAGACTTTGGCATGGCAGGGACCTCCAGCATCCTATGTAACCAGGCAGATTATAACCTTCCTTCTGTCCAGCAGCTGAAAGAAACACCCAACAGACACAAAAGCAGAGCATGGAGCACTTGCAGTGCATGAGAGACTGATTGCAGTGGAGACAGAGCGTTATCTGTGAGCTGAGCAGCTCCTGTATCTCGGGGAGCAGCCCCGTGGTGGCAGCGGGCCAGGCTCTGTCCCGGGATGGGCAGCACTGGCTGGAGCCACTGCCAGGAATGTTCAGTGCCACCCCCGGGGGGCTGGCTCAGGGAACCGGGCTGCTGGGTGCCCAGCCGAGGCACACTGGTGTCACACCTCCTAGCACAGCTGGAACAGGATTTCTTGGACTTTCCACCAAGGCCAGGCCTGAATTTTATAAAAGCTGCGTGAATTCTCACCCAACTGCACCACTGACTACAAACTTTGCAGCAGGATTTCTCCCTCTCTTCATAGCTCTGTGCTGCTGCCTTGTATTTCTAGGGCAGCGTGTGGGGAACCCTGAAACAAACTCATTCTGGTTCCTGTTTTCCTTTTTTTCTGTGCCTCAAGGCTATTCTCACATTCCTCACAGCTGGTGACTGCTCCATTTCCCTGAGTCTCATTCAGAGGGCTGTATCTACAAGCCAGATACTTGTCATCTCTAAAAGATGTTTGTTTCCACAGAAGAATAGCAATGAGGTTACTGTCTGCTCCTTTCACAGTCAGCCAGGCTGGGAGAAGTCCAAATATCCAATTGTCCCTTGGAATTCATAATGCTTGAAGATAAAGCAGCCAAAAATAGTTTCTATGAGCTGGATGGCTCTATAACTTTCTGTGTTTATCTAACAGGAAAATGTTAAGAAGTGTACAGTAGGTCGTGCACTAAACTGAGCAAGATCATGGGGCACGTGGGAGCTCATGGAGATGAGCTTATTTGTTATTTGTATGATTAACTTAACCTCTCTCTGCTTGAGAATTGCCTTCTTGCACTGCTCTTATGTTTGTTTGATGATAAAAGGAAAACCAACCCAGCTGTACTGTGAGGCAGTAAGAGATGCTGAAAGGAATCTTTTGGGGAAAGGAGGGGGGAGAGAGGAGAGTTTGCACGGCTCTGCCAGAGCCTTATTTTTTCCTGCCTTCCAAGAACAGGCTGTGTTCCATTCCCTGCCGCCCCCTCAGCTGGTGCTGGGAAGAGCAGCTGAGTTTAGCTCACTGTTCCTGGAAGTCACTGAGACAACGAGCATCAAGAAACCAGCATTTTCTGTAGCACTCTGTGCTACACTGGAAAAGATGAGCTGATCTTGATCCTGCTTGTTCACTAGCCAGGGTTAACCCTCACTGCACCAAGACAGGCTATGAAATGTGCCCTTTCAGAAAGGGGCTGTGTGTTTGGAAGCACTCTGAAGTGCAATGTCACATCATCAGCACATGTATCCCTGATGTAACTCAGGCTGTCCAGGTTTATGCTAGGACCCGTTTTTATTGGGTTTTTTTGCCCATTGGAGTTGAAGCAGAGCAACTGTTCAGCCAGCCTGTTCCAGTGGCAATATCCTCCTCTGTGTTCAGTGGGGGAAGTGCCTTTTGCAGAGCAGAGAACTTAGCCACAGACTTCCCCAGAACTGTCCTAGTTAAGAAAAACCTTGAGAGGGCAATTCCAGCTTGGTGCTGTCACTGAAGCACAGAATATTTGATTATGTGCTTTTAGAGCCATGTAACAACCATGCCATTGGGTAAATTCCAGTCTGTTAAATGAAATTACTTTTATGAGGGTTACAGATAGGGAGGAGGAATTTACAGTTAACAATCATGTACTTTGTTTCTTGCTGCATAATGGGTTCTCCAGTGCCTCAGTTTCCCCATGTAGTGTAGGATATACTGATACTGTGGTTCAGCTGGGCATTCTGAGTGTTTATTAATGCTCGTGGGGTCCCCAGGCAGAGAGGTCTCCAGAAACACAATCCATTATCAAACCACTGGAAGTGCACTGGTTCATTTGCTTCTTTACTTAGATTGATTCAAAGCTTGTTATTCCCCAGCTGTGAATGTCACAGCCATAGCCCCAATGCCAAATTTAGCTGAGTCTGATGAGATCAGGAAACAGCTTAAAGTGACCAGAATAGGCAGATGTAGGCACGTCTAGTGCTATCTCCATGGATGCAATTAATTGAAGTAGTCCAAAGGTTTTTCTCTTTCAGTGTTTTTTGCTTTTTTTATTCAAGGGATAAAGAAAATCTGTTTCTTTCTCTCTGCGCTTAAAATTGGCTTAGACTTCTTAAAGGTCATCAGTGACACTTTCTCAGTGGAGCTCTGATGAGAGCTGGTTCCTGATTTGAGCTCCTCTTTGCAGTAACCTGGGAAAGAAACAAACTCACCATGAGTGCCAGCATGGGCATTTGTCACAGGGCACACAAAGGAGAGAAGGTGTTGGGGTAACCTGGGGTGTCACAACCACACTTTGTGGTAGCTGCATGTAGTGAGACAGCTTCTTGTGATGATTTTTGTGCCTGTGCAGAGTTCATGGCAGTGACTGATTAGTTTTTTCTGTAGTGGAGGTTGAAGGGCTGAAACACTTGGACCCTACAAGACTCTGCTTTTCCCCATCCCATCCCCTAAAGGGATTTTACTTCTATCCAGTTGAGCTCCAAGCTGTAGAGTCAGCATGCCATGGTACTGCGAGGCAGGGAAGAGGCTGTGCTGTGTGATCACTGTGCGAGGAGCTGCCCTCTGGGGAAGGAGCTGAGCGACCCAGCCCATCTGCAGCCTGCCCCCATCACTGCTGTGGTGCCTGCATCAGCGGTGCTGGGGAGGGCTTTCTCCTGGAGCATGCATTCCAGGGAAGCTGGAGCTGTGGGTGTCCTGAGGGGCTGGAGGTGCTGTCACTGGCAGTTCCCTGAGTGCAGAGCTCAGCCCTTCTGTTGCGTGTGGTCTTCTTTTGGTTTGTGCTCATTCTTGTTACAGCGTGGGAAGTTGCCAGAGCAGCGATGCTCATGCTGCTGATCAGCCTGTAAGGGTTTCTTTGTTTGACTGCCTCAGTTCTTGGAATTGATCTAGGCCAGGCAGCATCTTGAAAAACAGTAACTAGAAAAATAGCTTCCACCTGATATTTTTCTTTTAACATAGATTCAAAGGGAAAAACAGAGCTGCTGCAAGAGACTGCAGGCATCCTGTGTGGTGAGCAGGTGTCAGCAGCTGAGTCAGGCTCACCAAACATCATTTAAACAGAAATCTGTATATCTGCTTGTCTGGACACAGCTCCATCCCTGTGCTGTGCTCTCAAGGTGGGTGAGTGTTTGCAGGGTGCAGAATAAGTAACACACACTTAGCAGGCATGATACTGATGGGTTTGGTCCTTGCACTGTGACCTTTCAGATACCACCCACAAGAATAAAATACAATTATCCTATTTCTGAGTAACAGGCTGATCACAGTGAAATAAGGAATGAACCCATGATAACACTCACAGATTTCCAACAAATTTGTTTTCCAGCAGCCTTGAATTTTCATGAGTGAAGAATGAGAATTTTCTTTGATTTACATTTTATGATAAAAATGTTCCCTTTTTGTTACCAGAAGTTGCAGGGTCAGTTGCTCCCCTGCACACAGGTCCTATCCACACTTCTCCCCAGGTTTGCTAGCCCTGGGATGTTTGGTCATATGAGCTGTGACAATTGTCCTCGAAATATGAGGCTTGAAACCTAAAGTACTCATTATCATTTCCATTACAGAACCATTCAGCAATTTGCAGTGTGGGATGCAACTAATGTTACAGGAAGCTTGTATTTGATACCAGTGAGGCAAATAAAGGGGGAAAGGGGCCTGGAAGCCCAGGATGCACAAGTGGTTTGTCTCAGGATAGCTGAGCTGGCAGGCCTGGGCAGAAAGGGAAATAGGCTTTAGGTCTTCTGAGTCTCAGCCAGCAGCTTTGCTGCCCCTCACCTGGGGGCAAAAGTCTCTGAAACAGATGGTTTGATCACTGTTGGCCTCTGTGTCCTTCTCTCTTCATTCACATTCAGTAGCCTGTTTGCCAAACAATTTTGTAGGGTCTCCAGAAAGCAGAGGCTTAGAGTTTGAGAGTTCAGCTGACATCAGACTCCCAAAGGTGCCAGGGAGCTTTATTTGTACAGCAGAAATTTCCACAAGCCTGTTGTTGTCCAGGACCCTTTGCACCAGGTGCTGAACTGGCACAGCTTGGGAGTGCTGGCACTGCTCAGCCCAGGAGGAATGAGAGAGGATCCTGTGCAGGTGGAAAAGGATGATGGTTTGTATCCTGTTCCATCCCCCAGCTTTAGGGCTTTAGTTGTTTTTCAGGAATGGCACTTAGAGGTGAGCAGAGACCCAGAAACACAAACTCTGGCTCTGGTGTGTGCTGAGAACTCGGAAGGGATGGAGGCCTCCTTCCCTCAGTGTAAGGTTTCTTTGCTCTCTCCATCTCAGGGGCATTTTGTTATCGCTGCACTTTCCTCATTGCTCCTAAGTGACTCTCACTGCGATCTCATCTCCATCCTCCCTGCCCTCCTCTCTTCCTTTGCTTGGCCTGCCCTTTTCACCTCTTTCCTCCATTATCTTGTGCTCCTGACTGTCCCTTCCCCAGTCCTGAGCAGCACAGACTGCCTCCTCCCCTCCTGTGTCCACCACATTCTTCCTCTTCTTTCTTAAGTTCTCTCTTTCTTATCCTTCCCTCCACTTTATAGCTGGTTCCTCTGTGGCTGTCGAGTACTCCTGTCCCTACACCACATGTTGGAGAAGAACAGACCAAACAAGGTTTGCTAGGTCTTTGCTGAGCTCTTGATAAATTCGG
The DNA here is from genome assembly GCA_013400515.1 of Erpornis zantholeuca. Lineage (NCBI taxonomy): Eukaryota > Metazoa > Chordata > Aves > Passeriformes > Timaliidae > Erpornis > Erpornis zantholeuca. Next base: position 484,576 of record VZTN01035350.1, on the reverse strand, counting down.
TGTTTCTGTTGCTCCTGGTTCTTCTGAGAGCGCAGGCAGGGAGCCCAGCACCCCCTCCCACGCGATGAGCTCACAGGGAGCTGTCACAGCTTATTCTAAGAAATCAGCTAATGTACAGTACTCGGCAGAAGCACCCCTCCCCTGGGAGGATCAGCAGAATTAGGATGTGCAGCAAGTTATCTTGGGGATTACACAATCTTATCACCTCCTCCAGGGCACCAGGGAGAGGCGAGCTCCGCTCCGAGCGCTCTGAGTCACGCTTCCCCTGAAACATGGTACAGGTTTCCTGACTCACTTCCTCCCAGGACTTTTGTTTCCTTAGGTCTTTTCACCAACATCATGAGCAAAAAAAGAAAAGTGACAGAGAAAGGGAAGTCAAGGCAGCCATGGCCTCTGAGCCATGGGAGTGCCTGCCCCATGCTCCTTGTCTTTTCTGAGCTGGGGTGGGAAGGCAGTTGTGCTCAGCAGGCAGTGCATGGAGAGCCACTTGCTGCTCAGGAGGTGGTAAAGATTTTGTTTGGCTCCCTGAGACCGCTGGGATGTAGCTGAGCACTTTCAGTTACATGGCTGGTTTCTGTTATTTAATTTGGAAACACCCCATCATATATCTACAAACTAAATACACCAGTGATCATCCTCCTGTGACTGGCAGCTTGTTCTTGCATCATTTGTCTGGAGTGGAGAGAAGGAGTAGGAGCTGGGAGTGGGCAGAGCTGCTGTGGCACACATCCTGCCCAGGAGCCTGCTGAGTACTTAAAACAGATATTCTAAGCAAGGATGCTGGGCTTGCCTTGCTGCTGGCTCTTAGTTTGGGCTGGTGCCAGCTCTCAGTCTCCAGCATCAGGGGATTCTCTCTGCATAGTTGCTATTTTTCTTCAAGCCTCTGGGTTTATAAGTCTCTCTTGTCATGAGATAGTCTAGGATATTAATTCTTTTTTTCTTTCATTTTTTTAAAGCAGGTTCTCAGCCCTTGTGGTGACAGAGAGAGCTTGGAAAATATGACTCTGTGAGAGATCAGGAGCCTGAAGGCCAATAACCATCCCAGACAGCTGTTCCTCCCTAACACCCCAACTATGAGCATTTGTTCTATTGTGTTCTTGAGAGCTGACTCCTGCATTGAGAGCACTTGGAATAAGCCTTGCTCACCTACTTCAGTGGAGTGGGAGGGGATTGCTGAGTTACTGAAATAGCTGCCTCTTCAGTACCTGGAAATATTCTCTCTCTACATCACAGCCTAGTTCTAGAGTGCATTTTGTGACATGAATAAGTTCATGTTGCCAGTCATCCTCAGGGCTCAATTTTGTCAAGCCATTATGATAGAGAAAGGATCCATATGAACTCTAAAAGTCCTGCTTATCTCCACTGTGACCTGCCTGGCAGTGTGGGCTTCCAGGACACGCTGACAGACAGTCAGAGCCTGCTTTGGTGTAGCATTGCCCTGCAGCACTTTGGCTCAGGCTGTAGCTGTTGCTGGGCTTCTGACATCTGCCCCAATACCACCTGTGTGTGTGTCAGTAGTAGGAAGTCACCCTCCTGACCTCCAGCTTTGTCTCCCCGCTGGTAGAGGGCAAGTGGAAATGAGCAGGCCTTTCCATTCCGTGTGGGATGACTTCTCTGGAAACGCTGGAAGGAGCTGAAAAGAGAATAAATGTGGCACCCAGTTCCTGTGTTTATTTGTGTGCCTGTAGCTTGGCTGAGAGACAGGGGAGGGAAGTGTGACTGTGTGAGGCTCCACTCGGGACTCCCTCCTCCTACCCAGGATGTGTCTTGTTGAATGAAGATTTACTCACACTAGTCAGTGAATAGCTTGTCCCAGGGAACTGGATGTGGGTTAGCTCTTTGGGAAGTTTGGCTTTCTGTGCACGTCAGAAGGACATTGTGGACAACCAGACTCTGTTGAGATGCCAGGAACTTGCATTCTGCCTCCCAAAACAACACTTTACAAGTGATGAATGCTTTGGCTTGGGTTGGGCATAGAATTTTCTGTTGTTCTGATAGCAGAGATATAGAAAATATTTTGTTCTTTTTTTTGTTGGTGGTGGTGTTTTGGGGGATTGCAGTTGGGGTTTTTTGGGGGGTTGTGGTTGGGGTTTTTTTATGTGTTCATTACCAGGAGCATGTGCAGCTCATCTTCTTAACTGCTAATAGCCCAGGAATGCTGCATCCCAGCACTACTGGCCCCATGCCTGAGCCAGGGATAATAGTCATGTTTTTCACTCAATTACAGGTGTGCAAAGCCAGCAACAGTACTCCTGCTGGAATCACGGAGTACAAGCTGGAGTGTCTTACAAGATTGAGACATTCCAAAGGTTTCCCAGCTTTCAGAAAGGGAAACAAGGAGAGCCTACGAGCACATCTGTGTTTGGAAAACAGGAGTAAGAGCTTTGGTCTCTGCTTTAGGTGGAGGGAGATGGTCTGGAGATGCTTGGTGGCAGGGGAATAGGAGACCCAGCCAATGTCAGGTTCATTGCTGTTGAAAGGAGGATTACAGATGTGGTCAAGTCTTAACTGTGAGCATGTGAGGTGACTGGCATCTCCTCTTGGAAATCTGTAGCAGGTGATTACCATGCTCATTTCTGTATGCATTATGTGACTGCTCCTTTTCTTTTTGTCTCCTGCTTGTTGACCTTAAAAAAAAACCCAAAAAACCCAAACTATTGTAATAGTGTCAAATTTATATTAGGAATGGTGTAATCTTAGAGTGACTGCTATAGGTGTATCTTAAAGAGCCTCTCTAGCAGGGAAGGCCTGACCTAACACAGCAAGTTGTACTGCATGTCCCTCTTCCCTTATGCTCCCACTGGGTACCTGGTTTTTGGGGCAGGGAGTTAGGTAGATGGAAAGGACAAGGAATAGTTCATGTGTGTCCAGGTCACTATGATTAGTGGAGGAGAGGCTCCTCTGCTAAGTTCGGGAAACCAGTTTGGCTCTAGCTGTCCCAGGTTTGGAGAGGTGGAAGGATTTTGTAATAGAACCTGGTCTCATTCTTTCTTCCCCCTCTGACATCCCTGAGCACTCTCCCAGAACACTGGGAGTTTATCCCCCATGTCTGTAAGGATTTTCTCCTAACATATCTGATAGCTAAGGAAGTAGTTCTAAAGCCTTGTCCTACACTAACAGTAAAAGTCCTTACTTGGCAGCTCTTGCAATCTAAATAATGCAAGATAAAACCACAGCTGATAAAAGCCAGGGCACAAATCGAACGAAAGGTTAGCAAAAGGGCGGCTCAGACGTAAAATGAATTAGACATACTGAACTTTTTTTTTTTCCCCCCCACTGGAATGGTTGACATTAGTAACGTGGGGAGGGGACTTTCCTTGAAGGTTTGTGTTGAGTTTGCAGATCTGGTCAGAGTGGAGCTGTCTGCCCATCTGCTCCGATGCCTCGGTCTGCTAAACCTACACAAGGGGAAAGTCTGTGCAGCAAACAAAAGGCAGCTTTGACGTCAAGACCTGGGACTGTTGCCCTGACACTGGGAGGTGGAGCCCAGAAAGGAATCTGCAGCTAATAGGCTCTGGACTGGAGTGCACTTTGGCAGAGAGACAGCTACTATCCCTTCTTTCCAGGAATAATACTGTTTATTTCTATCTCACTCTCTGGCTGGAGTTACCCTACTCAGGTTTCACTTCACCTGTCTCTACCACAAAGTCATCAAAGCCCAGGAAAAATTGAATCTGGAGACTCCCTGTTTGCCAGACCCTCTGCTGGAGGAGGGATTCACCAATAATGCATATTTGTTTTATTTCTTTGCTTTGCCGAGTTCATGACCGCAATTTTCTCTTGCTGAAGCTTTTGCTGGTACAATTCAATAAGCACCTGCACATGCAGCTGCTCTGTTTGTGTGTGGCTGCACCCATGTTCAGATGCTCAAGCAAGTACTATTTCTGCCTGCTGAGGAGCAGTGGTAGCTGTGGCTGTGTGTAGGATTGGCTGTGTGTAGGATTCACTCACTGTGACAGCAGTGCTGTGTGTGTGTGTGTGCAGCACTCACTGTGTGACAGCAGTGCTGTGTGTGTGTGTGCAGCACTCACTGTGTGACAGCAGTGCTGTGTGTGTGTGCAGCACTCACTGTGTGACAGCAGTGGCTCCGTGTGTGTGTGTGTGTGTGCAGCACTCACTGTGTGACAGCAGTGACTGTGTGTGTGCAGCACTCACTATGTGACAGCAGTGGCTCTGTGTGTGTGTGTGCAGCACTCACTGTGTGACAGCAGTGGCTGTGTGTGTGTGTGCAGCACTCACTGTGTGACAGCAGTGGCTCTGTGTGTGTGTGTGCAGCACTCACTATGTGACAGCAGTGGCTGTGTGTGTGTGTGTGTGCAGCACTCACTGTGTGACAGCAGTGACTGTGTGTGTGTGTGCAGCACTCACTGTGTAACAGCAGTGGCTCTGTGTGTGTGTGCAGGACTCACTGTGTGACAGCTCTGTGTGTTTCTGCTTTGCACAAGTGGCTCTGTCCTGGGGACAAAAGCTTTGTTCTGGGAAGTTCCAAAATGTCGCAACACAGTGCAGTGACAACCTGAAATTCAGTGAATTTGTTACAGGGGTTTGGTTGGCTCTAGAATTATTAAAAAAGGCTCTATTTTTTTCATTCATTTCAGCTTGCCAGCCTTTCCTGGGCAAACTGTACAAACTGTTGGGTCACAGATCAAACCTATAGTAAACTGTTCCGTATTTTCTGCTTTATTCATCTTTCCCTGCAGCTCAGGTCAGTGTGTGTTTGCCTTCTGTGCCCTTGGGGACACTGTGCAGCCCTTGAAAGTTTAGGAGCCAAATCCCAGTCTCTGGACAGGATGGCAAAGGCACTCTCAGGTGTAGCTGTATTTGGCTGCATGTGATCCAGGGGGAGATGAAGGGGAATTTTATGAACAGCTTTGGAAAGCTTCACGCAATAAATCAAATCAAGTTTGCCAGAGTCCTGTGAGTTGTAATCCCTGATTACTTGTTCTTTACGTTGGCTGCAGGGAGTAACCTGTAAATAAGCATTCCCTCTGCTGTATAAGGCAGAACTGCTACTTAGACTATAGAATCAGAGACTTTTTCACCAGCTCTTGTTTAACCCTTCCAAGATTTAAGCTCGCAAAAGTACATTGCCTCTCTTTTTAAAACACATACCATATGGATGAGAAGTACTGAGAATAAGCCTACGAGATATTAATGGCATAAGAGTTTAGACCTCTGTCTGGCTTTGAGATTTTTTTTAATTAAAGTCACTGCTTTAGAATACATGAGTTCATTTTTTCCATTTAGGATCAGTTACTCAGGATTGTCCCTGGTGAGATCTGACTTGCTTTGCTGTGTTGGCAGCCATTTGCTTCCTCCTCCCACCTCAAATTCAGGCATGGAGATTGTCTGTGTCAAAAAAAACCCAGCAGTTTAAACCAAGTTTTCAGCAGCTCCTCAAGTAGGAACATTTAACAGAGGTTGTTTTTTCCTTCTACTTCCTAGCACAAGCTTGTTGAGGATCTGCAACTTTTCAAGCTTGGGTCAGAGCTGTCTCCGCTTCTCTCTATACTTCCCCAATCTGAATTCCTTACTGTGTGTGTTGTAAGAGTTTCTTTGTGTGTCATTCTTCACAGAAGCCAGATCCCAAGAAATGGTGAAAAGTTTCTTTTTTAAACAGTGAGTTTCCTCTTACAGTCTCTTGCCCCACTGTATGATTGGGTGGTTGGCAGATGAGGGATTCCGCTCTTCCCTGATTTCCTGGAAGAGCCTGGCTGCTAGCTGAAGTGACTGCAGCAAGGAGGATGGGAGGGACTGCTTTGCAAAAAAGGTGGTGATGGATGAGTGTTAATGGAGAAGAAAGAGTTCTTGGACCTGGTTTAATTTCCCCAGCCTTCCTATGAAAGGGAGGAGAATGAATGCATCTCTCCAATGCTGCACTGTTCCAGCTGCCTCCTACCCATCCATGTTGGCACTAGCTCCATGTTTCTATGTTGAGCAACAGAGAAGATGCTCCAGTCTGGACCTAAAGAATCTTAACACTTATACAATGGTTTCTCATTCTGCTTTCCACTGCATTTTAATTACAGCCTGTTCCTTAGAGTCCTTGTTGTCTCTATAAAGTGCACTGTGAGAAGGTGCTGCCCAGATGTTTCAGCAGGAGAGGAAGGAAAGGTGGTGCACGTGGAGACACAGGAGAGGACTGGAAAGATGAGCACACTGGCTGGGTGCTTCTGATAAACTGATTGGCAGCGAAGTAATTAGCACTGGCACACTGCCATCACTGAGCATTGATGCAATTTGCTTGGATCAGGCTTTCAAGGTTTTTTGCCCAAGTCTTGGTTCCAGCAACCCCAGCAGGGAACTGCAGCTCATCACAGGAGAGGGGTGATAAACTGGTGTGATAAATCTCATGGCTGCCCAGCTGTGATAGGTGTAGCTGGGGGATGAAAGGTGGAGAATTTCTGAGTACCGATAAAGTCAGATCCTGGCAATCCAAACCAGCTCTGTGGGGAATGACTCCACATTTTATGCTATCTGGGCAGAAAGACTTGCTGGGGGTGTGTACAGAATTAAAGTCCTGTGAGGTGAGCCTGGGACACGAGTGGTTTGCTGGAAAAACTCAGCAGTTACCTGAGTGCTGGCTCAAGGAGTTCTCTCAGAAATGGGCTTTGGCTGCTTGGACAGACTTGAAGTTGGTGTCGTGCTTAAACTCTGAGTACCCAAAAGGACTAGAGAGGGCAGTGGAGAACAGCTCATCTCTCCTAGATGCTTCCTTTCTTATACTCCCATCCCATGGGGTACAAGGCAGGCGTCCGATGCTGTAGCAGGGATGAGCAACTTTAATCACCATCCAGAGGAGTAAATATTACTTACAGTTGTGCCTTGATGGCTTCAGAAAGAGTATATCCAGAATGAAGAAGTAAAGGAGGAACACCTTGTTCAGCTGATTCAGTTGTTTTCTGAGAAAAGGTGGAAGCACTGAGGTCCTGTCAAAGGCAAGACAAAGCAGCAGCACAAAGTTATGGAGAAAGAACTAAGGACAATGATTTATTAGGCTTGAGTACACTGTGTGTGCAAATTGGCAGCAGTGATGGTACACACTGTATTAAGAAGTTAATATATTAAGGCAGGGTTATGTACTCAATTTGTGCAGTTTTACATTGCTTAAAGGGTGGAATCGCATAAGGGATTGTTTTTCTGGGATTCAAAATTTCACTGTCTTGGCTAGCAGAATTGGAGTGAAGAGTAAGGAGAAACAATGGCTGGGTTTATAAATAGAAAGAAAAAAGGATGGTGGTTTTAGTTTTTGGAGTGCTTCCTGCATCTTTCTTCTCACACATCACTAAAATCACCTCACATGCTCTGCCTGAGCCAGAGTATTGTCTGTAACTTAACAAAAGTTTGAGTTACAGCAGCTGTAACTTAAATAAAGACATTTTCTATGTAACTGTCTGTTACATGTTTATCCCACATATACCACACATTAAAACCTAATAGGTAGGTTTCTCCTAGGATCTTCATAGTAGAGCTGATGAGTAGAGCTCTATTTTCCTTAAAGCTGTTGCCCAGCTCATTTGATGCTGCCATTCTGCCACTCACCAAGGGAGTTCTGCTTTACATGATATTGGTGCAGAGGGGGTTACGAACATGGTTAACCTTTTCACATATCTGTAATGATATCTGGGATGAATCTGTAACCTATTTCACATTTCTGGACCTGCTGTATTGTAGACTCAGTTTTAGAGATGACTGCTCAAGGAAGCTGCTTGGAATTTCAGAGGAAGAGCTAAATTAGGAAGGAGTGACTATAACTCAGTGTATGGGTGGAGGAAGGGGAGCATCACCTGTCAGCTCCCACCCAAGGCATTCAAAGACTCGGGGAAACTGTTTGCAACTCATCACTAGGGGACTGGTTGTCAACACATTTGACATGAGTAACTCAAGACTTGCCACCAGAAAGTCCTCCTGACATTAGGCATCCTCTAGTTAGTTATCTCTTGTGGATGGCAGCAGTAACCTATGGAAACCACCCTGTCCCAAGGGCTGCAGCTTGAAAACCACTGTTTAAGACAGCTTAATGGTGCCTCTGTTGATGTTGATGTGTATTTTATAATCTTTTCTTCTCTTTCTGTGTCAGAAAGAGGCTTGGATCTGAGGGAAGTCAGGCTCTGCATTCCCACGAGGTCACTGTACACATCGTGCTGCTTGGGTCAAATCCAGTGCAGGTTTGTCCAGAGTCAGTGTGGGTGAGTTTTCAGCAAGAGCTCCTGGCCTTCCCCATTTGGCATGTTCTGACCTCTCAAGGTGTCTCAGGAATGTGGAGTTTTGCTGTTTGTTCTCCATTTTTGTGGCAAGGGATGGTTTCCTTTGCAGTTGTTCCTTCTGGAAAAGTGAGACCAAGTTGTGGACCAGTGTCAGGCTCACAATCCTCATGATTCCTGGCTGTTTCCTTGGCCACTACAAGCAGAAAAGGACTGTCACCAGACAGACCATGGAGACCACGGGGCTGTGAAGAGCAGGCCAGGGTGTCCTTTGGGTACTGTGCATGCTCAATGGTCTGATTTTACAAACCACATCTCGAGGTGTGCAGGGGTGTGGAATTCCAGCCTGTTAATGTTTCCAAGGAAAGTCAGCTGATAAGCCAAGCCCGTGTTTCTTTGGATGCCATGGAGAAGGCAGTATTGCACATCACTTGTTTAGTGCAGCTCCTGCCTGCCCATTTAAGCTGGTGTGTGAGCAGGGAGGCCCCAGGTACCTGCTCTCTAACAGGGCTTATTGCTGGAATTCTTCCACACAGACCAGTGCCTGGATGTGCCTCTCTTGTTTGTGATTGGTGGCTTGAAAGGATCAGCACTGTAAATCCTGGATCATTGTATTGTCTAAATCTCAACATTTTCTTCTTTTTCCTCTTATGCGTAATAAATAATATTTAAGGAAGCTGTTGAGAAGGATATGGGATTGAAAGCCCTTTTTCTTCCAAAGCCCCCCCACCCAATATGTGTAGACAGCTGTAAATATTTTTCATTGCAGTTGTCACACTTGGTTTAAGATCACAAAGGTAAAAGTCCATAGTAAACTTTCTGTTTTACCCAAATATGCTTCTTTGACCTTATGAAAAACCAAATAAACACACAGTATTGTGGTCTTGGGGACAGGCCAGGAAAAACTCACTAAATGGAGCAATATCATCACCTTTCATGGCAGTGCAGATGATTGAAGGAAAATTATGTGCTGTCAACAGCAGGGAAATCCATTTAGTTTATTTACCTTCCTTCAGCTCCTGATTTTCATCCACCATGTTCTGGGTTTTTCTGGCTGTTACCTGTCAGCCAGGTGCTCAGAGAGCTTCCTTCTGTAAACTCTAAACCTGTCTACAGCTAAATGCTGTGCTGGGGTAACCCAGACCGTGGCCAGCTTCTTTCTCCATCAGCTTGGCAGAGTTTTCTATAACCAGAGAAATTGCATGGGATTAGCTAAGAATTGGGTCCCAGCTATGTCTGGCTCATGCTATCTATTTATCTAGAAATAAATTTTATAGCTAGGTGTGTGCTGGGCTGTGCACACAGCTGCTTGGAGTAGAGTTAGGAGCCGAGGTGGCTCCTGAAAAAGCCTGAGGTAGAAAAGGTGCTCTATAAAATGAGGGCACAGGACCACCCTGGTGTGTGGTCCTTGTGCACAACTGCCATAATGGTACTGGAGATCGTGCCCAGCCTGGATTGCCTGTGTTAAGCTCAGCCTTGTTTAACTCTCCCTGTTGTATGGCAGATTTCCATCTTGGTGATATTTATTATCGCTGATGTTTCCTGGTATAATGTGTGCTGACGCAGGAAAGGATTTTCAGTGTGATACCCAGGCGTGGCTGCTGCCTGTGGCAGAGTCATTTTCGATTGCAGGGGCTGGAATTACTGAAAGGAAAGCTGGGATATGGCAGGAGCAGGGAAAGCAGCGCCGGGCAGGGGAGCTGGGAGAGAGGTGGGAGCTGCTGCTGCCAGCTGCCAGTGCAGACAGGCTGCAGCTGGGCTCACCCCACACTGCCAGCACTGAGAAAAGAAGATCAAAACAATCCTTCTGGGACTCACATGAAGAAGGAGATGGGAATGTCTGGAGAGCTGAAGGGTCTGTGCAGCGCGGCCTCTTTGCTGCCATCCTGCCCCCGCCGCCGTGTCCTGGCCCCCGCGGTCGCCCGTTCCCCATTCCCGGGGGGAGCGCAGCCCCAGCGGTTCTAGGAACAGCTCGGCCCCAGTCAGCAGCCGCCAGTTCCGGGAACCAAGCCCCGGGCCCTGCGGGACGCTTCAGGGAATTCTCGCTGCCATTCCAAGCATGGCAAAAGAGCTCGTCCGGTGACCTGGGGCTCCCCCGTGGCCGGGGGCAAAAGTTTGGAGGCAGGCCATGGGACTGGGAAGATTACCAGAGACCGGAGGGGCTGGAGATTTATGCCCCGCTCAGCTCTTTACTACAGAATGTTGTTTGGCTTCTCGAGGGCTCGAGAGAAGGAATTTGCTACATAAGAGACAGCAGTAGTGACCGCAGGAATTTAGAAAAGGGATATGGAGTTAAAAGGTCAAATTTTCCCGCCATCAGTCATCATCTCCCTTGGTAGCAGTGCCAGGAGAGGGTGCCAGGAGCTCCGAGAGAGATTTGGGGACCCTGAAACCTCCCCCAGCCACATGACCTTGAATAAATGAAGCAAAACAGATTTAGTACCACTGCTTGGTGCTGCTGTCCGACACTTTCTGCTTCCCAGTGCCATGAGTCATCAGCCCTTGGCCTGTCCCAGGTTCAGGCCTCTGCTGCGTGTTCACTCCTTCCAAAGCAGAAGGTGATGGGAGCTTTCTCCCAAGCCCTGCAGTGCTTCTAAGGAAAATATTCAGCATGACACTGACAAATTAATGTTATTCTTACTGCCCACTTAGAAGTTAAAATTATTTCACATGCTGCTGGCAATTTCTCACAGCACTTGGCTTTAAACACATCTTTTATTTGCAGTTACTGAGTTGCTCTGGGTTGACTTCAAATTAGCAGGGAATTGAGGAAATGTGTAAGTTGGATATTGGCTTCCAAGGTGCTTTTCTCAGTCACTGTAGCAGTGCTGCAGACAGTGCCTGCCTTCTCACTTTTTGGGTAGGGCACACAGGGAGGGGTTGCTCTCCTGGACTAACCTACCACGAGTTGCTCCAAGGCAGAGGCAGAAGGGGAAGGACTTACATTTTCTGGCCTTCGAGCCACACCAGATGAGTTCCCTAGGCCTTGACATCATCAGTGCTGTGAATTTCATTGGGATGTTATCATTTTGCACACTATTTCCAGTCTAGTTCTATGCTTTGAGAAGACCTGTGAACTCTGTTCCAACTCTGACCCTGAATTTTGCTCCTCTTTCTTGACTTGAGCTGACAACCACAGCTCTGTCATACTGTGCTCCAGCTAGCAAGTGTGCTGTCCTCTGGGGCTGTTTGTTTAATGCCATCAGCTTTCCCCTAGACTTTAGGGCAGACTGTTTCTTTACTTTCACGTTTAATGCCTTTCTCAGGTACCAGTCAGTCCCCACACCTCTTTCTCCTCATGTATTTATTGGGATTCTGCTTCTAATGCTTGATCAGACTTCCTGATACTGCTTTTGAGCCTTTCCTCCTCTTTATTCTTTGTTATTTCCTCTGTATTTTTCCACTGTGGAGAAACTTTTATAAAATGAGAGCCAACAAAGTCTTTTCAGCTCACATATGCCCTGGGTTTGGGAAGAAGCATGTGCTTGTTTTTGTGGGGGAGGCAGCTGTTCTTGCTCTTCACGTAAAAGACCTTGATGGATTCACAGGATTATGCTGCTGGAGTAGCTGTTCCATCAAAGCCATAGCAACTTCCTTGTTGCCTTTCATTTTCTTAGTCTATTATAAGTGTTTGGTTTCTATGAACAACTAATTAAAATGCAGAAGAGTAGCTCTTTATTAAGGTTTTATTAACATTCAATTTGCTTTTAAGTTTTTGGTAGGAGATCAAAAGGCTTTGCTCTTTCCTAGAAAGATAACAAAAGGGTTGCAGTGCTGTGCTAGGATAATGTCCCTCTAACAACTTCATGTGCTCTGCAGGGAGGTGGGCAGAGACCCCCTGCTATCAGGGGCACGTGGAAGGAGAGCACAGTGGGGTGTTCACCAGAACTTGGGAGTCTCCAGGTTGATATTTGCTTTGTTTGTCAATGTTCTGCTCTAAGGGAGTTGCTCCCAGGTCTTTCAGAGCATCTCCACTGAGCCTGAACACAGCTAAAACAGCAGAAGTAGCTTTCCTTTTATGTTTACATTTTTCCCTTGTTCCCCAAATAATCTCCTTTTAGATGCAGGTATGTGTTTAAAATACACATGACTCCTTGGGCTTGTGACTTGTTGCTTTTGCTGCAGCAAAGAGACAGGATAAAGCTGAGGGGGAAACCTGAAAATTCTATATGAAGCTGAGGGAAAAAACAAAAACAACCAGATTTCTTTCTTCTCTCCTTTTCCTTTTCTGCAACTGATGCAGGTGCTCCATGTCATTATTCTCTCAGCTATTAGCTGCTGCTTATGTGGATAGACCCTGCATTTCAGCTGTTGCTGACTGCCAAGATTTGATGACAGAAACTTCTTGCTGCTGTTGTAGATCAGCGGCAGAGAAGTAGAGCAATTATCTTGTTTGTTTGTGAAGTCTTGAGGGATTTTTGATCCATCCATTGTTGCATTTTCTATTGACTTTCCCTCTAGCAAAGGCTTGCTTTGAAGTTTGCACGTAACTCATTTGCTATGTGTCTGCAAAGGGTGAAACAAGTCTCAACTTTTCTGGCTGCTCGCTTTCAAACAAGCTGTGCAATGATTCCTCAAAGGAGGAGCTGTCAAGGAGTTAACTTTTTATGAATTTGTTACCTAATCTGAAGGATAAGGAAGATGTTCGGCTTGTTTTTCCTATGGGAAACTGGGATCCTAAAGCAAACAGATCCTCCCCCTCCCTAAACCCACAGATTTATTGGTGTAATATTTCCTTTGTCTTGTAAGAGAACCCCCTTTCTTTCAGATATTAAATGCAGAGGTAGTTCCTGCCTGAGCAAATTTCCTTGTGAGTTATGAGCAATGCCTGGGGTTGGGAAACTGAGCATGGCTGTGTCCCCTGCAGCTTGGATTGGCTGCCCATGGCACTTTGGCTAACTGGGTTGTGCCATGGGCTGTTTTGGCTCCTAGAGTAAGGCAGCTTTTGCCCTTCCTCCTCTGGGGTGTTCTCCGTGTGTGCCACGTTGTCATGGCAAGAGTAGCAGTGGAAAATCCCACTTGCTGGACTCCATGGAACTGCAGGCTGGCAGCAGGGCTGACACAGCAGGGAGTGTGGAGCAGCTGGAGGGAAGTGGGAATAGTCAGAGTGTAATGTTTAAAGACTGTCCTGCTCTCTTTGTGGTGTCCTAAAGAATGTGCAGAAGGCATGAGACTCCCTGCCTCATTAGCCAGAGGAGACATCTATTCAACCTGAAATGAGTGCTGTCCTTGGAAGAGGGTTTTCCCTGTGAACTGGCTCCTGGGTGGGGTTTGGGGAAGGCTTGTGCAGATTTCTTGCTCAGCAGTTGATAGGAAGCTTCCGAAGTTATTCACTGTACCATATGGCTGCAATGTGATGTAGTGCCAGAGTACTAATTCCCTCCTGAGACTGCGTCGCTCTCCCTCTTTTTCTGCCTTCTCATTTGTTAGTTTATTCTCCTGTTGCACGAGACTGTCTGGGAGAAGGTTGAAGGGAGCAGAGGCAGGTGAAATGCTTAGAAATAACACAATTTCCTGGAATAAGGCATTAGCAGTTGTCTTTTTCAATGCTTCTCAGTCCCAAGGGGATGTTTAAGCAGCTCAAAGACTGTACAAGCCATCTGTGATAACTGTAAAGGGCAATGCAGGGGCTGCTGCCCCACTGGCACACAGCTGGAAACACTGAGCCCCTAAAGCTGCCAGGATGCAAATGGAGAGTGTTTGCATGATTTGCTCCCCCCAGTTTGGCAGGAGAAGCCAGTGGTGCTGCAGTGCCACAGCTCAGAGCCATCTGCTCCTGCAGCCCGGAGCAGGGGAGCACACAGCAGCACAGCTCCACAAACAAAGGCTGCGTGCTCGGTGTCCTTGGCCTTACTTCCCCCGCTTCGCTCTGTGGTCACTGGGGATGGCTTTGCACAGTGAGCAGCAATTCCTGTCACAGGGGGAATTCGGAGTGGATTTTTGCCCCGCAGCTCTCACTAAAGGTGTGCGTGAGGCTTCCACCTTAGCTCTTTTCTAGGCACTGCTTCCTGAACTGAGACCCCCCTGTCAGTGTAAGGTGCAGGCCAGGTGTGGGTCTTATGTTCCTTCCAGGCTCCAGGGAGAGTTCATTTTCAGCTTGGTGTGCTGCCCTAGGCAATATTTCCAGCTGAACCATCTCTCTTCCTGTGTTTTCTAGGTTTCATAGAATTTGCTCATAGAGCAAAGCAGTGGATTTTGGTTGGGGGTTTTATTTTTCCTTTTTTTTTTCCCCCCTTTTTTTTTTTTGTTTGCGATAAAGCCGTTCAATTACCCTCCTTAGAAATCCCTCCCTCGGTGCGCTGATTGGGCGTGTGGCAGAGGAGGGACTGCTGTCAGCATGGCTCAGTTCCTGGAAGAGCTGAAGCGCAATGGAAATGACCCCAGGGAGCAATGGGCTTTCCACAGAAACCTGATGGGGGAAGGGCTGCTTGAGCCTGGATGGCTCTAAAAGCTCATTTAGTTTCCTTTCTGCAGCCTGACAGGGAAAGGGAGGGAGTGACAGTGTTGCACACAGCTTCAATCACATCTCAGGGTGTTAATGCAAGCATCCTGCACAAGTAAAGACATCGGGCCATCCTTTTGTGGTTCTATGCCCCAGGGCACCCTGTGGATGCTGTCAGCATCCTCCTCATCTCCAGAGACCCAAAGGCTCAGGAGATAAATTTGTCCACTCCTTCCTTACACTATAGGTCTGTAATTTTACATCATATTCCCATTTGTATGATGTTTTCCTTCCCCTTTCACGATTTGACTTGAACTGTTCCTGCCTCTCTGCTTTTAAAGGAACAAACAAAAATGGCAAATTTTGTAGCTGTGATTTAACCTTTTCCCTTGCTTGTACTTCTGGGCTGAGCTGGTGATAGGGCCTGGACTGATCTTTTTGGATCAGTCAGCCCACAGATGTTTTGATATTTAGAGAATCACTTGTATCTTCTTTTATCTGGACCAAACATCTGTTGCCTAGTGCTTGCAGGCAACCAGGGAGGAAGGGGAAAATACCACCTCAGTCCTTACAGCAGAGGCCTAAGGGAGTTAACATTAAATGAAAAACCTGTCTGTGCCACAATCTGGAAATAGGACAGTGTCTTGGTTTGAGACAAATTCAGAGGAGAATATCTTTTGATAGAAATCAGGTTGTAATTACTTTTTTTCTTACTAGGGTCAGGAAAAGAAATACTTTTTCGGAAGAAAGGGAAGAGGAAACAAAACTGTTTATTTAACAAAACACACAACAAAATAATAACAATGCTAAATAATAAAATCTTTCGCTGTGGAGAGAAACTTGGGAGAATTTGGTTTTTCTATGGGTGTGGTCTTTCTCTCTCTTCTTTGCAGCTGGGTCAGCGTGGGGGGCCCCCCTCCAGGCTAGTGGAAGGTTTCTCAGTGAGGTTTTGATCTTTTGGTGTTCTGAACAAGTCTAGAAGAGAAGAAGAAGAGACTAAAGGTTCAGGGAAACACAGGAATTTAACTTTCTATCTCTTTCATTTGAGAAAAGGAGTCAAGAGCTGGTGAAAAAGGCAGAAGGTGCTTTTTTCTTGTTCTCTGCAGCAGCTATTTACTCACAGCAGCAGAAGAGCAGAAAAGAATATAACTTTAAAACACAAAACTACTTTAAAAACGTTCTTCTAACTGGTTTTTTCTCTCCTCTTTCAAACTTAATTTAAAAACATAAAAAACCCACAAAATTAATTTTCTGAAAAAATCGTTTATGAAAAATAAACTATATAAAATCCATCATAAAACCAAAACAGACAGTAGTGGAAAGATCTGGATGTTTCTTCCCACCCCAGCTTGCTTTGTGTGCAGTGTCCTGTGGGTGCAGCCTGAGGTGTGAGCAGGCACAGGAAGGTGCTGCTGCCTTGGTGCTGCCAGACTGAACCTGCCATGTAGGAAAGTGCTGCTTTGCAGGAGAGCATTGCTGAAGGCAAACCTTTGGAGCCTACAGCTTCAGGTGCCCTGGGCTCAGGAGCTTGTCTGTGTCAGGAAGGCAGAGAGAACTAAGGCAGTGCCTGGTAAAGTGCTTGTGCTCTGTGTACTCAGTGTCTTCTGAGAGGTCGATTTTGTGTAGCTCACCGAAATGAATTAATTACCTTGTATCTGAACCTGAGACCAGAATGTGGGGGATTTGGGGTGCTCTGAGGTGCAGGGTATGTCACCTTCCTGCAGGTTCTGCAGGGCTCTCAGCAGGACAGCCTTTTGCTCTGAGAAGTTATCAGGATTGATTCCCACTCCTGTAGTGTGGGGTGAGCCTCACCTCAGACTTCAGGTGCCCCTGGAACTAAGATTGAAAGTTTCCTTGCCTGCACAGATGGCCCTCCAAAATTTAAGTAGAAGAAAGAAATACTGCTATTGATGTCACACTTGATCCATGGATGGATCCTGCTCAACCAGCAGCAAATATAACCCTGCTTCTTGGCTAGAGAAAATCAGAAAGGATTCTGCTTTTGTTTCCTACCCCAGGAACATGAGTTTCCCCCCCTGGCTCCTCCATTCCCACATCAAAGTCTTTTGTTTGGCTGTCTGCAGCCACTGCTGCGCTGAGTGGTTGTGACCTGCCCTTTACCACACACTTGGGTGACTTAGCTGGGAGCTGCACCACATTTTCCACAATGTGGGAGGACTCCTTCTTACATTATAGAGTATTAGTGCACCATATAGAAGAGGCAAAAATTACTTTTCCAAGCAGGGAGGGTCGAGTACAATTAAAAATTTATTTTTCCAAGCTCCTTTAGTCTGCATTGGAGACTCAAAAAATAAGGATATGTATATCTATGTGTATATATTTTTACATCTATATATATAAGGATTTGACATTTAACAGCACAGGGAAGCGGAACTAATCAGATACATTGTATGAAGAGAGCATGAGGAAATGCTGGTTTGTAGTTGGTTCCTTTCCAGGCAAATCTTCTTGATTACCTTCTGTCAAGTAAACACCGGGTGGAAGAGGTGTTTGTCACGAGAAGGGTGTAGCTAGATGTAATTAGTAACAGAATCCAACTTTCCATGAAAAGCTTATTAGCTTATTAGTGGGGAGTCAGACCTGTTCAGGTGCTTCAGTGCTGCACTGCTCCTGCTCCATCGGGGTGAGCTCCCAGGGAGCAGCAGTGATTCCTTGCTCAGCAGAGCTGCCTCCACCATGGTGGGGAGGAAGGGCTGGGCAGCACTGAGCACAGCACTGGGGTTTGTGCAAGAGGAACAGAGCACTGGGTGCAAGCTCTGGGATCAGAGGTCAAGCCAGAGAGTTTGCAGTTTGAGAAGGAAAGGACCAAGGCAAGACTTTATATGGTGAGAACACAGGGACAGCTTTGCCTCCTGAGCATATAAAGCCAGGATCAGGAATGTGGCGTTGATTGCTGTAGGGACGAGAGAAGCTTTCCTTTGTGGTCCTACCCCTCCACTGCACTTGTCTCCCCTGGCAGGGCAGGGAAGAAGGGAGGTTGGGTCACTTGCAAACTGCTCTTGCTCAGATTTGAGGCAGCGTTGCAAGGGCAAGAAAAAATCACCTTTGCACAGAGTAACTTTGGGCCTGACTTGCTTTGTGTCGAGGTTGCTGGTGTGAGGCTGAGCTCAGCGGAGGCGGCGGCGTGGAGAACCAACCCCTTTGCGTGCTGCCATAAGCATTTCTCCGGGATTGCTGTCGGGGTCGTTTGGAAGCTGCCCTGGGTGAGACTCTTCAGGCCCAGTCTGAGCCCTGCTTGTTCTGGCGCCGGGCACTTTGCCCACTGTCCGTAAAGGCCGTTCCCGCTGCGGCGCTGCCAGCCGGGTGCCAGTGAGGTTCTGGGTCAGAGGAGGCAGCCTGGGGGACTTGAGCTCAGTTTGGTCCCCTGGCCCCTCACCCAGGGTCCTCTCCAGGCTGCCCATGGGCAGCCCCTGTGTCCACGCCGCCATCTGTAAATCCACTGACCAAACATGAAGTGTTCCTGTAGCCCTGCGTCATCCCCGGGGATAAAGGAATGATTCCAACTCTGTTCTTGGGTGGTTTGAAGGATTTTTGACAAGGTGCACTGGATTGCTTTTAGTGTAAGATAGCAGTAGGAGCTGCCTGGTATAGGCAGAATAACAGGTTTGAGTGAACACAGCTCCAGTCGGTCTGCTTTGACTTTGATGTAGAAGAAATGACCCACTTTCATTGGGGACAGATGTCCTTTGGAAACAGAAGTTAAATTGTTACTTGATAACTGTGTAGGGTTGGAAGTGCCTTTAACATGTGGTTGCCTTTGTGTGTCTCAAAGACAGGCTGGTCACCACTGATAATTTTGTATCACTCAGGTATTTTCTGATGACGTGGAAGATCAGCAGCACAGGGAGCAGACAGGAGGAATAACATGAAAACTGCACCCATTCAGGCACTTCTTTCAAGTACCATGCAGGAGATGTACACTGAGACCTTGTGTCCTCAACCTTTTCGTTCCTGCCTCCCTGCAGGAGGTCATGGGGAGGACACACAAAGGCCCAGCATCTCTCTGCAAAACAAAAAGAGGAACCAAAGAGGAAACTTCCTCCATTTGCCAGTTTTCTTTATGTTCCCAGAACATGCACATAGTTCAAGTGGGAAAGGAGGAGAAAAATAAGAAAATAAGTGTTGCTGAGGTTCATAGAGCTAAACAATCAAAAAATAAAAAGTCAGAGATTTTTCAGTGCAGATAGTCAGTGTCTGACATTTTGCTGTAGTGAATGTAGTTAAACTACTTTAACTTTTTACAGGTTGCTTGTATCCTTGTACTACCCTCCTTTTCCTTGCTGTTGGAAGGTATCCCAGCCATGGTTCTTTCAGAATAAGGGTCAAGTTAACAGGTTTGTGTCCATGGGGCAGGACTTCAGAACACATTTCATGTAGATCTTTAATGTAGTCATCCTGGAATATGTACTGGTCCCAAGGTTTAAAACTGGGGCTGGGAGATGAAGCTGAAGACAGTCTGTGTGAATTGGCATTCTTCACACAGGTGGAGTTTTGGGGGTGTCTTCCACAGTAATGAGTTGGGCTCTTTCTTTGGCAGTAATTCCAACTGGCATGAATACCTAGTGGCAGAGAGGCTAAAGAGCCTGGGTTTTCCCCTTTTCCTTTGGTTGGCAGCATAATGTATAAATCTAATTTGACTTATTTCCCTTTGCATCAAAAAGCAATCTCTGCAAAGCAAAAGAGACATGAAAAGTCTGTGATCCCTGACAGAGCTTGAACTGCTTCCCTTTGTAGGCTTTAATCATCAGCTGCCTCCAAACAAGCTCTGCTGCACTGATTTTATCAGCCTTAGGAAGGCTTGAGGGAAAGGGTAAAAAAATAATTCCTTTATGCTTTGGTTTCCGTGACATCATCATTTGAAGTGCTCGTCTCAGAAAGCAAACACCCTGGAACAGCCAGGCACTGGGAATATTTATATCTCTGGAGCTGGGCAAGGTAAACCCCGTGAGGAGTGTGACCTCAGCTGGCTGCGTCAAACACCCAGTGTTTGTTGGGCTGTTCCATGAGATCCAGGGCTACCTGGAATCACCAGTGCCTGAAACATGTTCCCTTTGCGTTAGGTTGTTTGTTTTGTCAATAACTGGGAATTTTGAGAGCTTTTTGTGTCTGCTTTGGTAAAAATTGGTGATGCTGGTTTTAGGGACTGCTGTAGGATATGCAGTATTTCCTGTAAGCCTTTGGCATTTTAACTCACCTAAGTAATAGGCTGAAGAGGTGGGGATGTTGGTGGTGGGGAATGGGAAGAGAGAAAAAACAGCTTCTTTGACAGTTTCCTATTTCACTTCAGCATAAGAAGAATGTTTCTTTTGACTCACAGGACAAAGATTGTCCGTGGTTTAAGAAGTTCTTTGACAGGAGTGTTGTTCTTCCATCAACTAATTCCTCTAAGAAGAGCTGAGACAAAGGAGGTGATTATTGGACTAGCAATAGGCCAAAAGACAAATACACAAAGTAAACTGCAAAATGAACATGCAAAATCCCGCTTGTTGCCTCCTGCAGACTGGGTAGAGAAGCTTGAGCAGCAGTATATTACTTTTATTGTTTATTAATCAAGTAGGTGTGGATAGATAATCCACATGGGGGATGGGGTTGTCTGGTTGTGTTATGGAGTGGACTTTTCTGAACCGACCTCTCTTCCCATCCAAGATGGGTGGAGTATTTCTACTTCCAGTAGCTGTACTGAACCATCCCTTTGGAATAATGGTTTGTATAAGCACGAATACCAGTGTGATGATCAATAAATATTTTCTGTTAATCCCAATGCACTTCTATGTTAGGAAACAGCAGAAGCCAGCATGTGACATCTTCATTTACTGCACCAGTCAGTGTCACACTGTCACTTGACACTGGCACAAGTTATTTTGTTTTCAGCTGCGTGCCTGACTTGTTCTGGCTTATGTAGTGAAGTTTCCTCTTTCAGGCTGTGCTCTACAGCCAGGCAGGAGAGAGCCAAGGGATGTAAAATCTGCCTTCAGGTGCCTTCTTCACGTGGCACTTCTAACAGGAGTGACTTACACCAGGGTGTGGATCAGGCCTCCTCTCCGCCTGCCGTGGGTTGGCAAGGCACAGGGAAATTCCTCCCTTAGCCTAGAGCCAAGCTAGAAGGTTGTACTCAGCCTGGGGTGCATGAACATGTCAGATGGAAGCTGCTGTGGATAAGAGAGATGAGTGACAGAGTAGTGAGGACCATAGGAGCAGGAGATCAGTCTGGTTTGTGTCATCAGAGGGCTCTGCACTGGGAGTGGAGAGTGGAGAGTGCAGCTATTCCCTGTCTAACACAATCCACACCTTCTGCACCAAAGTGTTTCCCTGCAAGCTCCATGGCAAACTTCCTCCCCGCTGGTTTTCAGTGTCCTGGGGCATGGAGGGCGTTACAACATCTGCACACTCCTGCTTGGAACGGCTGTTTGTGGGTAGCCCTGAGTCAGCTGCCTGGCAGGTCACGCTAACCCCGCTCCAAAGGCTTTCATCAGCCACAAAAGGTTCTGCATGCACAGGGAAGCCTTCAATCTGCTGTATTCTTGGAAAGAAAAGAGTCATATGGAGTCTCCATGTTCTGCCCCTGCTGATCCATCCCCAGCCTTGCAGTGCTGTTTTGTCCCTGTTCTTCCCAAAACGCTGCCCAGTGCCTCTCAGCCAAGATGATTTTCATAGCACAGGACTGGAGGGAACAGAACTAAAAAGGAATTACAAAGAGTCTTAAAAGAATGTAAGGAATATTCCAAAACCAAAGGCTTAGAAGAGAGTGAGGTATTTTGAAAAAGTTACAGAGATTTTTCCAAAAAGTTCCCTGGAAATAATACTAATAAATAATTCTAGGTCATGCTTTAGGCTATTTCAGATTTATGTTTAAATTGTAACAACACCTTTTATTAGTGCTGAGCACTTTCAGACAAGTGCAAACATATAACATGTGCACTGGGCAACATATTTCTTCATTGTATTTCCAGGCTTGGACATAGTGTTTTGAGCTCTGCCTCTGCAGCATTTGGCAATGACTGTGATGACACTTGCATGATGGGAAGAATCCTTGCCAAATTGGGTAACTTCTGACAAGTATAAACACAGCTCTGCCTTCTGTAAGCTAGATTTCAAACCATATTGCTGTTCTAGGGAGGAAACAGCCCTGACATTAAAGACTGCTATCTCTGATCAGCTATTAGATCTCTGCTCCTTTGCACTGAGTGAGCCCACAAGGAACAGGCAGCAAGGGACAGCTGGCAGGGAAGGGGGTCCCAGGAGATGAGCAGTGGGTCTTCTGTCTCTTTGTCCCAGTTATAACCCAGATCTGTTGTTTTTAGGAGTTGTCACCACAGAAAGCTCTGTCCTAGCCAAGGTGAAATGAGTTTGCTGAGATCAATCCAGGCTTGGCTGCTGTTTTCCACAGGCTGCTGTTTACGTCCCCAAGTGGCATTGCACGTGTTCTGACTGGAATATTTGTAGGTGAATTCAGGAAAGCCAGAACTTAATTGTAAACTGCACCATGGGCTTTCCTTCTGCTTTTAAAAGAAAAACCTCAGTGCTGGGTTTGTGCATGCTGGGGACAGTGTGTGAGGAAAAGGTATTCTTGTGTTAAATCAGCAGCACTTCAGTGTTACAATTTCCCTTGAAGACTAATTTGTGTCAGAATTTCACCAGGGATAAAATTCTTGGATATAAAATTAGGAATATGAAGTGGACCAAATTCAGCCCTGAAGTAAGAGAATTCCCATCCCACTCCATGGGAAAGGAGCCTGGTTTTAGCCTGTTGTGTTTTACAGGTTTCCATGGCAGGGCTTTTGCAGCAAGGGCAGTGTTTCTCCAAGAGCCACAGTTGGGAAAGTTGCAGTGTATTTTCCAGACCCAGGCAGTCACATGATGGAGTTACTGGCCAGGCCAGAGTCCAAGGAACTCCAGTCCTGGCTGAGCTCTGCCACTGCGTTTTGGTTGACCAGCTCTTCCTTTGTCCTTCCATCTGGCATATTTATATCAGGTTTTTGAGCAATACCAACTCTCTGGTGGTCTGTTTGGGCAATCTAATGCTGCAATAACCAGTACTATTTCAAGCTTTTATTGTCACTGTAGTACCATGGGGAGACATTAAAACAAATGCCTTTCCTGGCTAGATAGAGTGTTAAAATAGCTATTTTGAGAAAAACTAACATGTATTCGGTTTTTGCAACTCAAATCTGAGCTGCTGCAAAGTGCATTTACTCAGCATTTAGCAAGTAATGGCATTGAGGGGAAAACCCTTCCAGTGAGGCCTGAAGAGAAGCAAAAGGGAGAAGGTAGTTCTTGTTCAGGAAAGGAAACCCTTCTGTGTAAATGTAGGTTGGTATGTCAGGCTGGAGCAGCTCTGACTGAACCCTTTCCTCTGCTGGGCCAGGCTGCTTCCCCCCGGGTCTCTTCTTTTCTATATTTAAATTAATCAAACGATGATTTGCAGCAGGGGGGACTGATGAGCCAACAGTCTGTCTCCAGCTGTGACCACTGCCACAACTGGTTACGTGGGAATTGAAGGACTAAGCCACCAGTGGTTTGCAGTAAAATTGCTTTTTTGTTCTCATCTGTAGTGAATATTAGCTGAAGTTCTGAAGCTTGATTGTTTTCCCTCCCCTTTCTAAATCCACAAAGACACTTGGAATTATTACATTCACATTTGTATTATATGAACCCCAAATTGTATTTTACTTTCCATAGTTTTCTTTTGAATTTTAATGCCCAGGCTAACAGAGAAACAGTTAAAATTAGTTTTCTTCTCTCTATTTAACATGTTGCCTACCAATAGCCTTTTCTCCTGAGCAATATATTATTTTTCAAATAGAAAAAATTACAAGTTCTTGCTAAAGTTTGGAAGAGTATGTTTGTGTAGACTCCTTAGTCCACATTACTGAACACCAAAAGACTCTATAATTTTACTGCTTAGGGCCACTTTGTCATTTTTCCCTGAGCTTGTTTTCTGCTGCATAGCACAGGTGATGACAGATGTCTGATGGATGCTGCAGGGTTGTGCCTGCTCCCGAGGGCCACTTGCTGCACTTGTTTGTGCAGTGAGCAGCAAGAGCCACAGGATGGTTGTGTTTCTCGGGAGGTGGTGGCGGTGGGAGACCAACACGAGGTTCATTCGAGGCAGCATTAGCCTCCAGATAAAGCCATGTCTCCACGTGTTCCTGCTCCCTGGGCTCTGGCACCCTGCGTTAGAAAAAACCCACAGAGGCAGCCTGGGTGTGGGCAGAGAACAGACATGTCTGAGTCTGAATGTGTTATCAACACTCTGAGCAGCAGTGGGGCCTCCTCGCTGCCATGCCGTGGGGCAATGCTGGCACCACTGCCCTCCCTCAGACTCCTTCTTCCACATTCAAAGCTAGCTCGCTGTGAACAAAGAGAGGTTGAATGTTTCTGCCCAAGGACAGGTCAGATCTCTAAGTAATGCCTTATTTTTATCTTTGACTGTTTTTTTCCATAAGGAGCTGCCCAGACTGATGGGTTTTCCTCCCTTTTCCCCCGTGAACAATGGGTAGGGGTCACTGACAGTGCAATGTGAATGTTGTGACAATGCTGCTCGGAACTGAGGGAGCTGGAGGATGTTAATTGGCATCCACAGTTGTTCTGGTATGTCTTCACTGGATATTGCTTTACCCTCTGCTCAAGACCTTTGGACTGCCAATGACTTCTGGGCTGGGGAAGGGGATGCTGCAATTCCATTAGGATGGCAAGGGTCTCAGCAGCCATTAGGGAGAGATAGGAGAGGACTGTGATATTTGGCTTCTGACAGATTTGAACATGAGAACATGTTTGGCAGAAGAGCCACACATACAGTGTCCAGTTAATTTTGGTTTTAATTTCCTTAGTATCATAGATAGCAGGTAAGACTGATGATGGAATTTTGACTAGAAATGACATGTAATAGGTCAATAACTGGAAACACCTGACCATGTCTGTCCTAAGAGAATTCAATACACTCTGCTGATTCACTTGATTTGATGCTGGTTCCCCTGGCTTGGACTGGGGGATGCTGGGCACTTGAAAGGATGTGGGGAAAGGACTACGACTTCAGTAAGTTAGAAAGGATAGGGATATGTGCATGTAAATGGGTTCTTTTACCCTTGCATGTGTTGCTTTTTCAGAAGGCTGATGTTATAAGACAGAAAATTATACCATATGTGCCTGACAAACTGCAGGGGAGTTGTGCTGTGGCAGTGGGCCATGGGAGTGTGGCTTCACTCACAGACTGGGATTTGTCGGAGTCCAGGGAAGTCTGACAGCTTCTCCTGCTCCTCTGGTGGTTTCTTTATATCCCCAGAGCTCCTCAAAAGTGGCCTAGCCAGTGACCTAGGCTTTTGGAGAAGCTCCCTCCACTTTTGGGAGAACCTGAATGCACCAGAGAGGTGAAGAGATTTTTGTTTAGTGAACCACAGAGCGTTTGGTTGTAGTTTTAGGATCTTGCTCTATGTATTACACAGGGACAAGATGGAGATTTTTAGGTGTGGTTTTTCCTTCTTTCTTCTTCTCCTCTCTCCTCATTCTCTTCCTCTCTTCTCTGACACCAGTTCCTGTGGTGTGTTGGTTGGTGGAAAAAAGTTAGTATTGAAAAGACATATCAATAAGATGAGGGTTTACTGGTGTTGGAAACAAAATAAAATACGTATTGTTTCTTGAATGGTTGTTAGTTAGATATAAAAGTAGCTGCTGATCTGCAGCCATTGCCTTTTCTGCCCTTTCTGCCCTGGTGTTCTCGGGGGATGCTGTCTCTCCCTCTGAGGTTTTGATAAGACAAATAAAATCAACTCTGAAACAGCAGAAGATCTCTTGCTGCATTTTTTCCAACATGACGAACCAAAGGAGGAAAAGCCCCAGGGCAGAGGACAGGGGGCCCAGACCTTTGACATATTCCCACTCCTATCAATCTTCTTTTCAGACTCTGTGAGGACTCCACACCCATGTTTCTGTAGACAGAAACTAAACCAAGAGAGAATCCAAGTGCATTGGCTCAACAAACCATACAGGTGTCACTGGGAGAGGAGTTGAAGCTGTACTTGGGTGCTGATAAAAGCCAGTCTGCATTGCCTCGAATGCTCCTGGTTCCAGAGATGTGGAACTCAACTGGAAAAATCAGTTCAGTCTGCAGAGGTTTGGTACAGGAATTTTCAGAGCACAAACCTGTTTTCTTTACTGAAATGTGCTGAAGGTTCAGGAGTGGGAGTTGTTAAGGTAACAGCCAATGCAGTAAACCATGTGTGACTGCAGCTCTGGACCAGCCTGGCTCATGCCAATCATCTCCACCTTCAGCCTGTGGAAAGGGGACAGCAGGGTTTCCTGTGTGTACTCAGAGGAAGAGTTTAGCCCAACTAAGAAATTAAGAAACCACTCAATTATGTGTCAGAAATGCTGCATTTTTCTTTCCAGGTTTTCCCAGGGTTTGCAAAGTTTATTTTCAATGTTTCTTTTTCCTTCCTTTTGTTTTTGTGTTTCCACTTATTTTGTGTTTTGCTTCTACCCTGTGTAGTTCTCTTTTCATATTTTCTGTTAAACCAAGAGGGATGTGATTGTTTTTGTTTAACAACTTGATCTGGAACAGATTATGGCATTGCCAACATTGCCTGGTTGGTGTGCAATGGAAATTACCCATGGACTCACATTGATGAGATTGTGGAAACGATATTTCCTAGGGAATGCCAGCTCCATGGCTGGCATAGGAAGCACAGCACATGCTTCAGGAATACTTTAAAGCAGTATTTTGAACTTTGAAGCCAATGGATTCACAGAGGGAGAAGGATGGGAGAGGAACTAGTTCAGTTTGTTGGGGAGGGTTCTTTTCTGAGCATGTTTTCCATTATCCAGTGGCTGGGAGCACATTATGCTTGCTTTGGGCAGGATGGGAGGACATCTCTTGGGCATCTCTCCTTGAAGAGGAGCACGGAGGGGCCACAGTGGAGTCACCTCCCAGTAGTGGCATTGCTCAGTGTGTTCCTCTGTGTTTCAGAGGCTGGATGGGGTGGCCTCTGTGTCCCTCTGACATTACAGGGCAGATCCACATCCCCATGGTTTCCCTGCCTGCTGTGTGGTGTCTCAGGTGATGAGAGGGGAAAAGCTGCAGTGCCAGACCACAGCTCCAGGGACACTGTGGCCCAATGGCACCAGAAAAGGGGAAAATGGATCTGCCCTGGATCTCCCACCCAAAGCATCATCTGCCCATTTATGTTGTGTCTTCCTTCCCCTGCATTGTATTAGTTTTCTGTGGCACATAGAAACAATACAAAGATCATTCCTGTGTTCTTCCACATCATTAAAAAGTGTTCCTTCAGTCTTTATTAACTTAGGACTTGGGATCTGCCACTGCTTATCTGTGTGCAGTAGGAACCAGGCCCACACTGAGGAGGATTCTGGTGTTTATTCTCCCAGTATCTGAAGGGCTTTTTTTTTTCTGTTAAAAGGCTTTTTGTCCTGTTTCAAAAATATAGTCAAGAGTTTGCTCTGTGTTCTTGGGGAGGATTTCTCTAAATAGAAAATTAACTAATCCATTTGGATTTTACCAAAGATTTTTCCATTGAGTGGCTTTAAAGTATATCCAAAATGTTTATTTAAAATCCAGAGTCAAATGATTTTTAACAAACTGTCTTAAGAGAGAAGAAACAGACTTTTTGGAGTAACTGTATTGTTTATTTGTTGTATTGCAGTAGCACCTAGAGATCCCTACTGTGCTAAATGCAGAACAAACACAGAACAGAGCTGGTCCCTGCCCGTGGGAGCTCACAGCCTTCAGCTTGGGGTCAACCATGAGCTCCTGGGCTCTCATGGGGCAGTGAGTCAAACCCACAGCTTGACCTTCCCATCACCCCCAACAGAGAGCAGATCAAGTAGGAGGCAAGTTTCAGAGAGCTGAACAGCCTGCCCTTTCCTGTTGTACACTTCTCCAACTCACTTCTCCCAAGCTGTAGTTACCAGGCTTCTGGCTGAGCTGTGTGGGCTTCCTGAGATCACTGCTGCTCCTTGGAGAGCCGTGGTTTCCTTGTTCCCAGTGCCCTCAGGCAGACAGAGGTGTTTGGATAAAAGGAAGCCTTTTCAGTGGTTTATCATTTATATTATTAAAAAAAAAAAAGTTTTCCTTTTTGCCTTCTAAATTTCCATTCTCATTCAGTACCTTCCCATGGTTGCTACCATAGGGGGCAAGGGGGAAGGATATACCAAAAAGCAAACCTGACATCACACATGCACACTGTCAATCAGCGAAGTATCAAAAACAAAGCTTGCAACAGCACAAACTTGTATAAATGTGGAGAGAAAAAAAAAGGACACTGATTAAGCACATCAGGCCATCTTGTCCCTTTCGGCAGCTTTAAGATAGGGTGGAAGAAACTGACCCATTTTTTGAGCTTGTCTCCTGGGTCACCATCCCATCCTTTTCCATCTTCTCTTCCAACACTCAGCTATAGCTGGGGGTTTGTCCATTCCGATTTACAGAGCCTTAGAGAGAGTCCCAGGGAGGGATGAACAAGGAATCCTTAATGTTCATCATGCTGGAACAAGTTCGGGGGTCTTAGGGGCAAAATAAGCCAAATGGTAATTTCTGTAGACCTGTTTGTTTCCTCCTCTACTCTCATTTGATGGCAAGGCTGGGAAGGTAATGGGATTCAGCAAAGGAATGGAAAACACAACTTGTTTGTGCTGGTTTGGGGCAGATCCCATCTGCTGTTTGTCCCTCCTGTGTGTAAAAGAACAGGGGAAGAGCCATTGTGTCTCATCTGCAGGGGGTGAAGGGGATGGGGTGCGAGAAGGAAACCCAGAGCCAAAAGCCTAATTATGGATAGCAAACATGCAAGTCAGAGCAGGGGGGAGGAGAGGTCTGGCCCTTGGCAAACAGAAACGTTGGATTGTGGTTTCCAGTGTGTGCTCCAGGCTGGAGCTGGTGGAAGCTGTGTGGCCGGTGACTAACGCTGGCAGGAGCAGAGTGTGCGGCAGTCTGGCGCTGTGTGAGCAGGGAGGAAGGACAGCTCCTTCTGCTGAGGTGCCTACAAGTGTTACCCCCAGAAATAAATAAATAAATATCCTGAAGCTGTGCGTGTCACTGGCACAGCCCAGCAGAGCTGTCTCTGAGTCCCTGCTCAAGGAGACCCTGGTCTTGCCCTGTGTCTCAGGGAAGGGCAAGGTCAGGGAACAGCACTTTGAAAACTCAAGCCAAACATGGGATGCTCTGAAACCAAAGCCTTCTGCCTGCACATGGGAAAGTTTGGTTTCTAATTACTTGTTTCTAAATCTTTTGTCATAAACTTCCTTTGGAGATGGAGAAGATGGGAAAAGAATGGGATGAGTGCTCCCTGGCCCAACCTCACTATCCAGGTCTCTGCTTAGAGTGCTCAAGGAAGAAGAGCTTCCTCAAAGAAGTCTCCTGTCCACAGTGTGTGATGCAGCACACATTTCTGTGGGAGTTCCACTGTGCTCTGAGGTTGTGATACTCTCTGTAGCTAAGGAAGAAAAAACAAATACCTGTGTAGAGGTGGGTCTAGATACAGTCATCAGAGCCTCACATACCCCAGAAGCCTGGGAGAGCTTGGATGTGGACTCCTGTAACCTGTCACAGGGACAGGCTCAAACAGAAGCTGTTTGGATGTGAATCCAAATCCAAATTCCCACAGAGCTTCGGCTGCCAGTTGCCTGGGAGCCTTTATGCTATCTCTAATTCCACAAAAGAAACAAAAAACCAATAAAGTAAAAGGTGCTTTAAAAATACCATGAGGCGAGAAACTGCCATGGAAATAAATAGCAAAAATAACAACGTTAACATGTCCGGTGTCACAGCAACTCTGACATTCAAGTAGTGTGGCCATGCCCACAGAGCTTCTCACAGCCACTGCCGGCACGGCCCGAGGGTCAGAGCTCAGCTGGTGCCCCATTGCTCACTGAAACAACCCACTCCTCCCTGGGGCTGGAATGGATGTGAAAAGAAGGGGAGAGGAAAGATGGATGCAGTCTCTGCTGATAATCAGGCCTTCACTGTGCCCACCTTTAGCGGGACGGAGACACAAAGTTCTCACGGTTGTGTCTCTGTCGTTTGTGCCTGAGCGAGAACGGCCACGCTTCAGAGCTGGAAAGGATATTGCTTCAGGTAGTCGCCCATGCGCCGGGGCAGGGGCAGCTGCTCCACGTGGGCCGTGCACTTGTTGATGCGCAGGCGGCACAGGTGCTGCAGGCTGGGAATGCTGTCCTTGCGGCCCAGGGGCCGGATCAGCTTCAAGTGTACTGCGGCTGCTGCCATCTCTTTCTGCAGGGGAGGTAGAGGAGACGGAGGCGGGTAAGGAGCCTCGGTCTTGCTTTCCGTTGTGCAGGACGTGACATAGTGCTGGATGAGACTGACCACGTCGGGGAAGGCCAGGATGCGAGGTTTGGACAGGTAGTTGGAGTCCAGGCGGAACTTGCTGTCAGTGTATTCGATGCGCACGTTGGTGGGCCCTCGGTTTGT
Source organism: Erpornis zantholeuca (assembly GCA_013400515.1). NCBI lineage: Eukaryota > Metazoa > Chordata > Aves > Passeriformes > Timaliidae > Erpornis > Erpornis zantholeuca. Next base: position 454,473 of record VZTN01035350.1, on the reverse strand, counting down.
CTTGACGGACAGTGTGAACAGGTAGCTGGGGTGGGTGCTGTCCCGCACCAGGAAGGTGCCCTCAGGCATCTTTTGCAGATGCTGCTTGGCCTCACTGGCAGTGATGGAACCCCAGTACCAACCTGGAAAAACATGCGAGAAAGAATTTGTTATGGAAAGAACATACTATAGGACTGGCAGTATATTTAGGGAAGCCTTGAAGACAGCCTGGGAAGCAACCAGAGCCAGAGTTGGCAAGACCTTCAGAAATTAAGACCAAGTTCTAAGGGTTTCCTGTCTATGCTTGTCATTGCTGTGCTGGGGCTCAGGACGAGGCTGGCTGCAGCTTACAGAGGAAAAGCAATTTGCTTTTTGCAATTCCTTCTTCCAATTCAGTTACAAAAGATAAAGCAATAAATTAGTTCATGATACAAGTTTGTAGAGACTGCAGATACACTTGCTGTGTGCACAAGAGTCAGCCATGGCTGTGACAGAACCAGGCTCCTATCTGAAGTGGGATCAGTAGATTCTTCCTGGTGCTCAGATTGTGGAGTTGAGTCCCTGCACCCTTCTGACCCTGTGACTTTGCAATTGAGTCTTACCAGATTCTCGCAGGTAAGAGAAGGTTTTCGCAATGCAAAGAAGGTCTTCTTCAGGGTCCCGTGTCTGAGGTGGGTTGCTCTCTGGAACTGGAGCTGCAAGGGCAGGTGCAGACTCCTCCTGGAAGGCCACAACTGGGAGAGGCTGCATGATGGGCTCTGACAATTCCTCAATGCCCCTGAGTGACAGTCTCCTGATCTTTTCCTCCGCCAGCAAAGGATGAGGTCTGAAATGAAAGGCACACTCTGCTATTTCTCCTTGCCTTGAGATCAGTTGCAGGGTCTGTTCAGTGCATGCTACATTGCACGACAACGTGTTGTGTTTTACAAACAGATCCTCAGCAGGATTGTTTCTGAGAGAGGCAAGGGAGGAGGCAGGAGCACCGCTAAAGATGAGACCTTAGAAACAGGGAGAGCGAGTTGGCCTCTTTGGCCTTATAAAATGTTGTCTGTCTTGCCATTTAGGAAAATTTGAACCTGAAATTTTTAGATGTTGCCTTTTAATATGTAATTTCAGGGGCAGTAAGGTTTATAGCAGCATTACAGCTTCATTTACAGGATTACAGTGTTGGAGCATTTCTGTTTCTGCCAGTGGGATTGTCATTTACTGGAAGATAATTAGAAGCAGAATTGGGAAGAGCTTGGGTTTTGTCCTACCCACTTTCTGCTCAAGGATGACCTGATCCTAAATGAATCTGTTAGAACTCAGAGTGGCTGACCATGCAGGAGAACAGTGGGAATTCTTGTTTTAGCCAAGGCTGTGCACTACACCCACCCCACCATTCAACAGCTCGATGGAGAAGTCAGCGTGGCTGTAATGCCTGCAGGACTGCAGCAGGAGGAGGCTCTGCCATGGCCAGGCTGCTAGAACATGTATTCCCCTGTGGCCTAAAGTGGTTTAGCTATTCAGCATCTAAATGCATTTTCACAGAGCCTGGAGCTCTCATGGGTCATGGGTGCTCCTCTGCAGCAAGGAGATTCCTAAAGGACAGCAGAGCTCCAGGGGGAGCATGGGTGTCAGAGGCCAGGGAAGTCTTCATTCCCAGGCAAGCTCCTGTGCAAATATTAGTTTCTGTTCCGGTGTGTGTAGGCTCTTTGTGTGCCCTGTCCTGCTGCATGTCCTGTGTTACATCCCCCCACCATCCCCAACACACCTGAGATGTTCTTTCAGACACTTTTAAAGAAAAGATGGCTGAGAGAAATACACTCAGTCCTCAGTGTGACACTGCCACAGCACCGCTGGAGCTGACGGTGATGGCACAGGGTGCAGCCACCTCCCCACATCACTGAAGAGAAGCAGGACCATGAAGTTGTAAGTGCTCCCCTTCATATCTTCCTCCTTCCCTATGCTCTGTGTGAACAGGGACACTTCAGGTACATAAATAAATGTGCTGTAAACTGATCTGCACCTAATCATAGCTGCACTCCACTACCTCAAACTGCTGAGACTACAGGACAGAGAACAAGAAGAATGGATATGGGAGGAAAGTAGATTAGAGAGAACCTGAAAGCACCTTCACACCTTGTAAGTGAGAGCCATGATCAGTTCCACAGCTCTGCATTTCTAAACAAACTGTGGAAGTTTGGAGTAAGGTTTTGTAAAACCACTGGTAAATTTAAATCTACAGAGAAAGTCTTCTTGCCCTTGCAATACATAGCAAAACCCCTGCTATTCTGTTGGTATTTAGGAAGGAACATTCTCTCTTTTCCATGTGGAAAATCACATTTCAGAAGCAGGATACCTGCTTGGCTTTCATGGCATCTAATCTGTGTTTCTTAATTTCTGTTAATGGGTAGGAAGCCAGGCTGAATAAAAGTGATTGCTGGCCCTTGTCCTCACCAGGGACCCTTGGTCACAGAACCTGCATTTTCAGGGACTTTCACAGAACTGTGCACCTGAATATATTTTTATACCCAGAGATCATTATTGGGAAAGCTCTGAGTTCTCTTTTAAATCCTCCTTGAGATACATTTATAGGTGCCGAGGGCTGCATTTTTCAAGCTATTTGTCTCTCTCTTAATGTCAGAGTCTTCACAAATGCCTAGCTACCTGTCTGCTCGGGGAAAGGAGATTCCCAATTCTCCATTACCCCGCTTTTTGCACAAGGAGGACCATAAACCAGCTCAGGTGCAAATAACACTAAGGTCTTGGATTTGATCCCCATATGGGTCATTCAGAGTTGGACTCGATCATCCTTGTGGGTCCCTTTCAACTCAGAATGTTCTGTGATTCTGATCCTTCCCTGTGCTGAACCTAATTAACAGCTAGTGCTGTGCAAAGAGGGTGTCCCAGGCCTGCTGGCAGAGTAGTGTCTCTCTTATAGCAAGAGAGAAAATTACTGTGGCTGATATTAAGGAAAATCAGTCCTGCACCATTCATTCCCCAGAACTCAAATACTGCAGTCCAATTGCCAAAACTCTCTGAACTTATTTTCTGCTGGAAAATTTTTCTGGACTACCCTTCCAGAAAGGTTTGGAATATCAAGGAAACTTTTCATAGCATGGAAACTTTTTTTTCCTTTTATATACCAACTTCAGAGAGGAAATTAGGAATTGGCTGAGAGACAGGGAAGGAAGGGAGAGATAGCAAAGCTACACAGGGAAATGTCTGCCATGAATCAGGAGGAAAGTTGTTACTTTCAAGGGCTGTACCAGTTCACAGTTCAATCCTCCAAAAACCACATCAGCTATGTGAATTTGTCAGCAGGTTTCTTTTACAGAACCCATGTGCTTGAAATGAGGTTTCCCACTGTACTCGTGCTCTGCTGCCTTACACTTTGTGCCATGTGAGGCTGGAGGAGCCCAGGCCCCGTGCGGGCACTGTGGGGATCCTTCCACCGCAGCCAGAGAAGGGCCAGGCTCACACATTTCCTATTTTCCTTCTATACACCAGCCTTATGCCCCTCCAAAGCCTCCCAGTGAAGCTGTAGGCTCAAAGGAGCATAGTGGAAGAGAGGAGCAGGATTAGAAATTTTGACAGACTGGGAGGTGCTGGTGTCCTAAACAACTTCATACCTAGGTTGAAAAAAGAAGAGCTGCTGCTGGGAGCAAACAGAGCAGCTCCAAGCACAGGAAAGGGAGAGCAGAGGGATCAGCAAGTAATGGCAGACTACAACTTTTAATGCAAGAACATTTCCAAGAGGGTTAAGAAGAGTTTGATAGGATAAGGACAGGTTGAAAAAGGTTTACTGACATGAAAATATCAGCCCTTTGGTGGGCCAAAGAAAGGATTTGCAAATAGTGCTTGTAAGAAAGGAAGTAGAGGAAAGATGTGGAGAATCAGGATTGAATAGAGCAAAGTGTTTGTACAACAGCTCTGAGGAACCATATGAAATTTGGCATGTCTAGCTAGAGTCTGAGTGCACTCTCAAGAGAAACAGCAAATGAACTTCCCTTGTGCTTTGACAATTAGTGTTTCAGAAAGCCTTGGAACGGCAAGACAGGAGAATCAGATATGTGTGGCAGCACTTAGTGTTGGCTTTGTAGTTACTGTGCTTATAAGCTAAACTTTGTAACACGGTGTAAACACTACAAGAAAAAGTGCAGAGCTGCTCTCCTTTCCATCAGCCACATCCCAACACTCCAGTGGGAGCTTGGTCTGAACAGGGGAGAGCATGGAGTCCAAGATACATGAAATTCTAGGGGATAATGAAAATGGAGCAATAAATGGTCTTCAAAATAGACATTAAAAGAAAAATATCTACGTATCTGGCTCCATAACAAGGGAAGCAGTAGCTCTGGTATGTTGGCCCTGGAGAAAAGCTTCAGATAAGGGTTTCCCAAAGGCCAAGCTGAAAACTGAATTCCCTTTGCCGTGGCTATAGGAACTGCAGACTGAAAATAAGAATGAAAACAAACTCCCTTGTGTAGTAGGAAATTAGTGGTAAGCACTAGCTCTCCTTGTCTGTGGAACAGATTCTGGGGGGGGAAATGGCAGAAAAATCCCCATGCTTCGGTCACTGCAAGCAGACAAGAAAGATTTTCCTCTGAGGAAAATCCACCATACACCAGAGCGATAGGAAATACTGACGTGATGGCTCAGACTGAAACAAATGCTCACAATTTCCAAGTAGGCAGCATGTGTAAAAATACCAGGTGATTCCTGTACACCAGGTATTCCTTAGTTGATGAATTGAGCTGGTCACAGGGACACTGAAGTGCCAACACATCAGTACTGATACCAGAGATGGCACTTGGATGTCACCTGTTCTACTGAACGCCAGTGTGGAACTATCCGTGTGCCCCCTGTGGCTCTCACGCTACAGAATGCCGAGTATATGTACATATGCTTAAGCTTATGCAAAATTGAAATTAATTTAGCATAAATATGTCCTTAGAAATAGACCAAGCACCTAAACTCCAGGGAAGTTTTTCCCTGTGAGCAGTTTGTTTCCAAGAGGACTTTAGACAGCACTTACGGTGTTGGGTTGGTTTCTGCACTGGTGCTGCAACCACCACACTGAACAACACACTCCAAGTTATTCTTACTCTCTTAAAGACTTTGAATACTGTGTAGTTTTTCAGCAGGAAAAAGCACGTAAATCAGGAATACTTTATGGTTCCATGATTTTGGCTTTGGAATCTAAAACACAGACACATAGGACAGACACACAGAACTCAGCATTCGGCCAGCCAAAGTCATTCCCATTCCATTACAGTCACACATGGCAACACACACGAGCTGAAAAACTGTCACAGAGAACCTTCCTAATTACAATTATCAAAGCACAGCTTTCCACAGAAGGCTACAAAGTATCTTACCCCTGAACACAGAGGATCATGTCACTCCCGGACCAAGGGAAAAGCATTAAGTCTTCAAGAAGGTGGGAAATGATTTCTTCTCTTCTTGCCTTCTTTGCTTCCCCGAAGCAGCAAGTTCAGCCTCTAGCCGGGGTTCACGGTGAGAGAAGGCTGGCGAGTCCCAGCAAACCCCTTCTGCAGGTTGTTTCAGACACAGGAAAAGCCAAGCAGAAGACGAGCTGTCCGGCAAAGACTTCAGCAACTTTGGCCAAGAAAATGCATGCACTCTCAGTGCTTTAGAAAAAATAATGTATTCTTGTTCTGCTTTTCAGAAAACAGCAGCAAAAAAAAAGTTTAAAAAAATAACCAGAGAAAAAGGAAATTACATGTATTTAAAGAGGAACTAATCTTCCTTCAGAGCACTCTGAAATAGCAATAAATAGGTACCAATAAATAAGATCTTCCCGAGTGCTGCGGGAAGAGCCGGAGCAGCAACCTGTCTCAGAGCTGGCTCCGCAGAAATGAAGCTCCGTGGAAGAAAAAAAAAAAACCAAAAAAGCGAACCTCCTTAGTAATCTTTTGTGTGTCCCTTTTAATCTGTTCCAGGAAGTGAGGGATTCCTGGAATCGTATTGTGTTCGCATCACTCTTCCTATATCAGCCACCAGGGGAGGGGGAAAAAAAAAAAAAGAGAAGGTATAAATAGCTGTATCCAGCACAGCCGCGTCCATGCTGCCATGGCCGGGGGAGGGAGAGGAGGGAAGGGGAGCGGAGCCCTCCCGGCGGCCGAGCGGCCAGGAGAGGGAGGGGAGGGGAGGGGAGCCGTGCGGGGCTGCCGCCGCGCGTGTTCGTGGAAACGCCCTTGATCCATTTCCAAGAACCTTCCAGGAACGCGGGGNCCCGCCCGGGGCGGGGCCGGCAGCGCCCACCGCCTCCTGCCCGCGCTTGTGCACGGCTTCCTTTGATTTACTCGCAGCTCTGTGCCGTTTTTCCTTCCATCTGTTTGTAAGCGTGTGTAGTTTTGCGGTGTCATTGTATGCCTATCCTCCCCGAGCTGGCGGCCCCTCTCCGGGTCGTTTGAGCACCGGTGCAGCGGGTGCTCGGGGAGGGGCAAGGCCGTGGGGCTGGAGGGCAAATAGGGACTGGGGCAAATTCCAGTGAAACCTGGGGAGTAGGAGGAGGATGTGCTGTAGGGTCTGCTACTCTGGGCAGCGACTGTGTGGCTGTCACGCTGCATAGGTTGTATTAAAAAGGTTGTCTTGCTCACCTGGGAGTCGCTTGTGAATCAGATATCAGCTCAACAAAGTCTCCTGGAAAAGGCTAAACCACCACCTTTTTGTCCTGCATTTTATAGGTCATTACCAAGTTAAAATTTGGCAACCCAGGAGGAAATACTTCATTTTCTTCTAGGGTTATTGAACCTTTTATTTTTGAACACTTTATAGCAAAAGCTTGGTTGCTTTTGTCTTTTCCTGCCACGAGTTGCCACCTCTTCACTTTATCAGAGATACGAGACAATGAGAGTGGCCTGTCTGCCACATCCATTGGAGTAGATTGAATACTTAAAAATATTAGTAATCATCGTGCCATTCAGAACATTCAGAAGTGGATGGGGCCAGGAGCAGAGGGGAAGGCAGGATGCTGATAAGGGTGAGGTTAGAAGGGTGTTCCCGTGGGCATGAGCCTGAGAGCAGGCAGGCTGTGCTCGGCTCCTGACTCAGCCTTTTCACTCTGCAGTTTCATTTGGCAGCTGCTCAGCCTCCTGCACCCTTCCATCCGTTTTCTGTCCTGAATCAGGGGCAGCGCAGTAATGAGTGCTGCTAATAATACCCGGCTATGCGAAGAGAGATGTGCTGAGGGCTATGTAAGTATCCTGAGTATCCATCCATCTAAGTACTCTGAGGGCCATCTAAAGGAAGTGGGAATGTCAGGCTGCAGACACTCCTTGACCAGTTTGCTTGTGAGCCTAAGACAGACTTCAGCTCACACTTTCTCTGACTATGTGTAAATTCACAGGGGAGGCGAGGGGCTGGTAGAGGAATTTCAGTCCTCACCTTTCCTGTGCACAGCAAGCACAACATTCAGACGATCATTCGGAGGCTCCTTTGTAGTCCTGGCTCAGGGTTGCAGAGGACACCTGCGTGCCTGTGCCCCTTCACATCTAAATCCGAGGTTGTTTAAACCTTCTGTCGGTGATGCAGCACCACGATGGGTTTGAACAGATCTAGACTAGAGAGGTGGGAGCAGCTCTTGTCTCCAGCAAACCACAGTGAACCTGTACATTCAGAAGGTATTTAATTCGTCGTCGGCCTCGGAGGGGACGCTGAGATCTCAGCTTGATGTGCCGGCAGGAGCGCTGCAGCCCGGCGCCGGCAGTCAGGAGCTGTCTGCATCTTTTTTTCACTTAGAATTGGGCTCCATCTAGTGATCCTCGCCTGGAGGAGGCTTTTTGTGCAGGCTCTGCGCTGGGGGCTGAGCAGCTCTTTGTGCCTCCGGCGCGGGGAAGCCTCGCTCCGAACTGTGCAGAGCAAACATCCCCCGCAGAAGCTGCGCCGGCAGCTCTGCGCTCTGGGGCAGCGGCCGCTCCCGGTACACTTCCCTCTCTCCCGCAGTGGTTTCCAGCCGCAGTCACCGGATCCGAGCCGCTTTGCTCACGGTCCTGCAGGACCCGGAGAGATGAACATTGACTCGAAGGAGCTGATGCGTGTGAGCATCAATGAAAGGAGCTTGCATTTGCATGGGAAACTTCTTCAGGGGACCACCTCAAAAAAATATTCAGGCTAATGCCTGGGCTGTTTTATCTACAAAATCAGTGATCGGTTTGAAGTCAGGAGCACTCAGCAGTGCTTCATCACTCTCCCTGAACGTTATGCTGGTCATTTGCGTTCCTCGGGCACATGGCAATGCCCCAAGGGAGGAACAGCACAGTGTGCCCGATGTGCCAGTGTCCCAGGCCTTGCACGATCAATATAAATTGCTGCCATTCACACAAATTAGTTGTTTAAACCCAGTTTATATTCATATAAACGGCTCTTTAGAGTTCTGTCTTGAAGAATTAGGACATTACAGAGGTAGTAGCAAGAAATATTGTTGAGTGATATCATTGAGTTCTAGACTTTAATTATGAAAGGTATCAAAGAAAGCTCAAAGCTCCTAGTAAAGCCAGGGAAGAAAAGCCAGAAATCGTGAGGCAGTTAGTCCGTCAGGAAAGTTCACCGACACAACAGCACCATCTGCTGCTAAATGTGTGCTTGGTGGCCAGAGTCCTGTCCCACTGCGGGTGTCACACGCCTTCCGCTGTGCTGCTGGACATTCCTGTGATCTTGTGGAGTTGGTGTAAATGAAAATTGACATCCAGAATTGTAACTCTCGAGAGGGGTCTGTGTGCCTGGGGACGGGATTTATCTTCACCAGTAGCTTGAAAGATTGAAAGTAAGTCGCCCCTTTGGTTACTGCCTGGCCCTTACCCTGAGCTGTACTATAAGGAATCGCACTGACCCAACGTTACCAATATCAAGCGGCTGTTCCTTCTTTAGAGCTTGTGTTATTCGAGCAGGACACACCAATTTCTGTAATCACCAACAGGTGGTGAACTTACTGCTCTGGTCTTGATTTCCCAACCTCGTGAGGAACAATGGAGGAGGCTCTAGGATCTGAGTGAGCTGTGGTGTGGATACAGGGACATCTGAGCTGGCTCCATGAGAAGTAGGATGTGCAAAAAGGAATGGGTTTTATTTCAAGCTGTGAAAAAATGCCCTGGGTTATTATAAGAAACTCAGCATATTTGTTGTCCCAAGGCTTGTGGCATGTGGTGACCTAGAAGGTCATGGCAGTGTGGCATAGGAGTTTTGCTGCTTGATTCGAATGCTGCAAAAATTGTAACCCTGAGTGGCCTGGAAGGCCACCCCAGGACTAGCAGGCAGTGCTGTCATACTCATTAGTTGCAGGATGTTTCAGTGAAAGAGATTAATTTCTTCTGCTCCACTGCAGCATAAAATGAAGCACCATCTCCTGTCGACAGATTAGATTTTTTTATGCTTTTGATTTATGATTCTTCTGTGAAAAATGTATCTTTTTTTTTCCTCTCTGCTGAAATGGAAATATCCAACTGGTATCTCTCTGACTCCCCCATCAATAAGCTGTGGAGGGACGTGGATGGAGCCTCCCAAAACCTTCTCAGTGACCAAGACAAGGTGCCTGTAATAGGGTGTCTGAGACCATGCTTATAAAAGCAGCTTTTCTATTCTCATTTGTATTTCTACAGGAAAAATACCTGCCCTGTGCTAATGTGGAGGAATTAATCTTGAGGAATGAAGGCAGATACGAGGACAGGCTCTCCAGATGGTGAGAGTGGTGTTCTTGAGACTTTGCTTTCCTTGACTAAAGCTGCTTCATAGCCAGAATTTTAATTCCTCCTGGAAACCATATCATAATCCCAGGTTAGGATAGAGGGTGTTGAGAATTAAAGAGAAGTTTTTCTAGCAACAAAGCATCAGTAAAGATCATTACCTGTGAAAGAGCTTTCAAAATCTGGTTTTGTGTCAGCCAGGAGAGAAAAGTGCCAGGCTGTTTGGTGATGAGCTTTTTGAGTTTGGGGTTTTTTTCATGCCTTTTTGATAAGTCTGAGACAGACACCTCCAGAGCAGAGCCAAAAGACAGGCGGAAAAACATGCATATAGTTTGTGTTTAAGACCACTGTGTACATGACAGACTCAACTAAAGATCCTACAAGAGGCTGCTTTTGTTCTCCATCATATCAAAATATTACTCTGTAGAGCTGCCCTTTCTTTCTTTTAATATCACAGATGCAGTTTCTGAAGAACTTCCTGGGGGATTTAATAAGGTTGTTGAAACCACCCAACCAGACAAAGGCGTGTCCTCAATTCAACCTAACAGTACAGAGGATTTTCTCTCTTGTGACATCTGTATCATAGCGTGGATTTCTCATAACAGCAGAAAAAATAGAGAGCTGTTACTCAGAGGAAGCAAAGTTTCAGAAAAACAAGTCACTAGTTTTCAGCTGATAATTTCTTTATCATAGCTGATGGGATTTCCAGGAGACTGCTATCAAAGGGTTGACCTCCAAGCAAATCACTTTTGTATATAAGGAAACTCAGATCCCTGTACCATTCAGGTATCACTCCTCAAGATATCCCTCAGAGAATATTTGATAACGTCAGCTTTCCTAGCTCTCCAGATGACAGCAAACTCAGTTATTTCATTTTGTTTTTATTAGGAAATGAGACATTTGAAAGTCTGAAATGTCTTTGATCCCAGTTATTGAATTGCCAGAGCATGGCAAAGAGGCAGTGAAAATACCCAGTGGAATAGCCAAAATTAACCTGTTTAAACAGAGTGGTGCTGTCTGTCTGTAAAGCAGGTATTTGTGATATCCAGGATATGATAAAATCAGGGAGAATGTAGCCAAACTGTGTGCTGGCTAAAATAAGAAGCTTCACCAGGTGAAGACACTGGTTAGAGGAAAGGGGCTGCTGCTCCAAAGCTTATTGAAAGAACAGGGCCTTAATATTTGCTGTTTTCTCCTATAAGCTGTTTTTTATTTTGGGACAAAGCAGGCATAACTGAGCTACCTAATTCTCTTTTGAAATTTAAGTTGTTTTGTGTTGTTGCTGTTGGGGACTTCTGGTAAAAATAGGATTAATGTTTAATTTACAGTGTTGGAGATTTTTGTGAAGATGAAAGAACTTTTGCTGTAGTGGGCTCTTAGCCTGTAATAGTACTGTTTTGGGGCCTTTTTTTTTAACTTCAAAAAGCAAACATCAATAAATAAATAAAAACATCAGTTTGAATGAAAAATGTCCCCCAGCTCCATAAGCTGCAGTGAGCCTGTCAGTGTATTCTCCATCAGCATGTCCAGAGGATGCTAATGCAGCTCCACCTGCCACGAGCACAAAGAGAGGCTTTATGAGCCGTTTTTTATTTGAGGGTCATCCTTGTGTAGAGTGAGGCTGTCTGATACTTGGACTGGTGCTAGAAAGGCTTTTTAGGAGTTTATGATGGTTGAAGTTAGCAGAGGGTTGATGTAAGGTCTTATTAACCATGATTCACACTGGGTTTTTAAGGTGTTTGCCCTGTTTAAACTTATTACTGGCTACTTTTTAAATGATGAACTTTGCCAAGAGCATATCCAGGCAATATCAGGTGGTAAATCCAAACAAGCTTTTCATCCCAGTGGGATACCCAGTGACTTGAAAAATGTGGTTTGTATCCTCCCAGTTTAACTCTTTTCATCAGGACACTGCTCCTAACTGAGACATGTAGAACCAACTAATTTCACACATCCTGCCTTATTCCCTCATCTTTCCTCCTTGCTTGCCATGCACCGCTTATTTTTTTAGAAACTCATTCTTGTAATAGTTAGAAAGAGTCATAGTTTCTTAATGAAATTCCTTACTTCTGACACACTGTAAAAAATAGCAACCCCTTAAGTAGACATCTGCTTGGAATTTTTGCAATGTTTAATATTTCCTAGAATAGAGCCATAAATCGCCTTCTACGAGCTTCAATGTGCTAGTCAGTAACTCCTGCTCGCTTTGGGCAGCCATAGGCTTTTGGGTGAGAGTTACATGGAAAGATCCAAAGTGGGGCCAGGAGTGGGAGCTACAGATGAGTGTGACCAAGTATGTTTTCCAAATTAAAAAATGCAGAAGAGAGCAGAGAGATTTAGGAAGTTTTCTGAAGGGTCTGGCCCCAGTGACTGAACGTGGAGAAGAGGACTAATAGTTACTTGTTGTTACCATCCAGGACAAACAGAACTGCAAACACAGGCAGAAGCCATGGGAAGGAAAAGCAGAGCAAGCTGGTGACTGCAGAACCATTTTATTGAAGTTTTGCAACCTTGGAGCTCACAGTTACATATACATTTCTCTGAGACTACCACAGTGGGAGGTGATGCAAAGACTAAGAAGGCTGGCAGATAAACCTGAAAAAGTTGGAAATAGCTGTTTTCTTCGGGGATTTGATTAGCCCAGAATAGGTGAACTAAATCAGGAGACCAGGCCCTCCAGCAGCTGAACTGCTGAAAGCCTGGAAGGGAAACCTGAGGCAGAATAACTGTAGCGTCACATCACATGGTGATGTACTGCAAGATCTGCATCCTGCTGAGTTGAACTACTTTTTATTCCTTGGAGAAAGGGCTCATTAGCCCTTTTAATTATTTTCCTAACTGCTAGAACTCCAGATGCCATTATGTTACGTAAAATGACAAATGTATTTTTAACTTGTAAAGCATATGAACTTTAAGCTCTTTCCACTGATACGAATACAGCTCCATTTCGATGCATGACTCATCTTCACATGTAGGGAAAAAAGCTCAGCATTTCACATCCCTGGAACCACACTCTGTGCACCAGGGATGAGCGACAGTTGCTGTGGGAACCATCACTTTTAGTATCCTGACTGTGCATCCGAAAGTGCCGGGAAACACTGACCGCGTCTTTGGTCGCGTTTAGTGACTGCATGTAGTGAGAGCACCCTTTCGGTAGCCAAGCGCCTGAAGGATCGTTGCCCGCTGTCGAGCCTCATTGCAATAGCCTGTTTAACACAGGGTTTGGAGGGGACGTGGCGCTTCTTCCCAGAGGAGCCATCGGGGGAAGGACCGGCGGTGCCACCGCGCGGGCGCGCTGCGGTACCAGCCTGGAGCCGCCGCCACTGCAGCCTCATTTCCCCCCTCTATCAGGGCGGTTTACCCCAATAAATTAATATCGTGCTTAAAATCACCGCCCTAAATCACCTTAAAATCACCGCGGGGGTTGTTCCCCACCGGGGTTGTTGAGGGGAACCCGAACAGTGGAACCTGAACGCGAGNCCGCCACAGGCAGGTAATCGAGCTCCGGCGTGGGGCTGCCCCCGCCCGACTCCCGCCGCCGCCACTTCCCGCTCTCCCTGCTGCGCCTCAGGGCTTTCCCGCCCTCCGCCGCCGCCTCAGCGCGGGGGCCTGAGCGAGCGGCCCTTCGGCTCGTGGTAACGGGGCTGCTGGCACCGGGACCCGCCCCCGGGATACCCCTCAAGTCCCCAGCGGGACCTGCTCGGCTTTGGGAGCCACGCCATGGCATCTCCACGGACTCCAGTTTTTGGGTGGTTTGGTGGTCCCTGCCCCTCTCTCGTGGACCCAGGCAATTAAAGCACTGTCCTAGGGTTCAGTGCCTGCCCAGGCAGTGCCACTCTGGGGTTCAATCCAGGTATTCCTGGTTCTCTTGTGTAATTTGGGAGTGTCGGGATGAGGCAGGGGGGAACCATCGTGAGGATTTCTACATAAAACATTGAGGCAACAAGTGGTTGATGTGGGTTTCTAAGCTTGAAGCTCTGTTCTCTTGTACTGAGCTTAGCTGTAGTGTTATCCGAGACTCAGCAGTTACTCAGTTACTTTTTGTTGCAGTAAAAAGAGTGATTTATACCTGCAGAGTGAGAGCTGTGTGTGTTGGAACTGGGGTGACAGGTCTATAAAGCTAACGTGTGCTTTATAGAGGGGATTTGATGACCCTCCACTTTTGTTCTGTCTAGCACCTGGTCATCTTGTTAAAAACAAGAGAAGAGCGGTGAGGTGGGACAACAGTTAGTTGGCATCAATTACTAACACTTGTTTACATTTTTACTCAGGACTAAATGGCGAGCAAATGGACTGGTTGAAGCACTGGGTTTGATTGCTTAAGAGAAGGGACTCTGCTGAGGATACCCGACAGATTCCTGTGGGGTATCTCTGTCATCCCAGATTCTTCCCTGATATGGAACAAAGTGAAGGTGAACAGGAATCCCAGGCAGAGAGTCACGTGGAGAGAAAGAGCAGCGTGAAATCCTTGCCTGGGGGAACGGCCCATGTCAAGCTAGAGATAAAAAAACATGCAGTTACAGATGACTACAAACTCTCCAAACGTGTGCTAGGGTTAGGAATCAATGGCAAAGTACGGGAGTGTTTCAACAAGGAGACAGGCCAGAAATGTGCTTTGAAGGTATGTACATTTTGTCTTTTTTTTTCCTCATTTATGGTTTGGAGGCCAGAGTTCGCTCACAGAACCCTGTAAAAGCTACTTGTTCTGTTGTTTACCTTTCACAAAGAGTGATGCATGAAAAATCTGAATATGTGGAAACATTTGCTATTGCAACACTGGAGTCCCAGCCTGAGCCTTTTCCAGAATATTCTGTGGAGTTTCCAGAATAATGTTACCAGCTGTGAAATTCTCGTGCTCATATTTAAAAGACAAAACAGCGGGGGAGAGAGCCGTGTCTTGGTGTGTTCTGGGAGAAAACTTACTAGCTTTTGAATGAACATATTATGCAATACTCATGAAGGAAACTATTTTGGATCTTGTGCAATGAATAGGCCTAAGTGAAATATTTAAATGTTCATTGATCTTCAGTCTTTCCTCTGTTGGAAGACTTTTCTTAAGGAACATTTCTAATTGTTCATTTATTTTCCTACTTTATTTTTGCAATCCATTTACCAAGGGATATTTCCTGGGAAAGCACTGATTACACCAGTTGGGCAAGTGAGTTTAGTAGATACTTATGGTAATAAGTACCACTTAAATAAATGGAGCAATAACTGTTCATTAGAGAACATAAAGCTTACTTGCCCTTTGTTCTGCAGCTTTCAAACTTGAAAATTTCTCTGATTCTGTTAAACCACATCATTAGGGGGGAAAAAAAGCAGCCTAAATGAGAACCAGGATGGTTCAGTATGAAAAGACTAAAACCAGCTGAAGTAATTGTCATGAAAATGACTTAAGGATGTTACAGATTCCTTGCTGATGTTAATCTGATTGGTCCAGGAGGCTCTCAGGTATCCTTCCTTTTTTAAAACACACTGCATGTGTGCTGGGAACAGGGTGGATCTGCTAGTGGTCACCTGTAGGGCTGCCAAGGTCTGGAGATGGTCTCTACCAAACAGAACTGCTGTCCCCACCAAAGCCTTTACATTTTGATAGAGAAGCCTGGAAATACCTGGCAGCTTTGGGTATTGAAAAAAATTTTAATAGAGGAACTAGAAAAGCTTATAATACAATAACTTGCTGATTAATTCACATGTTTCCAACACTCTCATGTACTTTATCACACTCTTTTGTATTAGCTTCACGTAGCTGACTCAGAGAAGTTTATCATGGGGAAACTGGAGGTTTTGACAAACACTGCGAGTACTGGGGTTTCCACCTGCCTAGGGGAGTGTCAAATTTTTGCAGCTCTGAGGTGATCCATTAATCAGGTCCTTCTGGAGTGCTAGCAACATTAATTTCTATTTGTAGCATACTATGATGAAGGATAATAGTTAATGCTGAAGCTGATCTGCTGTTCCTGAAGAGTTCATTGGCTTTGTTGATGGTTAGAGATCATTCATATTTCAAAGGTAAGGGCTTCATAAGCCCTTATTCAGTCATTTTAAAACAGAAGTTGTCGTTCCAGAGGAGAATCCAGTATCAACAAGTTTGTTCCAGAGCAAATTTTGTAGTTCTGGAATTAAGTAGGAAATATATTCTAATGGATATTAGCATGTGGAAGATAATTTTTTTTAATTTTAGCCCTCAGAGTTGAGGAGAGGGGAAGAGAATGGAAGTTGCTGTGCCCTCATAGAATGTCTTCTGCTTTGTGGCTTGGAGGAACCTATGGTGAAGTCTCTAATACCTCTTTCTGTTCAGCACGGATTAAGTTGGCTGATTTTTTTCAGAACTTTCAATATGTCAAGGACCAAAGTTCCACTTCCCCAGTCATTACAGGCCAGCAATGGCTGATATGTCACTGAACTCACCCTGTACATGTGTTTCTCATCCCCCTTCCCATCCAGCTGTGGAATGTGTGCATTTTTCTTCTGAAAGGGCCAGAAGTATGGCAGCAATATTAAGATGTTTATGAGTTCTCTAGGGAGTTTGAATGGCAGATAATAGTTTGCTGCTTGCATGTGTGTATTTCTCATCGTTATGGGTTTAAGTGCTGAATAAAAAGTTAAACATGCAATTAAGTAAAACTGCCAACAGCCCAGAGAGAATCCACTGCTCTCTGCAAAGATGGGCTAGTGAGAAGATTACCCAACAAGGAGGGATAAAAACTCTGCTTGGTTAATTGGCAAGAGTAAAAAGATCTTTTCCCAGCCCTGAAGATATTTGTAAGGACGAAAATATTCAGAGGAAGTTTTTCCTTTGTTTCTTGTGAAACCTGAACAGGGCCACACAAGTCCCAAACCTGCTCCAGATGACACTTCCAGAGCAAATCATCCAGTCAAAGCAGTTACGTAAAAGGGACAAGAAGCTCAGGAAAAAACATTCAGAAACAGCTTCAGAGTAGAATTCTCTGTGTAGGGACAACAGGGCCTTGCCACTGCTTGTTCTTCTCAGGTGTGATGGCAGGGTTATCATTCACTTACAGGAATAGAAAGTGGAGGCTGATGAAGCTGTCACAGAACAAACCCAACTGGTATGACAGGTAAAGAGAAATGGAAAGACTGAATTGCAAGTTGAACATGAAAAAAAGGGATGCTTGATGGATTTTTTTTTTTCCTAGAGGTTGCTTGCACATATCCATTGAGATTTATGTATATTTGTGGACAAATACTTCAGGCATGAGAGTGCTTGCTGTAACCTGCTCCTGGGAAAGGAGGAACATCACTCCTGCTGCTGAAGATAAAGCATAATAGGCTGTTCCCCTTCACATCAAACTTGCCCATTAAAGCAGCTCCTGACTGGGCAGATGGCACTGCTTTCTGCCTGCAGGTTTTCTTTTAAATGGGAACAGAGCCAGCACAGCCAGGATCTGGATAGAAGTTACTCAATGGAAGGAATTCTAACTGAGGTACTCAAGAGGAAAGGGCTTGAACAGGCAAAAATATTCATCCCCAGAGCCATATGTCAGTCAAGCACTCCATGCTGTAATTGGGAGGTCCCTGTTGTTGCTGTTAGTCCACATGCATAACTGGAACTGGTTAGAATTTCACTAATCATTTTAGAGTGGGAAAACACAAGACATCCTTTTGGAGATACTGCAGGGCTTTGGTTATTTTCCTAAACTACTGTGTGGCTTAGTTTACTCTGCTTGGCATTGTGATTTGCTGCCCAGTTTACAATGTGCTGTCAGCTTTGTTTCCGTTAAATTGAAATGCCACACGCATTGCTGTCCTGCTCCAGAAAATCTCATCTGGTTTCTCACTTAAGACACATAATGACATTTTGGCTGAACAGAACTCTTTCCAAATAGTGAGAACACGGGGATTTAGAAAAGTAGAAGCATAAACAAAACTGCTGTGCAGGACTGTGGCCTTCTAAAAGGCAACTATCTTTTGGTCTCTGTCTCCCTTACAAATAGAAAACCTTCTCAGATCTCTTTCCATAGTTGATCCAGAAATAGCTGTCAAGTGAAGTCTAGTCACTCTTCTATTTTTATCTCCTCTCTGCCAGCCTGCCCCCTTCTGTTCACTTTACCTTTTGGGGCTTTAGGGCAAATTTAACCTCCACTTCTTTAACACTGACATCAGCCCGAGTGTTCTCAGCTGGTGCTTGCACTCCTCACTGTTTTTAGGGAGAGGAGGAGACCAAAATAGCTGGTTACCTGTGAGGATAAATGTGAACTCCTGGGACTTGCCTTCCATTAAAAAAAAACCCAACCTACAGCTCCTTGTTCTTTCTTTCCTTCTCCCTCATTTCTTTTTTGGCACAAATTCCTACAAAGTGGTGTCAAAATAATACTTCAATGTATTTGATGATCTCCTTTATTTTTGTGGAAGATGGTAGGAAGGGCTCAGAGCTGGGATTAAGAAATAATAAGAATAGAGGGAGCAGAGAGGTACAGAGCCTTCTGCAGGGTATTGGGGCTTCTCTGCATCTGCAGCTTCAGGATTTTGATGGATGTTTCAGGATGTAAAAACAGTCATTGCCATAGTGTTCATCTTCAGTAAACAGCTGGTGCTTCTTTCCAGAAGGAAAGGAAGGACAATTCAGGCATAACCACAAAACAAAGACCCTTGGAACTTCAGGAAAGCCAAGTCCATTGGTTAATGGTGCATTGGTACTTTTGGGATGAACAGCTCCTGAGCAGCACAGGTAAAATGCTTCTCCCCTAAGCACTGGGCTCGTGCCTGTGTGCTGCAGGTGCCTCCAGCCACCCGACACTGCCAGGTTAAGGTGGACTGTGTATGAATGGATGTGCTACTTCATGGAATTGTTTAGCTTGGAAAAGACCTTACAGATCATCAAGTCCAACCATTAAACCAGCACTGCCAAGTCCACCACTGAACCATGTCCCCAAGTGCCCTATCTACACATAGACCTTATCCTCTAGAATAAATAGTGAGTTAATCCATCCCCTGCCTCATGGAAAATGTGTTGTGCTGCTGAGTGCCAGCAGAAAAGTGACTGTAACTTGCTGATTTGAAGACAAATAGGCATAGCCCAAATGTTAAATAAAGCAAAAAGCAAACAGAAAATTGAACACCTTTCCTTGCCTTTTAGGTTTAAAGAATGTTTAGTGAATGATAGAAATGATAATTGTAGAGTATGAGTCTCTGCTGTTACACATAACACTATTAGCATAACTTTCTTCTCAGAAGGAAAGAACAGGTAACAGAGAAAGAAATTTTGCAAAAAAAAGTCCTTCCCAAAATGATTCTTGGGGCCCACACACAGGACTATGTAGAGAATGTTGTTCTGCTTTCCATAGGTGAGTTGCTGTGGACAAAGACAGGCATTTTTGTCTCAGTTTCATGTAGTCTTGAGCTATGTGTCTGCCTCAATGTTTCTTGAGCTATGTTTCACTCAATTTTAATGGTTTTGATTACATTAAATAATTCTGCATGACAAAAGCTAATAGTGGGACAGTCTGTTTTCAGTTAGTTTACCCTGAAGCCAGGTCATGATTGCTCACAAACAGGAGACTGTACAGTCCAGAGTATTTGTTTTGTGAGTTATCTAAATAGCTGCTGCTTGTAAAACATCCTGCTTGCTCTGTGAAGATGATGACCAAGGAAAATGATGCAGCAGTGGAGAAAGCACTGCACTCAGTGAAAGTGAAGGTTATTTTAGGCTGATGATTGCCTGTAGAATAGGAAATGGTAACAATCTTCTTAGATGCTGCAGATTGCATTTTTAGAAGAGAATTATGCCAGATTAAGAATTAAACATTTCAACATTTTTGGCATAAGGAAGAATAATGGTGTGCTAAGCTTAGAACTGTGATGAGAATTTGGAGAACCAAGTGTAATGGTTGGGTTAGGTTTTATCCAGGGTGAAGCAGCTCTTCTGCAGTGATTGTGTGTTTCTGGAGGAAATTAACACTTTCTAGTGAAGTATTCTGTAGTTCTCTCTTACCTACCATGTTTCCTGCAGCCTGTTTATTCTGGTTTATCTCATGCTACAGTAAATTCAGTGTCTGTAACACAGCTTAGTCTGAGTAACAAAGTCCGGGAGCTCTGTTGTAGATCAAAGCTGGATACAGCACAGAATGAATATGAGTTCAGAAGAGTTCTAGTTAAATGGCAGTCCTGTCTACAGAAGAGTACCTAAAACATGGATAGCATCAGAATGGTCCTTGAATTTTATCCTTCAGTGCCAATCTTGGTGACTATTACGTAAATATGCATAAAATACCTAAAATAACTTCCAGTCGATTAAAAAGTGGGTCGTTTCTACTGCTACAAGGATTGTTTTTAAACCAGTGAGTCATTCAAGACCAGAGTCTTTGAGCACTTTGTACTTATTGGGGCCAGACTGGCACCTTTCAAAGCATCAGTTGGACTAGTTAATTTAAAAAAAAACAAGGACTTATCAATTTACTTTGAAGATCTGACGTTCTTGACTGGTCTGCTCTTTATTTGAAATACAGCAAATAGTTTAAAAAATAAAAAGATGAGCTTGGTCTGAAATAATGAAACCACACGTAATAAATTTTTACTTTTTTCAGTGGCGGTTCATTAAGCCTAAAAAGCAGAAACAGAAAGCCAAATGCTCTAAACCATTAAGTCATCTTAAAAAACAAAGCTACACTGATGCTACTTTGCACCTTCTGTGCTCTCCCCCGGTCTCTCAGCAAGCTGGCACAAGTTATACCCTGACTCGAGTGGCAACAAAGCTCGGGAAGATCAAGGCGTGTTCCCCGCTTTGCCAGGTTCAAAGGCTTGATAATGTTACTGATAAGTGTCTTCCTGCAGCTGCGGGGAAGGGGCTGGCAGCAGAGCACGTGTGTGCCTCGCTGAGACGCCACTGACCGCCTGACACCCTCCTCGGACTGGAAGGCTCTTCTCTGTGTCTCTCCCTCCTCCCTTTAGAGTATAAATCCTCCTATGCCATTTAACCAAAGGAAAACCTTGCTGGTTTGTGCTAGTGGGAGTCTCGGTACAGGTGATTGGATTTTGTACATCAGCTTGAGTGCAAAGGAGGAATATGCAAGAATTTTGAATTTGATTT
This sequence comes from Erpornis zantholeuca, assembly GCA_013400515.1. NCBI lineage: Eukaryota > Metazoa > Chordata > Aves > Passeriformes > Timaliidae > Erpornis > Erpornis zantholeuca. Next base: position 433,758 of record VZTN01035350.1, on the reverse strand, counting down.
ACAAGACAAGTATACTTCAGCTGCATTTATTTATGGTCATATCATGTAGAGAGGTGCCCAGATTGGAAAAACCTGGTAACATTTGGGAAGAATCAGGTGCACACCTGAATGTCACCCTTTTTCCTTAGTGTATTTTCCTCTGTGGTAGCACCTTGTGTAAGAGTGCCCTGCCCAGAGAATAAATGGCTTCTTGGTGTTGTTTGTGCCAGTTCAGTTTCAGCTGAAAACAGATTATGTTCATGCTGTGATAAATTCACAGGAAGCATAAAGAAGGAAGGTGTCACTGTTATTGGGAGCAAGAGCCAATGTGAATTTGAGAAAGTTAATGGATTAATATCTTGCCTGTGAAGACTGTACTGTTTTAATCCCTTCACTATACACAGTGATTTATCTTTTTCTCTTAAAAAAATAACAATCATTGATTTATTTACACCATCACACAGCATTTTGCATCCCTAAATGTTTCACAGTTGTTATTTGCTTGACCTTGAAGAAGTTCCCATTTCTCATATGACCTGCATATGATTTCCCTAGTTTGGAGGTTTTCCATGATAAGTGTGTCTTTAGAACAGCAGACTTTAGGATGGTGTGTAATATTCTATTAGCAGCAGTCCAGCTGTCTGCAGAGCTGTCTTTTATGTCTCTGGGTCCTGCAGAGTTGTTTGAAGTCCGTGTGGCACAGCGACATCGATGGCAAGGGAAGTGGCAGGGATGTGGCCAGTGCTGGAGATGGAGAGTAGATGACCTGTTTAATTAACTGGAAAACCGTGAGAACATCTTTCCATCAGCAGCAGTGAAAGCTGGTGGTGTGGTCTGTCTGGATTAGGGTGTATAAACTGCAGGGATTGTGGTATTTTACACAGACTTCCTAAGTACTTAAGATGATTCAAAGCTCCGTAAATGAGATTAAGCTGTAACGCTGCAGCATTTTAATACCTCGGGAGTGAAGGGGAAGAGGATTCTTGCTCAGCATGTAAATCACAAGTGGCCTCCAAGTTTCTGAATCTTTGTGATACCTGGCATTTTGCACTGGAGCTTTCATGGCCTGTATTAAGAGAAAACCCAAATATTAAATTTTCGTAGAAATTAAGTTTTCCTCCAGAGAAGTTGGCTTGCTGAACTTATTTTAAAAAACCCCAAAAACCAAACAAACCACCCTGAGTGTGCCATCTTTATGAGTAATTTCAGATGATCTGGATAAGGAGCCAGTCTTATTAAAGTTGCACTGTGCACAGATCTTAATTCTTGCCAGTTCAAACTCTGGCTCTTCTCCATGGGCTTTTTCCCAGGATTTTTTTTTTCTTGAATACTCTCTTCGGGATGCTGGCATTCCAAGTAACAGGCCCTAAAGCAGCTCCTGGGATCTGAGTCAACAAGGGCTGAGGACAGATTTATTAAGCCCGCTGTAAGGCGAGAAATCAGAAAAAAATTGCTTGTTTATGTTTTTTTTTGGATGGCATTTCTGAGATACAAAAACTGTTTGGGAATGGCAGGGCGTGGAGCGACTCATGATCTGCATGGCCAGGACTTTGTTGGGTGCTGAGGTTTTGGCTGGGTGAGTGTTTTGCCCAGGTGTGAGTCAGTGTGGGCCTTGCGAAAGCCCTGCAGTGCTGATTTGTACCAGCCTTGGCTTCTGTTGGACTGTGGGGTGGGGTTGGGTGTAATTTTGTTTTCAAAGGAGAGCAGTTAAAAAATGGATAGGGAGCAGCTGCCTCACACACCTGTGTTCTGTGTTGGATTCCTGTGTACTCCTTAGCCCTGAATCTAGCATGTATTTCAGGGATGAAGTGTCCTTAAAATCCATTTGCAGGGCCACGAGGCCTGGTGTTTGCCAGTGTTCTCCTTGCCTGTTGTTCCAACACTGAGAAATACTCTCTTTTACTTACTTAATTTTTAATCAAAATTGTATTTATTTTTCGTGTAAAGGATTAATTTCTCTCAGGGCCTTATTCCATTTTCCCACATGTTGCTTTTAGTCAATGTGGCTTTGTCAGAAGCAGTCTGGTTTCCACAGCAACGAGTTGTTAGCACCAAAGATGTCAGAGCTCCAAGGTAGGGAGGGGAGGGGGCTGCATTTTCTGGCTCAGCTGCCGTGCCACGGTACCGGCCTTGCTGCGGCCACGCTACAGCACAACGTCCCCATTGTCTTCGTGAAGAGTAAAAGCCTTTCATTTTGTTCTGCTCTTCCCTTTCCAATCAATTTACAGTCAAAATTTGACACTAGGGAGGTAGATGGGGCTTGATGGTTCCTTGATGCTTTGAAGCTTCCTGTTCTTTCAAGCTCTCTCTCTGTTTTAAGGGCGCTGCTGCGTCCTCTGCTTTTAAAAAGAGTTTTTCTGTGGACAAAATAGGGCTTTTGCATACATACAAACCCTGTAGCAGTAAGTTTGTGATAAAGGGGATCAGAGTACTCTTCTTTCTGACCCATGTTCAATGTCTGCCTGTGAATGATAACACGAAAAATTGTCAGTCCTTTCACCTTGCCCAGTAATGTGAAACCTGCTCCAATTAAACCTGCTCAGTTGGGTTTTCCGAGGCACCCATTTCCTTAGGGTGGGAACGAAGCCTCGCTGCTATTGACCTTGGAAAACTGCATTATTTAAAAGGATTTTCTAAAACACAGTTAACCTGTGAAATTCATTATCCCGGGAGCTGAGAGGTTGTGATGCTGTGAAGATCTTGAAAAAAACCAGAGCTTCTCTGAGCATTTCAGATGTGAAGAAACCCCCTGTAGTTTCAATATACTGTACAAATTTGGCTGTGATCTTCTAGGTCCTGTTGTTACAACTGATAAATACAAAACTGTCAGGATAAATAATGAAATTTCGAGCTTCAGAAGGCATATTATTTCTTCTCTTGTGTTAAGTGTACTGCTGCTGCAGGGGTAAAATATCCTCCTGTCTAAGGAGAGGGAAGTGGAGCTTTGGCCTCAGCTCTGCTGGTGGCTGTGCCTCTGGGTCATGTCCATCCCTTGCACAATAGTTTCACGTAAGGGTGTGTCTTCCTAGGCAAGTTGTACTTGTCTAAACTTGGGTGTAAACATAAGGTGAAATGGGTTTTTTGCAACAGCTGTTCATATTTAGATTTTTTTTTTTCGTCTTATGAAGGGTAGGGCAGGGAGGCACTTTATGAGACTCAGCCTGTGGAAATACAAACAGTGAAATGTCCTTGAAACATCTTTTTAGGCACATTCTGCTCCTCATTTTCACCTTTAATATGAATTAACCTTTGTATCTGGAACTTGAAATAGAATTGCAAACTACTTTGGTAGCTGGTTGTATTCTTACTCTTTATTTCACTCACTTTCTTAACAAGTCTCTGGCTCTGCATCAGAGTTCATGGTGCATAAGTTGTCCTTACAAAGGGCAAAATATCTGCATAGCTGCCTTGTGTACTGGAATTAGGTGGTTTTTCAGATTTATCATGTTTAGTTGGGAGGGTTTTCACTTGATTTTTTTTTTAATGTTTGAGAACCTGCAAAGTAGCATCTCCCAAGATTGCTGGCACCTGAGTGCAGGGAAGCAGACTGCCAAAGTGAGAGCGGTTGCACAGGGAAAGGTCAATTAATTTAGAAACAGTCCCAGTTCTGGTGGATTGGTATCAAGTAGAATTTTTCTCCAGCCTCTTAGCCCTGTAATAACTTTTTCCTGGTGCTGAGATGCTGCTGCTAAAGGCCTCTTGAAGGTAGAGGGAGTGTGGGAGGGACTTCATTTCCAGCTGGATTTCAGAAACCCTGCTTGCCAGGGTGTCTCTGTTGGGACAGGTGTGACTGTTTTGGCTTGTGCTGGGCCTCTGCATCTGTTCCGGTTGAAAATTGGGACAAGACACTCAAGATCTGCAAAAACTGACTTCTTGCTGCACTCAGGAGGAGGAGAAAACAGCAGTATACATTATTGATAGAACACTTTATACAAGAGCAATTAGTTCTGAGCCTTCCCCACCTCTCTGCTGTCTCAATCAGTTGTGGAGGTGTGAGGGAGAGTGAATGCTGGGTTGTGTTTGTGCACAAAAGCTAAGTCTCCCAGGGAAAATAACGAAAAAGTTCTCACAAGTGTTGGTTCAATAAAACAACCAACACAACAATAGTAATTTACTGTTAAATGGTTCTTGCTGTTTGCAGCAGTCTTCATTTTTGGCAATATGAGGTAATAACTGTGTAGGACTGCTTGGGTATAAAACCAAAGCAGGATTTTTCCTTAATCCTACAAGAAGGGAGCAGGTTTCACAGGAGGGCAGTTGTGGAGGAGGAGAATGATTCGAGCTTGGAGCCTGGGCAGTGTGAGAAAGGGCTGTGTGACAGAACCCTCTGTGGGTGGTATGGGAAAGCATCCATGGTACTGCTCTGTGTGAGCTTCTCCCATGTCTTTATTCCCATCTATCCCAACATCAAAGCTCATGAGGAGAGTGGTGTTCTCTGGTTTGTTTATGTAAACCCTCTAAATTCAAACACCTGAGGCCACTCAGGGTGCTGTGACTGTATTGTGTGCTCAGCAACTGTTTTCTAACTCAGTCATGCAAGTTCCAGATATTTATTTATTTCTGCTTCTTGAGGATGCTGTGACTGGGCATACCAAAATGGAATTTTCTGTCTTTTAAACTTGATCTTCTGATTTCAGCAAGTTCAAATAGGAGTGACTTGGTAGGGGGAGGTGTTGTTAATATCACCACCAGTCACCAATTTCTCATGTGCACAACACACCACCTTCAGCACCGAGGAGCATTGCTCGGTTTTATATTAAAAACTAATAACGTTAATGTGTGCCATCTTCCCTTGGTTTCCTGCTGCTTAGGGGATTACCAGGAGACTACTGCTTGTCATTCCTCCTTTATGTGCACAAGAGCATTAAATGCTCTTTGGCTGAGATTAACACTGTTCATATTATTAATATAAATAAAAGTTCTGGTTTATGTTGCTTCTTATTACTAAGGGCTCCTCACCTTCTCTGAAGACCAGTATCCTTCAAAGCTCCCAAGTCTACCAGGTTTGGGTTTTTTTGCAAAAGAGCTCACCAGGATAGAACACCTTCAGTTTCAACTTTTTAACTTGAAGCCATTCATAGGAGGAACAACTTTTCTAATGCAGTGGCCCTACTGAGCAATTACACTGCATTGAGGTGGCTGTTCAAGCCTTCAAATGATACTTAAACTTTAATTAAAAAATAAATTAACTTTAATGAGATAATTTACACTTTCATACCACATTTAATCTAAATCTGCAAGTTATTCATCAAAACACCTTCTACGTGTGGGCTGTAGCAATCTTTAGATTCCTGTGCACATTTCGTTGCACAATAATACAGAAATCTTGACTGGTGCTTTGTATCTGCGCAGAGCAATTGGTGTTCCTGCTTTAAAACTTGGGGGGATTTTCTAATTTTCTCTTTACTTTTAGAAAATGGGTTAATTACATTTATAAAGCACTTTCCTCACCAAATAAATAGAATCCTGTGCACGTTGTGAGCTGTCAGCATGTATTGGTCACTGGTTACTGCTGCTGAGACACCAGGAGCGATGGGGCTGATGGCCATTAATGGTCCAGAGCCAACTGCTTCTTTTGTAGGGAATATTTCCAGGGAGCCCAAAATGAGTATTCCTGGGTCCTCTGACATCCTCTCCCTTGTTTGGGAGAACTTCATCTGCAACTGCTCGTGGTTTGGTGCTTTCATTCAGTTTATTCCACGCTTTTTAACTTTTTTCTTCTGTGGAATCAGAGCAGAAGTTGATTCCCTTCTCTTCCACCCCCACCTTTTTCTGCTATTCATTCTCTGGAAGGATTACGTTTTAACTACTAAATGTCAGTAAATGTCAACTTTTGCTTCCACCCCAAAACTTCAATTTTTTTTATTAAAAATTATATGAGGGGAAAGTAATCTGTGAGACATCACTCTTCTCATTTTTTCCATTTTTCCTGAAGTATGATTAAATTTGTTGTTTCCAAACTACTAAATTTGGTGTTTTCAATATGTAATTTTTTTTTAATAAGGCATCAAAGAATAGAAAAAGTAAAATTGCTTAAAAATAAAACAGGAATTGACACTTGAACGTTTTCTGAGGCAAGGTAGAACTATATTATCTCTACTTTTTCTTTACAGTTGATATGCTCCCCATTTAGTGAGGTTTTCCCCCCTAATTTTATTTTATTTTTATTAGTTATAAAGAAACATAAGATCTGGAATATTATGTGCATGTTTCTTGTTTTCTGAAATCACAGAGCTTGTTAGCTCAAAATAAAAATACATTGGTTTGCCCTTTTTTTCATGTTTGTATATATCTTTGTAAGAACATGAGAGCCAAAATTTGTATTATTGAGAAAAGGGAACAAATAAGCATTAATTATGGGGAACTGTAGCCCACTAGAGGCTTGTTAGTAACTGCAAATATACAACAAACCCAAACTTGTAGGATGAGTAACTAAACCAAAAATGTTAGATGCCTTTCTGCCTTTTTCCTGAAAAGCCTGTTGGAGTTTGGCTTGAATTGGGAGTTCACTTTTGAAGCTCTATTTGTTTGCTCACTGACTGTGAAAGTAGGAGTCAGTAAGCACTGCCATTTTGGGGAATTCTCAGGCTTCCATACATTCTGTAAATCAAGGATATAGGAGAGAGAAGTCCCAAAGCAGATGGTGCTGCTGCCATTCCACATAACTGTGCTGTCTTTGTGCCTCTGACCCTCCAGTAACCCGAGGTTCTCTCAGATAATACTGTCCCCATGAGGTCTGTGTTCCAACTTCAACATTTACATTTCCCTGTCTATCCACACAGGATTATATTTTACATCTTAAAATTTGCCTAAAATGGGAGTGGAAAATTTTGGATATATGAGGCTTTAACTCAGCAGAATATGCCAAAGTTTACCTCGTTACTTTCTTCAAGTGTTCCCATGGAAGACTTAGAGGAGCTATGAGGCACGTTTAGTATTTCTGCTGTTTGGCCAAAGTACTTTCTACAGGCAGTTGTTACTTTTCCACGTGGCTTTAGAAGGCTGGGGGAGCAGTGGGAAGTGTTCCCTGTGCTGTTTCCTGTAGGCTGGGCTGTGAGTTGTGCTTCTCTGTGCAGTGGCTGCTGCCTATGGAGCTGTTCTGGGGGATCAGCACAATCACTGCCCCACAGTCACTGCCTCACAATATCTCCATGCAAAGGATAGGCTTTGATTCCACAAGCACAAGGAGTATTCTGGTGTTGTCTTTCCCTGGTCTTAAAATTAAAACTAAAACACAGTTTATGGGGAAAAGGGGTTTTTACTAAGGTATTTTTTTCAGGATCCTTGGGCACAGTACTTTGTTTAGGTGGAATGCTCTGAAATGTGTGCACTGTGCCCCCCACCACACACCGAAATACACACAATTACAGGCCTTGCAAATTAACATATCTATCAATGATTCCTCAGTGAGAGGCTTGAGTGAATCTCCTGTTTTGAGGAACTTTTTTCTTGGATGAGCTTATTTTAGTTTACAGAAATATGTTTGGGAGAGGACCTTGGTGTCTGGGGCTTCTAGACTGTTTGGTCTTCTGGCTTAACAGTGCAGTGGATCTGAGCTGAGTTATCAGGATTGGAGAACTACAAGTATGTGGGCTAGAAGCACTAAGAATACATAAAACTATATTAAAGGGTATGTAAGAGGGGTATAAAAGAAAAAGCAAAAAATCATCCTGGCATCACTGGGATGTGTGTATCTGTTCTCTCAGTGCACATGCTTTCCCCTCAGGTCAGTCTTGCAGGGTGGTATCTACTGTAAGACCTCCCAAATGGCTCCTCTGCTGAGGTGACCCAGGTACGAAACTGAAAGCAGTGTACTTGATCAGGGTGATCCAGATGATGACCTCACAGATATTGAGGATGTGCCCAAATCAGTCTCTCAGCATGAGTGTTCCTCATGAGGGGAAGCCAAATGAGGAATGGCTGAGGGCCCTTGGTTTGTCCAGCCTGGAGGAGACTGAGGGGAGGCCTCACTGGAGCCTTCAGCATCCTCCTGAGGGGCAGCAGAGGGGAGGGTACCAATCTCTGCTCTCTGTGACCAGGGACAGCAGGGAATGGCTGCAGCTGTGTCAGGGGAGGTTTAAGCTGGATATCAGGAAATACCATCAAGCCATCAGAGCTTTCTAATACAGACCAGTTTTTAGTGGGATGTGCTCTGAAGAGATACTCAACTGTTACCACTTACTCTGAGCTTTCTTTCGAGGAGAGGAAAGAACATTCTTTGGCTCTTCCCTCACTTTGAAACAAATCTAATTTGCTGAAAACTAGGAGAGTTTTGCCTATGGCTGCAAATGACTTCCCCTTCCCTGACGTTGTTGAATTGGGGTCTCTCTGCTGGAGCAAGACACACGAGTATTACAAAAACCATAGAATTTACCAAATAGTCTCAGACTTCTTTAGTTTGATTACATTTATTTAAAATTCTCTTCTGAAAATATAATGTATTGTTCATTGCCTCACGAGACAGGAAGTGTGAAATATGTATCTTCTAATTCCACCTATTTTCTTGATAGTTTGAAATGAGAGAAAAAAAGGCAGCGAATTACTTACCCACAGACTTTGTGAGACAAAAAATAAGGTACACAAATGATCTGGTATAGCCCAATAGAACTGAGGAAAATAAAACCAGCTAATATGTAGAGTGAGGCTGAAAGACATGGAAGTAATGACCCTTATGGAAAGAGGAGAGCAATCAGATAAATAGGTCTAAGAATTATTGATTTTATGATTTCAGTTAAAATAAAACAAAAGCAGAGTGGTAGAAAATTACATAGTTTCTAAAAGGCAGTGTAGTGGCACAATTTTGTGTAACATAACTCTGAAATGAAGATAATTCCTAGATTTGATCATTGGATCAATCAGGCATTAATAAAGGTAGCAAGTCTTTTATTCAAGTCTTTGGTTCTTTACTACACTAGAAAAATTAGGCTGTATTTGAGCAAAGCAGATGAAGAATTTGCAGTAAAAGATGCTGAGGGTTGTGTTAAGTTATTGATTCCTCTGCTTTTGGAAATGATTTTCAAGCAGAAGTATGAGGTACAGATTAATAACAGTAAGGTCATCAATATGATGTTACAAAATCAAAACAAAGTGGATGACATGGGCTTCTCCAGAACATGTGAGAAATGGGCAGAAGTAAAATATTGAGCCTAATGCAAGCTGATACTTGAGATTATCCCTTCTGGGGATTAATAACTGACAGTGCAGCAGCATTAAAGAAGTTAAAGAACTTTCTATGGAGACCCTCAGTTAAATTTGGTGCATCAGGGTTGATCTGATTCACTACAATAGTGCTGGAACCACTTAATGTGTGGATGGAACTGCCTTTGCAGCCTGCACATCTCAGCACCAAGTGACAGATACTGCCTATCAAGGAAACATCAACCATCTGAATTGTTCCAAGAGCAGATCGTTCTGGATAAGGGGTGTTTGAAGGGAGAGCAGTGATGAAAGCTGAATAGATGTGGTTTGAAGACAGCATCAGGAAAAGGCATCTCAGAATACTGATTGTTTTCCTGATGTAATTAGCCTCTAGGGCAATATCAGAGCTCATTGTAGAAAGAAACAAAAATAACCACCAAAGTCATTGTCCTTGCTGAAGCAAAATATCTGAAAGTTAAGAGAGGGGTTTATCTTGGTGAAGACATCAGATCTGTGACTAATGTGATAAATCTTGTGTAAAAAGAAAAAAAATAGATGTCAGGAAAAATTATGCTATTGTGAGGTCAATGCCATGAGTGCTCTTTCCAGGGAACTCCACTGTGCCTCTGGAAAGAGGCAGAAGTGGGCTGGACCAAGCACTTTGCTTCCTGGTGGGATTGCCTTGGTCTGCATCTTAATATTCTGACAGACCTGAAGGATGGTTTTTCCTGTGCTCAGCTGAAATCGTTTTGCAAGAGTTGTTGGGGCAGAAATTTTTCAACCTTTTCCAGTAATAACAGAGGAAAAAGTTGTTTTGGCAACATAAAATACAAATTTAGTGTCCAGTGATTTGCCTGTTACGTGGATTTGAGGTTTATTGAGGGGTGAATTTTGTTCCAGGCGTGTCTTGCCTTGTCACCCTTAAATCATCCCAAGTTCAGCCAAGTTCCAAATCTGTAATGATCAGTCTGCTCTCAACGTACACAAAGCTCCCCCATAAATAGCAGTTTCGTGTTGGTAAACTGAGCATTCAGATGTAGGAGATGTCAGGATCCATGCTGTGTTTATACTTCCAACTATCTTGCACTCTGTTTTTTCTATCCCACTTAAGGATGTTTCAGTGCACAGAGAAAAATATTAGAGTGGCAAACGATTGATTTCAGTAGCTGGTTTCATTGTCATTATTCAGGTTAGCTTAGATCTACTCACAAAACAGGTTTTGTGTTTGTTTTGTTCATTTCCTCCTGGTTGTGCTTTGAGGAGTTTTCACTGTAATGGCTGGATCACTGTTATTTTCACAACATGGCTTTAGGATAAGTTTGCATTGTCTCTGCTTTGTGTATGTGGAGCAGACAAATAAGTTAAACGTGTAAAATTCCACTGAATTTTGTGAGCTCCATGTGAAATACCTCAGGTGAGGGTGGCCTGGTTTTGGTTCCCCCCACAGTTACAAATTGTACTTGAGCTCAGTCAAGCTTTCTAGATCCAAGCTGTGTCCCAGCTGGGAGTGCCCAGGACTTTGGCAAATCAGGCCTCAGTCTGGGCTCTGGGAAATGAGGAATAGGCAGGTAGAGATCACCTGTGTGGCTCAGCTGACTTCCTGAGCATTGTATGAGAATAAGGAAGAACAAGAGGAGAATCCAGATTTCTGAGAGTAGTGTTCAGCTGTGGTTAAACCACAAGACACTTCTTTGTTACACTGCACTTTCCAGTGCCTGTGTAAAATGTAGAGGAGATGGGAGAGGCTCCAGGTGGCAGTTCCCTGTCCCTCTGCACCCCAGCATCCTGACTGGGTTCAGGTTGTACTCTGCTGTAAGGATGAAGTTAAAGAGGGAGGAACAGTGTAATAATATTGTGTTTAATACATACAAAGGGAGGTTCACATACAGGGAACATACATACAGGGAGACCTGTACATTCAAGTTACTCAAGCACCTTAATTCTGAAGTTCACTAATGTTAAGAAGGGCAATTTTAATCATATTATAAAATCTGTATTTTGCTTTTGGTAATTATCACAAAGGCCTGTTGTTAGCAAGTAGAAGATAGACTTATGGTTCTCTTTTTCTCTGCAACATTTTATTTATTATGTATTTATTGAAAGGGTATTAAATGGATCAGAGAAAACGATTTAGAGAAACAGCAGAACTGATGGAATTGCTCAGTTCTGCTGTGTGCACAGAATTTATATTATTAGGATTTATTACAGTTTCTGTCATTTCTGTTGAAGATTGCCAAATAATTTATGCCAAAGCACCCCACTGCAGTAAAATGTGAGAAAGTGACTTCAAGAGACAGGTTTTGTCCCAAAAGAAGTCTGTGACCCAGTGAAGGATCTGAGATTCCTGAGTCCAGTCTCTTAGTAGCAAGAGCTTAGGCTCGTGACCAAACCATAGCAGTGCATGGGTTGCATGTATGTAAATCCATTATACTGTCAGAAAAATCCATGGTGAAATCTTACAGGCAGTCCTAGGGCCATGAGCTGCAGGAGTCAATGGCACATGGAGAGAGTGCATCACACAACAGCCTAAAAGGAACACTGCTCAGGACTTCATGTTGCTCAGGTTATTGTTGGTGCTGCCATCAGTCATTTCCAATAAAGCCTCACTGTTCTTCCTTTGTTTCTCTGAAGCCTTTCCAGTGAAATCTGCAACCTGGGCCTTGTCTGCTTTACTGCTAAATGATTTATTTTTTAGTCAGGAACTTGCAAAGAAGATGATTCAGTTTTTATTTCTTCCTTTTTCTTTACGAAAGTTACCTCATTTGCCTAGACTGGATCAGAACTTCAGGGTTTTGAGCTGCCAAAGCTTCTTTTACAGGTGTTTCTGTGCATGCAGTGGTCAGACACACTGCAAATAGCCCTGGTGGGAAAATAAACTGTATAGGCTGGGTTTTCCTTTCTCATTTTTATTTGCCTGGCATTAACAACTCAACCAGGTAAAAGAATATTGATGTGGCTAAAATTTAAACATTGCTTGAGTTTTGGAAACGGCAGCCCTGTGTGCTCTGAGCAATGAAAAGGATCCTTTTTTGGGGTATTGCAGGAGAGATGGGAGGCTCCAGGGCTGGGACAGAGGGAGGGAGGACATGGGATTGTGAATGTGATGCCTGCTCTCTTGCATGCGTTAAATTGGTAGGGCTACTACAGTGAATTCTATACTAACTTTGCCCAAATAATAAAAACTTGGAAATAAGATGTCTGAGCTAAAGGTACAATAAATAATAAATTCACACTGAACACAGTAGATTATTGATAATAAGAAAATCTATGGCAACAGCATTAACAGGCAAAGAGCATGGAGATGGGAAAGATAGGCTGAGGAATGTGACTATTGACTGTGTGCCCTGGATTTTAGGACAGGCAAGAACAAATGTGTTTTGGAAGGTTTGCATAGCCAAAGGAGATAATGTTATCAGATGTGGCCTAGATGAAACCAGTACTGAGAAATATTGCAAGAATGTACAGCACTACAGACTATTTATAAATCTGTAATCTTTACATTTGACGGTATCTTTGCAGAATGCAACCTTTAAATTTCACCTTTAAAGTGCCAGAGAGCACTGGGATTTAAATATCTTTCTTTTTCTTCCGCCAGATATCTGTTTGGCTTTGTACCTTTTGCAAGGTATGTGAGACAACTGTGTGGCTGTATCCAGGAGCAAAGTTATTGCACACATTGCAAAACAGCCAGGGATTCAAGGCCAAGGCCTGCAGAGTTGAACAGAGCTCAAAGGTGGGGAGAATTTATTTACAAGCTTCCAAAGACATGGGCACCGTGCAGCTTTAAAAGTTGCAGCCAGACCTTTTTTGGGCAGAGCAAGAGGTGGTGGTGTGGTAAATGTAAGAATTTCAAGTTTCCAGACATATCTAAAGGAGGATGTCAGGCTCTGTGGCTCACTTCATTTGATTCACATTCTTTGATCAGTTTCTGTTTCATTCATAGTGTTTCTAAATAATTGCTTAATTTGAATATGAAACTTTATTCTTTATAACATTAATTTTTTGGTTTGTGGGTTTGGTGCTATTCTGGGGTAGCCAGAATTTGGGTTGTGAAAAATAGGCACTTAGTCATTTGAGTTAAGCATCCAGACTTCAGTCCTGTTCCTGCAGCCAAGCCTTATTCCATCTTTCTCAACAGGCAAGATAATTTTTCTTTCTGATTCAGAGGCTGAATCACCCTTTATTAGAAATTGCCTCTGTAAGCACTTTCCGAGTTATGAAGAGGCTTCACTTTCACATTCCACATCTCAAGTTCTTGTGGTCTTTTCATGGAAGGTTCCCCAGGATACGTGAGTGAAGGAGGTATTTCTGTAACAGTCCTTTGGGAAATAGCAGCAGTGTTTTTCCAGTAGTTCTTGCTATGGCAGTGTATAATCTAGAAAGTAAATGCAGCTCTGGCCTGGCATCCCCTGAGACCCTGTGAGTGTCCTGGGTGCAGATCTCTGCTTCTGCCATTCTCATGAAACTTACCCTAGGGGTGTCTTCCTTTTTCAGGCTCTCTTCTGAATCCCCTTCACCCTGTAATGAATCCATGTATCCCTGAGGAGGTTTTCTTGCTAAGGCTCACCTTTTCTTTTGTTTTGGAAATACCTGCCTTAAAACTGAGTAGGAAATGGTATTGTGACTGCACAAAAACTTTATCAAATACAACAATTTGTAACCGCCCCCCCCACTTAGAAACACCCAGGAACTTTTAAAACTCCTCACAAGAAGTGAGAATAGCCATACCCCTCCCAAAATAGACAGTGGTTCCCCCTCAGCTGGGCTCTGAGGAATTCAGGGCTATGTCCCTATTTTGCCAGCTCATGTTTCAGGGGTGAAAACTGGGAGACACTGTACACTGTAGTCATGCAAAGAGTTCTCTGTAAGAGCTGGAAGGGCTTGGGTAGTGAAGTGGAATCTAATCCAGGCAGAGGAAGGATCTGGAAGTAGATGTCTGCAGCCAGACTTAATAGGAACTTGGTTGTTGGTTATTTGATCTGGAAATCCAGGGTGTATTGGTGGTTTTCCATGTCCAGGACCTCTGAATGCTTTTCTACCAATCTGCTGTATATTTTCATGTGGAAACTTCTAGTTTTGACTAAAATAGTTCTAATCTTGCAGTTGGAAATACAGTTAGGGATAGATAATTATGAATTCTGGCAGAGCACCCCCCCCATGTTCAAAATATCACAGCCTCTTAGTTTAGAATAGTCACTGCTAAGAAGAAACTGAGACTTCAGGAGTTTTAGGGTTTAATGCATTAAGGTTTGAAAAATGTCTCCAGATCCTGCAATAGTTGGTATCATCATTTAGTATTAAAAAGTGTTTTGGAAGGGATCACATTTGATGACCTGGCTGAGCTCCTGCATAGTTGTGTGATGAGAACAATGTTTCACTGTCTTGATGTTCTTTCCCTGCACCTTCAGGGATTCTCCTCCCTCACCCAAACCAGAGCACTAGGAGTGGAGAAGCCTGGGGTGGCAGGGATGTTGTGGTGCTCTGCAGAGCTGGTCTCCTGCTGGTTGTGAGCAGCTCTTTTAACTTCCAGTAATGACTAATTGGGGGCAGGAGGGTCAAATGTGTGTCTGTGAATTTACAAACAAATAATCCCCACCCTTGGTTATGAAAAGGTGAAGACAGATCAAGAGACAGTTTCTAAAGGTCTGCAAAGGAGCCCCTGCTTGGCAAAGTGTTATATATAATTTCTATATGGCCATATAGAAATAAACATGAAGCATTTTTGGTGATGGGAGAAGGATTAGCGCATGGAAGTTGAAATCACCACTACCTGACAGGTCTTGGATAGAATCCTGCATATTAAGCAGGTGTCATCCAGATCTTCTGGGGTGTGGCAGGATGTTCAAAATCTGAAAATTCCCATCACCCTTCCAGTTTCCACCTGGGGATCTGTCTTCCCAACCAGAGGGAAGAGCATCATGGCTGAGTGCCTTCTCCCCTTGCCACTGCTTGCTGTGAGCAGCTCTGTGGAGGGACCAGCAGCTGCACGCTTGGACAATCTGTTTCCCTGTTTACATGGCTTTAGTGCAGGGATATTTTCCTGTTTCCCTGGTGTGCCACATCCAGGAGAATGAGACTGGATGAATACCCATTGCTTCTGTGAAAACATCACCTCAGGAGTCAGGAACACGCTCATGGGGCAGCTGTTTCCAGAGTACTGATGGTAGTTGGAAGCAGGCAGGTGGCTTCTGAGTCTCTTTTCTGTTGCCCTGGCTTTCTCACTCCCTCCTCTCCCTGCCTCAACCCATACTCTCTCTCAGACACGCTGACTTGTGGAAGTGAGCCAACATTGCAGTGTACCACAGGCAGCTACTGCTGCAGGGAGAGGAGGGGAAGGACAGTGCCTTAAGAAAGGGAAACGGATATGCTTCAGCTTGGAAAGATGAAAAGGATCTAATTCCTGGAATGATTTTTGTTTTTCATCAGTGCTTTTGCTACATCTCATTTTCCTGACCCCTGTGCAGTCCTCTCAGCATGGTGCTGCTTTAGATGAGACATCAAAACATCAGACTTCCAAATATTCCTGAGATCCTCCTCCTCCTCCTTTTTCATGTACAGTCATGAGGCAGCCAACACAAGGCAGGGGGAGAGAGGAAATTATTCAGGAATGTGAAGGAAATGCTCTTGGTTTTGTCAAAAAAAACCACCCTTCCATTTAAGGTGCTCTCTTCTACCTTTGTGGTGTCTGACTGCTTCCTGTCAGATGGCTGCAGTGAACATGAACCATTCCTCTCTAACCTCTGTCAAAGAAATGGAACATGGATGTTGGGGGAAGGAGCCCTCTGCTCACACATCTCACTCCACAGCATATCCTGGTATAAGGAAAATTTTTAGGGTAAGGCAAGGTGGCTAAAAACTGAAATAAAGTAGGCAGCAAAATGGAAAGATATTCCCTGCCCTCAGGATCACTGAGGAAATAAAGTCTGCTTGCCTGGAGTAGCTGGGAGCCGTGACTCACTGGGAACAGGAGTTCTCAGATGTTGCAGGAGAGTCTCCAGGGCTTGGGTGCTCAGACAGGCACTGTGGGAGCCTGGATGGGCTGGGCAGATGCCAGGTTTGAATGAAGAAGAGGAGCTGTGGTCAGGAAGCTGTGGGTTAGAAGGATGAGGCATTTACTTGGTGAGGGGATCTTGACTTAAGATGGCTAGCAGGGAGTTTAAGGTTTCTTAAAGGAAGTGTGAAGGTGTGTATGGCTGTGTATGAACTAACACACCCCAGCTGTGTTCTAAGAAGTATTTTCCAGTGCTATGGATATTAAAGAGCACTTAGTCAATCAAGTAATGAGTTCTGTAAGGCATTAGCTGCTCCAGGAGTGTGCTGTGGAGCTTGGGAGGAAAGTTGTGCTTCTGGTCACTGGATTCTGCTGCCACTTTGGCAAAGCAGAAACCCGGGGTGGCTGAGCCAGTGCACCCAGCAAAAGCCATCAATGAGAATTGTAACATAAATAACAGTTTTACTGCAGTGTCACTTGCCTGTGTTGATTCCATCTGTTGAATTCCCCCTCCCCCCAAAGTACTTTTCTTTCCTTGCCTTTCCTATGTAATGGTTTACTTAGCTGTAAAACATATATTCAGACGAAATAAGGACAAGAAGTCTTGGGAGAACAATCTACTTTTTCTCTTAATGGCTTCCTTTGCATTTCTAGCTGCTGATTGCCGCATAGTTTTGTTTCTGTTCACAGTCACACCGTTCTCTGTCATGTCACTGCTGTACACAGTAAGCAGTTCCAGGGATCTTTATGCCTGGAGGACTATTAAGCTTCCATCCCCAGAGCTATCTACTGAGTTGTGACTTAGAAACAGATACAGATCTTTGCTTGACAATGCCGACGGCAGAGCTTGCACAGACACAAGTGTGAAAACATTTAGCAGTGATTTGAAGCGCTAGGGAAATCTTACAGATGTCCTTGCTGAAGGCTTTAGGGCTTTGTTTTATTTTTGCAGGCAAGTCAAGTTGCCACAGGTGACAGCTTTTAGGATGGAATGTTTGATGTTGTGCTGGCCAGAGTCACTCCAGTCAGATTCCCAAGAACTGGGAGAGTTCCCTCTGCTGAGAGAGATGTGAAGTAGAGTTGCTGTCAGTGCCAATGATGTCAGGGATTTACCCAGTCTCCCCCTAAGGTAATGCTTAAATGAAGTAGATAAGCCCCATGGAATGGGAGAAGGAAGATTTGAGAGTTTTGTTTATTTCTGGGTTCTTTGGATGATTTAGGACTACTTGAGACAGACGATGCAGCAGGAGAGAGACACTGCTTGGTCATGCAACAGAATGCACAAATGTGGGTGTAGAGGAAGGAGATGTCGAGGAAGAACAGCTCTGTCTGAGACAGAGCTGGCCCAGGGTGGCACATTGCCAAGCTTTGCATGCATGGATGGCAACCTGAAATTCATGTGGAAGGGGTGGGAAGTCAGCTACAAGGGAGTTTGGGTGTGTGGGCAGTGGTATGACAGGATAGCATCTTCGTTCTGAATTTTTCTGCCAGATGGTGGGGCCATGGAGGAGAACAGAGCTGCAGGTATGGGGGGAAGCTCATTAAGGTGTCAACTGTCCAAAAATGGGCCTGGGGTGCAGAGAAGAGTGAAAAGACAGACACAGGGCAAATGGCCACAGCAGGAATCCAGCAGGCACCCTGAAGAGCCTCTGTCAAAGCCTTCCTGGGAGTTCTTGGGTGATTTTATCTTCATGACTGCAAGAAACACAGAGAAAAGCTGTGGGGCAGCTCGGGTTTCTCTCAGAGCTGCTGTTATCTGTGGTTAATGAGATTAAACGTGTTCCTAATTTCTTCTTCTACCTTGTTCAGTATTATCACATCTGTGTTCATTTCCATACTGCTGATGAGTGTGAAGGCTGGGAAAGAGAACATCAGACTTAGATCTTCTTAGTGCCTTCTGCCACATCCTGCTCCAACAAAGCTGTGCCGTGGCTTGCTAATGTTGGTATCATTGTCCTGCTGTCCCACACAGCAGTACAGGTGATTTTCATGGCATTAGAGCACTTGCAATAATAGCTATATTTTCTTTTTCCCTTTCTTTCTGTGGAAAATGTGTGTGGAATGTTACTAGTAGTTAGGTATGCTGTTGAGGAGTTTGGGCTTTATAAAAGAAAAACAGAGGCGTAAGATAAAAATATAGCAAAATATCACAAAAATGTATGGGGTAACATATTATTGGGAGGAGTGGGTATTAGGGTTGGTTAAAATGGAACTCAGGGAAGCATGTGAGAGGGTCACATCCTGGCAGACACATGTTCCAGCCCCTTTCATGGCCATGAAAAGTGCTGCTGTGTATTCTGGAGGTGTTGCTTCATCACAGACGTTGCACAGAAGAACATCGAAGGTAAGGAAATACAGCTGGCACTTCAGAAAATAAAAAGAGCTTTTTGGGATGGCTGTAGTTCTTGTGGAAATCTGTGTCTCAGTTTTAGACTGGCCTCAAGACAACTCTGACTCCTGGACAGGCAGGATGTGTCCTCACTGTGGGAGATTTCACTACGGTAGGTATCAGAACTGTTGGGCACAGTGATCTCAAAGTTTTAAGTGATCCTTTATTTGCTTTGATTCAAAGCATAAGGATCTTGGACACCTAGAAGGTCAAGATTGTAGTCTTGAATTTATTTTAGTGTTTTATGAATAGCTAAATTCAAAGCAGAGAGAAAGTTTGATTGGCTGAAGATGCGAGGAAGTGCCACTGAATTTTGTACTGCTGCAATTTTCTTACACAGCAATGTTTCACAGGCAAGGTCCATTCATTTTGCTCAGCCAAGGATTGAGTTGTATAAATTACTGAAGCCAAGTGAGCTGACTCGCTATCAGAATTTATGAACTCATGACTGGCAGGAGTGAAGTTTATGTTGAGGGTTTTGGGGGTTTTTGGGGTTGGTTTTGGTTTTTTTTTTTTCTCTTTATTTTCTTTCCCCTTTTAAAGGCAAACCTCATATCAGACACTTGAGTGAAATTTCAAGGTAGGAAGTGTCATAGTTTTCAGCTGGGATTTTAGATTTCCTTTTAATCAATGTGGAAATTTAGGAAGAGTAAAAATAGTGGCAGAGCGAGAGATTATTTTATTTTAATCACAGATTAGTGTGTCTGGGTTTTGGAAGGGGCTTTTCAGCAGGTCTCCCCAGCTGCTGAATATTGACTGCAGGTGTGGAATGCAGTTGTCAGTGCTGGCTAAGCAGCATTTTGTGGTAGAAATTGTCATCAGGAGAAGGTAGAGAGAGGAACTGATTTCTTTTTTTTTTTCTAATAAACAAGCATTTGAGGATGTTCTTTTCTGGTAGCAGCCTGCGAGTAGCTGTTGGTGATTTATTTTTCTTTTAAAATCCATTTGCAGTGTTTTGAATACAACAGAAACCACATGTAGCTGGTTTGTATCCTGTCACATCCTGAGAACAGCTGGAATCTTACAGTAGCAGTAGGATTATTTTTCCATCCACACAGAACAAGCACAATACTAAAATACAAAGTAATATTATGGCTCTAGCAAAACACATAGCATGCTTTTTATTCAAATCTACATATACCCCATGGTATTGAATGTACAGTTGCATATGTTTGGAACTGCAGTTCAAATACATTCGTGTAAGAGTATCAGAGTGTCAGGAAAGTCACTTTTCTTCATGGGCATTTGGGCTCCTTTTTGTGCTTCCTTCTATGCCAACCTCACATGTGCAAGGGGATACCTTTGAAATGTATCCTGGCCCCCAGCTTTGCCATTTCAGTTGCATTCAGTGTATCTGCACTAACATTTATGAACAAAGACAGCTGACCTTTGCAGAGTGAATGGCTAGTTGCATGTGTAATTAGAGCATTAATAGTGCTATGTCTCATTTATTTACCTCAGGTTGTAGAGTCATGGCGAGTGCTCGGTGGTGACTCAAGTACTGCTATAATAAATAAAATTCAGAAACCACACCAAAGTTATTTTGGAGAGACCTGGTTGATTCGCTGCAGGAGAGAGGCTTGGAGCAAAATAATATTTATGTGGTGTGTGCTCTCTAGGGATGGAGAAGCAGGAGTGAGCGAAGTTCTTCAGCAGATTTGCTGTACATCCAGTGCTCAAACTCTTAGGAAAAAAAATATATCTCTGTTAACATGTTCTTTTTATCTTTATCTATTCTACTCTCTTCTCCTGTTTTCCCTTTAAAACATGCGCTTAAGGAATTTGAGCTGTGTGTGTCAGCAGGGAGCTGGTTTCAGCATGGCTCTGACTCCAAATGCAGAGAATCCTCCCCGAGTCCTCTGCACTTTCACTTGTGCTGGCAAGGTCCCAAAGATCTGCTGTAGCTTTTGCCATTTCCAGGGATTAGCTGAGTAGAGAGTGGGAGAGTGGAGGGAAGAGGTGGATAGACAAGGGTCCTTGGGTGCAGGCAGTACAACCCTGACACTCAGTAGGGTGAGCAAAAGGGTTCCATAACACAGGCAGGAGTGTTGGAAAATTGTGCTGCTCGACTGTTGTTCCTGTTATTAGCTTGGAGAAGCCCACCTTTGGGACTGGCTGGCTGTCTGTCTGTCTGAGCCCCCATGCAGAGGCCAGGGAATGGCAGCTGTGTTGCAGCTTGGACAGCTCTGCAGGAATTGGGATGACAGTTTGTTTCAATGAAGCCTCCAAGCAGGTTTAATTTTGACCAGCCTAAGCTGGTTTTGAAATAACAGCAGAAAAGAGAAAGGTTCACAGATGACCCTCTACCTGTGCCTGCCCTGGTTTCATCCCTTAGCTGTAGACTGCTGCTTCAGTACTAAATAATTCAAGCAGAAGAGTGTTGTATTGTTTTCATTTAAAGAACAAAATCAGTGCTTTCTTGGAGGTTTGCAGGAGTGGATTCCCCACTCGCTGGGCTGCCATTGCAGGCACACACGTGGTTAATGCTGCAGCTCCACTCATGGGCACTGCTGATGCGTGAGGAAGGAAACCTTGATCATTTCAATTCCTTGAGTGTTCAACACAAAGGGTGGCTTTATCCCTCATGAGGAGACCTGGAAACAGATAAAGGTTGTTAACATTGAATTAATAGATGTAGTGGAAATAATCAGGATGTAAAAAAAGAACAAAATGTCCAAAGCCATACTGATAGCTCTTTTTTCTTTTTTTTTTTTCCCCTTTTCTTTTAGTAGTATAGGGGATGGAAGGGATGAAAGAAACATTATCCAAGCCTCTTTTTGCCATCAACCCCTCTTGAATAAAGAGTGACTGCAAGAACTGCTCTGCTGCAAATGGTGTCAGGTTCTGTGCATCAGCGTGAATTCAGTTCCCAAGGCTGATTTGTAGGATTCAGCATTTTTGTAACAGCCACACACAAAGAGGAAAGAAAGCAAAAAAGCCCACATTTAGCCCCTTACACCTTTTATTTCCCAGCTAGAAACATAAATAAAGGTAGATATAAGTGCCTATATGTCAATACTGCGTGCTGAGGACCCCTAGGACTGAAAGTTTCTGCAGGTTCCATTTGTGTTTTAATAATGGGAAGCCTTCCTGTGAGGAAAACAGTGTAGAGATTATAAAAGTGATTGTCTAGTGAAGGGGAATTCAGATTCTGTAATTTGTGCATTTAAGAAAGGGATGGTTGCAGTGTCAGATGCTGCTTTATTGTAGCACATGGAGTAGATGAGAACTGAGCCCGTAACACCTCTAATCCAAGCACAGCACCTGTTTGGAACTAGGAAGAACTCCTGACATTTAAAATAAATTTAAAAAGCATATGTGGAGGTCTTAATCTTGTTTGTAGGAAGCAGATAGCAGGTCTGACAGGAATCAGTGTAATCTGGCAGTGCATATTAGAGAGAGTCACTGAGAAGTGGTTGTTTGCTGTCCTCAGCCTGTTCCCTACCCGTGCCCATGGATACCTTCCCTCTCACTTATTACAGTTTCAGAGTCCAGAAGATCACTTGCCACTCCCTGGAGCCCTGAGGTTATTTCCTGTATAGATCAGACCATTAAGGTATGAGGGTTCCTGCTGTCCTTCCTTACGTACACCACACTGAATCAATGGAAAAGCTGTTAGAAGATACTGTGTCGCTTTTTAGCCTTTTTTTTCCTTTCTTTCTTTCTTTCTATCAAGAAATTCTGCACAGGGAGAAATTCCACCGAGCCAGCCTTCCAAGCTGCAGTTTAGAATTTGTTTGGCAGGTGCTCCCCAACCCGAGTTAGGCCAATGCCCCAGAATAAGAGCTCAGGCCTCCCTGCACTGCCCAGGCCCTGAACTGGCAGCACATCCTGGAGTGTCTGCTGGCATCTGCCCTGTTGTTGCTCAGGAACAGGCTGAGCACTCCCACTGTGCTGCTCTTTTCCCTCTTCGTCTTTTTCAGATACCTAGGAAAGTTGTGTGAATCGCATCCTGTACTTTCTCGCCTTTTTTTTGGTGACCTCCCTGTTTCATCTGCTGCTTTTAGGCAGTGCTTTGGTGATGCTGAGCTCCAGCAAAACCCCAGTTTTATACTCCTGGTGCAAACTGGGTTCTCTGCCCACACACATGGGCATCCCCTCGCAGCTGTGCAAAGGCTGCTGTGCTTGGTCATCTCAAGATGGTCTCACAAGAAATTGGGAGATGGAGGATGTGTCTTGGGATTTGTGTGGGTCTGAAATTGGGCTGGTTCATGATCCTGCCCACAGCCTATCGTAACTCAGCTGAACCCCAAGGGAACTTTAGGGGATTGACTGGGTGCTCTTGTTCCCAAAGGTGCTCTTCCCTCAAACCAGCAGCACTGGAAAACTGTTCTGAAATTCTGGGTTTGTTCACAACTGCCTCTGTGCTTCTGTCCAATATCAGGGAACCTTGTTGAACTCTTACCAAAGCTATTGCAGCAATAGAAGTGCAGTTGCTCTTCGGGCTCAGGAAGATGGCAAAATGTCCATTTAGGTTCTTTGTAAGTTTGTGATGTTCAGCCACAAGTCTAAAATTTTAGTCTGTGTTTCTAAATCATCGCCTAAATTTTGCAGAAATTGGTGCTTTCAACCCTGCCTGGCTTTCATTTTACAAGTGTCTGTGTCTCTAAGATGTCTTAAAAAGTATAGTTCTGCCTTCTAGTTTTAGACATAAAGAGAAGATTTAATTTATTTTTGTAATTTATTTTTGAAGTTCAGAAGGAGAAATCCAAAGGTTAACAGTTGGTTGATATATGAGATGTTACTTGGTATGTGTATCTGCTCTTTATTTTTGAATTTCCTTTTCTCTGCTTCTCCAGGTGTCATCTTGACATGAGTACACTCAATCTTGGCACCAAGGAGTGTTCAAAACTTACTTGAAGGGTGGAGAAAAGAAACTGTGGCATCCTTGTGTGCATCAAAATGCCTTGTAAAAGCTCTTCAGAGAGTGAGAATTCAATTCTCTGAAACAATTTTCATAAGCACTTGGTACAAACATGAAAAACAGCATCTCTGTGTGCACTGTGCAAGCACAAGAGACACAGATGATAGTTACATTACTAAAGAGAATGGGAATTTCTGATCAGTAGCAGAGGATAGAGGAGAGGCTTTTTGAAGTGTTCTGCTCAGAAGTGGCATTAATCCAGTAATATCCAAGCAATAAACACTGCAAGGCCTGGTTAGTCCTGAGGGTGTTTGGGCTTTATTGTGGCACACGTAATGTAATGAACTTTTGAAGAGACCTCTAGGCAACAGCCCAAACTCAGAAGGGCAGAGGGGAAAATGCTGATGGACAGTCCTACTGAGCTAGAACACAGTGGCTGTGAAGGAAAGGCTGCTGAATGGGCTGATGGCTGAAAGAAGTAAAGCAACCGCACTTGGACTCACTAGTGGGCTCTTTGTCCAAGTTGGAGCCATCTCTTTCCCTAGGAAGTTATTTGTGTTGGAAATGAGGCCACAGGCAGGCTGGAGCAGGAAGGAAGAGGCGGATAGTGATCTCAAAGGGGCGTGCTCTGGGTGCAGAATGACAGCCTTGCAGAGGGAGGTTGGCTGCAAGGGCAATGAACTTGGCCAGAAAGCTCCTCCTGCCCCTTGCTCTGCTGAAAATCTGGTGCCATGCAGGAGCTTTGGAGCCTGGCTGAGGGGCCTGGGGTGGTCTCGGTGTGGGGCTCCTGCACATTCAGCTACAGAGCCACAGAGCTGCCCTCCTGAGCCAGCTGGCCACTCCTGCAGCCTCCCTGTGCTTCACAGAAAAACAAAAATGTGCACTCAGCAGAGGAGTTGTCACCCTTTTCCTATTCCCAGCGTGGAAGAGAAGCCATTTACCTTCTCCCCAGCATTCTTGAGCACTTCCCTCATACATACAGCACTGTATGAAGTGCTACAGACCTTTCCTGCCATGTTACTGTGTCTGCTCTGCTGAAAGGGATGTTGAAGCAGCAAAGACATGTAAGATTTTTTTCCCAGTGGTGTAAATTGTCTGTATTGAAGTCAATAAAGAAAACAGAATTTGCCTCTTCCTTCCTGTGACCTTTAAAAACTGTGTTTGCCTGTATTGAAGGTGCCTGTGACACCACTTGTGGCTTAACTTGGCTATTGGATGGAAACAATTTCAGTTTCCTGCTCTGATTCATAGGTCCCTAATGGCAGCTTACATGTTAATTCTTGTTTTCCACAATTATCGTGTAGTTGTGCTTTCACTGGGCCCTGATAGCAAACATGAGTAGAAAGAGCTTCAGGTTAAGGCCTAATAGTGCAGCAACAACACTTTTTATTTGCCTGTCTGAAAAAAGTTTCCCCATAGTTGTTGTGGACCCTTTCTAACACAAATATATCAGAAGTGATTGTTTTTTGCTTGTTTTTTATTCTGTTTCACTACATTTAACAATGCTTTATATAGCATCAGTTTTGTTGCTGCTCCATCATCACCATGATTATTACCATAGGGCATAAAGTATCAAGCTCAGATCACAGCTGTATTGTGCAGGAGCTGTATAAATGTGCAGTAAAGGCAGTCTCTGTCACAAAGTGTTAGTGGTGTCTGGAGGAACAGGCACGATTCAGCAGTGTGCCCCTACTGCACAAAAGCTCAGCTGTGGTGTTTGGTACAGAGCAGTGCTTCAGACAGGAAGGGACACACTTGTTGTGCTCGAGGTTGCAGGATCAGGAAGGATGAGCTCTTGCTGCCCTTCTAGAGATCAGTGCCTTTAAAATAAACTGGCCTTGCATGTAACAGAGAAAAAACTGCAAGCATCTAGATAGGCAAAGGTCCCTTTCTTACCCTGGTGGGGTCATAAATGTGTGTAGTATTTAAGCAGTGCATTTAGAGTTACTGTAAAAGTTCTCATTGTTTCAAATCTCACTAAACTTAAAGGATTTGCACTGCACCCACCTGGAAGTCTCTTCTCCCAGCAGCTGGGGGCAGGTAGGAAGATTGTTGTCCTTAGCAGGGGGATTCTCTATTTAGAAGTATTGCAAACAAGTAAGAAAAATTTGTTGTTTCCCATCCAGAAGTGGGTGAGACAGATGTGTCTCTATCTCAGATTCAAAATCTCTCTTCAATGTCACTCAAGCCCTTCCAGTTCCAAGGGACCAATTGTTTCTGTATTCCTCAATCTAACAAGTTGGATAGCCCATAGAAGGTGAAAATATTGTTTAAAAATCCATTTATTTTCTGGAACCTTAACCAGAAAATAAATGGATTCTCATCCTTTGGCAGGAGAAGGTTTCCTTATCTGGAGCTCATCTTTGAGCCCCAGTGCATGTTGGTGCCAGTTCTTAGCAGGATGATGGTGCCTCGCTGACTTTGCTCTCTGCTCTTTCTCCACAGCTCCTGTACGACAACCCCAAAGCCCGTCAGGAAGTCGAGTATCACTGGCGAGCCTCAGGGTGTCCTCACATTGTCCATGTCCTGGATGTGTATGAGAATATCCACAATGGAAAGAGGTGCCTGCTCATTGTCATGGAATGGTATGGACCAGCAGCAGCCCCTCACCAGCACTGCCTTTGGAGGGATGGGGGCAGTGGGAGAATGTGGTGCCTTAGGTGGCAGCTGGGGGATTTCTCAGCAGCAAGATTTTGGTTTGCACAGCAAATCTTTTGTTTCCTTTATGGAACTGGTAAGGAAATGTGCAGCTGTTCCTGTGTGATGGAAGAATGAGGAACCTTAACCAGAAAACAAATTTTCATTGTGCTCCATAGCAATTGTCCTCATTAAAGCATTGACTGATTAATACACCCTTGAAAGATGCATCTCTACAAATACATTCTGCTTTGCTTGTGATCAGCTTCCAGCTTCAGGTGTAAATCCAATGATCCAGCATGATATGTCTTGGAACTATTTTGACTCTAACTTTCCCTGTTCTCTCCCTGGTATGCAATACCACAGCTATTGTCCTCTTCACTGAGGACAAATAATTCTTTTAGGTGTCTTTGCTTCTTTTTTTTTTCCTTCCTATCCACCCCTTACATGAAACAAGTTTATTGTCAGCCTCCCAGTGCTGGCATATCTGACTTCCCATCTTTGTGTGTCATGCTCCCTGTGACAGGGTACATTAAACTGAAAGCATCAAAACTCCCTGGTCTTATTTTGTTTTCTATTTATGCCATACCAGAATGGCTGTCTGCATTGGTGCAAAGGGAGCACTGGCATAGGAGGCAGCCTGTAATCCTTATCTGTTCCTGTTGTGCTTCTTGGAGATTATATGGATGCACAGTCAGATGTTAATTTTGTCCTTCCTCCTAATACAGGGTGGGGTTTTTTGTGTTCTTTGTTTCAGCATGGAGGGAGGAGAGCTGTTTAGCAGGATCCAGGAGAGAGGAGACCAAGCTTTCACTGAGAGAGGTGAAACATCACAAGTTTAATTTTAAAGTTTGTGAAAGACTTTTTCTTTCTTCTTCATTTCTCTGTCCCCTGGCTTAGTTTCCTTTTAGGAGTTTTTCTTAGACTTTATTGTTATTGTCGTTATTATTGTTATTTATCCCACTGTGTGTTAAGAGTGATTTTGAAAAGTTCCTGAGGATCAGGAATTATGAGATTTGGCCAAGTTCAGGCAAAATGTGGAAGGTTTAGAGAAAAATCTTTCTACAAATCTGCTCAGCTTCTTCATTTCTGTACCACGAGAGTGTCTGTTCCCCTGATCCCTGGTCTCGTGCCAGACCACCTCTGACACGATCACTGCAGCTCCTGCTGTGATCTCTCTTTGGCTGTCCCTCAAGCAGCATCACTGCACAGCCACACTGTTGGGTCATGAGTGGAATGAGCAAATCACATCTGATGAAACATCTCCTATTCAAGGGTTTTAAAGCACTGCTTGAAAGGAAGTGTGATTAGGCACACTGCAAACAAACCTGCCTGTCTACAGGAGGGACTGAGCAAGTGTAAAACCCTGCCATGAGGCAGGGGCAGAGCTTGCATAGACTTGTCTTGCCATTTTTATTGTCTTTGCTATTTATTATTGACAGAAAACCATGGGTCTGCTTGACCACGGTTCTCCTTGTCCCCTCACAGCAGACAAGACCTTGTTTCTGCTTAGAGTAAAATCATTAATGTTTGTAAGGTGATAGTGTTTGTAACTGTTGGCCTGAGAAAATGTTTGGAAGCAGAAAAATACACCTGAGCATGTAAATTACTGGGACTTATTTTACAGATCTGGTGTAGAGGCCAGTCTGTTTTCTTCTCCTGAAGAAAGGATGAATCCTTTTTAGTCCTATAAGAGACTTGTGCAAGGAAAATGAGCATTTTTAGAAACTTTATTTGTTCTTCTTTAAAATACGAATTCCAGGGAGGAAATGGTTCCGTGAACATTAGCGGCTGCACTCTAATAAAAACATTATTTTTCTACATTATATGGCATTGTATAATGTTATAAATACTTACTCAGAAATCACCTGGGAATGTTAAACGAAAAACCACCTTCATTCTTTCCTGAGATAAATGAGCCTTGTGCCACTGGATTCCCCAGGTTCACTGCCTGTGTATATAACCTCAGCTTCCCATTAGGACCAGGAAGAAGGAGGTTGTGCAAGGTTTTCCCCAAAGAATAGGAATGTTTCTGCATTCTGATTGTCCTTGTCTGAGATTGTATAGTTTCAATCTCAAGCCATGTGAAAAAGGATTCCAGGTTCCAGTACAAGTTCTGCCTGTGCAGAACTCAGAGGATTAGGTTGACGTTTCTCTTGTTTCCCTGTCAATGGAGATGTGATATAATGCTCACATGGGAAAGTCATTCCTCCTTGCTCTGAAACCCCTCCCTGTGTAACTGAACCCTTCTAGAATCCCAGAGCACTGCTGTTGCAAGGCAGCTCTTCACCACTAGAATTTCCCACTGGGGCTGTGTTAAATTTTTGAAACACATTATTTCAAAGGTGGCAGTTTGGGCTTTGCTGAATAGAACTGTTGATTTTGTTCCTCCTGAAGAAAAACTTCCAAAGACAGTGAGGAATTAAGGTGTGACCTATCCTAAAATTACTATATTGTTATGTTGCTGTGTTTTTAGGAGATCTGTTCGATCTTCTTCCTACCCCTGAACAAGAAGCTGAAAGTTAAATTTCTGTCTCAAACAACCAAGGACATGTCCTGGACAATTAGAGATATGTTCTGGTTGGGGCTCCTTTCTTAACAGTTGCTGCTTGCGTACCTGCTCTGCTCTTGCTGCTTTTTTTGGTGAGCAAATTAAAGCACGAATTTCCAAGCTCCTGAGGCGTCTGAGCTGTTGGGCTGCAGCGCCTGCTCAGGAGGAGGGCTGAGCAGCCGGGCAGTCGGGGGCTTGGTGCCTGCAAACCCAAAACACAGCTGTTAGGGCTAATTTTAGGGTTTCTCCAGTCTTGACGCTTGCCCTGTGTTCCAGCAAGCTGTTTGTAAGCCATAAGCATTCCCAAGCATGCCCCTGAATTACAGTGGGAATGTTAATGTGACCTTTCTCTAAAATTGTCTTTATAGAAGCCTCTGAAATAATGAGAGACATCGGGACAGCCATCCAGTACCTGCACTCCATGAACATCGCACACAGAGACGTCAAGGTGAGGCCCCAAGGTGTGTGGGCAGGGGAAAAAACCTGAGGAGCAGTGATTTTAACAGCACTGGGAGTGCAGTCAGATGGTCAAAGTATTCCTGTTCCTCTGCCAGTGTGAGAAAGGATTTGCTCACTAGTTTGCAACTAGTCCAAGGTTGGAATATTCATGTGTGCTAATGCCTTCCAGTTGTGTACAGAATGCAGAAAAATCTCTCATAGTCTGATGCTTAGTTAAAGAGGTACTCCCCACTTGCATTAATTTCTTGCTAATCCATTAATTAGCAAGAAAATAATACTGCTTTAAGTGAAGCTATACTAGATGCCTCTATATACAGTCTTTGCCAGTTGTTAGTTGTTTTCAGGATCATACTTGCATTAAAAAAAACCCCAAACCAAAAAAGCCCCTACAAAACCCTCAAACAGCAAAACCCCCTTCAGAAAAAGGAGAAACTTTTGGAAGGAATAATACCTGTTTCATGTATCTAACCCACTTCAATAAGTGGGAAAATAGGGAGAGCTGAGTTACTGCTAGTGTTTGATGAGGTAAAGTTTGAGCCCCGATCTCACTGTAGGGGTTTGGCAGAGTTTGTAGTGTTGTATTTTGTGTTCATGCCATGAAGTGCACAGCACAGGCAAAACCAAGCTTGCTGCACCCCCAACATTTCCAGTGCAGGGACATGGCATGGGATGGAATGTGCTGGAGAGCAGGACATGTAATGATAGACTGAGGCAGCAGATCAATTCCACAGCTCTGAGCTGGTGGATTTTCTGCAGATGTTTCTGTGTGTTTAGCTGGAGGGAGAACTGACACATCATGGTGTCACCAGGGGGTAAACTGGGAAATGAGTTGAACTAATTGCAGATAATGGAAATATCCTGTTGTCCCAGTTCTTGGGCACAAGAGCTTGTGTTTCCCTCTGTGCCTCTTCTGCCTCTATGGAGTGTGGAGTGGAATTAACTCAGGTTTCAGGAGACAGAGGAGGGGGGAGCAGCAAAGGGACTGTGTCTGTATCAGATAATTTTGATGGAGTTGTGTCAGTTGTTCATGGAGGGTTTAGCTGAGGATTTCCTTTGTCCTGCCCCTTTGGGATTGGATCAGCTGCTGTCATCACACAGATTAGTACCAGGAAGTGCAGGGAACTGGGAGAGGTTCCAGAAGCCAGACTGGATGTCCATTGGGTCCTGTGGTTTGCTCTCCCAAATACCTTGCTAAAGGAGGATGTTGATCCTTAATCTGAGGAAAAATGCTGCATGGTGGGAGGGAACTTCCTGTGTGTTTGGTGGGGATGTCTTAAAAGTAAGGAGACCTAAATGTTGGTGGTGGGTTTGACCTGTCAGCTCATTAGCAACATCTCTTCATTGTCCTGTTTATCCTCTTTCTGTGGCCTTCCAGCCTGAAAACCTGCTTTACACATCTAAAGGCAAAGATACTGTGCTCAAACTCACAGACTTCGGTTTTGCCAAAGAAACCACTGTAAATGCACTGCAGACCCCCTGTTACACTCCTTATTATGTGGGTGAGTTATCCAAGACACATTTCTTCTGTACCAGTCATTTCTTCCCTTACAGTGGATGGGAAATCTTCTATTGTGGATGTAAAGTGAAGTGTTAGCCTGCAGGATTTAAACTGGGATCAGAACCAAACTTAGTCTAGTTCCAGTACAGCTCAGTGCTCCTGCTCTCTGCCTTGGCTGCAGAGGAAACAGCCTTCACAGGAGATACAAATGAGAATATACAAGGAGAGAGAGAGAATTTCTTCTGATTACACTTGAAGTAATCCTGATGCTTCCTCTGAATGATGCAATATGAGCCACAATTTGAATTGAGCTTCATGATATTTGGGTGTTTCCTTGCAAAACTTTTCTTAGCTTAAAGTAATGCAGTAAGAGAGAAGAGTATTGCCTCAGCTATATTCTTTAGGCTGGCAAATTGAGGAATTAGTAATAAAGAACCAATGTGACTTAATCACAGCAGAATTTTTCCTTCATTTTGTCCAAAGTTGAAGCTCTGTGTAATGAGTGGCACAGCACACTGTCTTTTGTGCACTCATTATAGTCTTGAGTTCATAGTCATTCATCATATGGTTTGATTGGGGCAGTCCATGCTTGGAATTTCTTTGCTGGAAAAAGGACTTAATTTGTTCAAGAATTTACTTCTCTGATTAAAGATTGTATAGTTTTCTGTATTGAAAGAGATTGCTATTCAGTGGTAGCAGATAATCACTTTAGCAATACTTTTTTCTGATGCCTTCTATATTTTTGTAAGCTGGGTTCAGTGATAAAATGTTAAGGAGTTTACACACGTATGTTTTTATGCCTTTATATTTGTGTATAAACAAGCTGACATTTCCCTTCTCAACACCTTTTTATAAACCAGCATGATTGCTCATATGTTTAAAGAATAATTTTCCTTACAAAATCAAGCTCCCTGCCAGTTTACCTGCCCCAGGGGACAAAAAAAAATCCCCTCTAAATGTATCTCTGTCTAATTTTGTTACTTAGTGGAAAAAATATAATGCTCTGGAGGCCAAAGAAAAATACAGTGCCCTGTAGCTGCTGGAGCTAAACACACCACCTAGGTATCGTTCAAAATTTTATCACAGCTCCAGTAGGGCCTTTATGTTCTGATTGCTGGAGCATATGTTCCTGCCTCTTTCCATGCAGTGTCTCCCTGCACACATTTAGCTGTAGCTCCTTCTGCTTTTTGGTAATCTTAGTACTCTCTTGAGCAGAGAGACACCAAGGTGAGGAGTAGGGCATATTTCCAGCGCTGTTCCTCCTTTTTAAAGCTACTTTAGAAGCTTTTAGGAGCTTGTGAGTCCAAAATGCTACCCAGTTCCTGCAGTGAGTTGCATTTTTTTAATGCCTCTGATACCTGGTGTTGAAGGGTGCTGCTACTGACAAGGTGATGGAGATGAAGAGAAATAATAACTGGTACTCTGTTAATTTGTGGTTTTAATCTTCCCCAGCTCCAGAAGTCCTTGGTCCTGAGAAGTATGACAAATCATGTGACATGTGGTCATTGGGTGTCATCACATACATTCTGTGAGTATTTGGGAAGAAACCTGGTGAACAGAAAGAGAGCACAACTTGTTAAATCTGCACTCACAAGTAATTGTGCACTGGGATCGTGCAGCCTGCAGTAGAATATAAGCTTGAATAAAACTTTTTAAGAGGTGAAAGGACTTTCCTAGTTAGGAAAATTCTTTTGTCCACTCTTACAGCCTGTGTGGGTTCCCTCCATTCTACTCAAACACTGGTCAAGCCATTTCTCCAGGGATGAAGAGGAGAATTCGGATGGGGCAGTATGGATTTCCCAATCCAGAGTGGGCTGAAGTATCAGAGGAAGGTAAAAATGCTCCCTGGTGCTGATGAGTGTGTGCATGGTGGTGTGCAGTGCTGCAGTGCTTACAAAGAGCCTATTTCTAAAAATCTGTCTGAGCTTTTGTTTCCCTTTCTTTTACAATTTAAATCAATTTTTTGTAAGGTGATCCAGAGAATGACTGGCAACTCAGATACCAGCCAGCAACCTCAGTGCTACAAAATGTAAAGGACTACTGAAAACCTTCTTTCAAAATCCAGCTAGTGCTAGTGAATGCTGAGATTAAACCCTCTGGAAACAGAAGTCTCTAATCCTTAGGAAGGAGACAGCCAGGACAGCTCCAATGCAGGCTGAGCTGGAAGAAAGGCAAACTGTTTCAGGAACTTGTTCAGTCTTTGCCCTCCTTGGTGCTCCAGCCAGCAAGGGTGGCAAGTTTTCATGCTAGCTTTTTGGGGTGTGGGAATTTGCCAGCCACCAGTTCAATCAAGGTCAACAATTTCTTTTGTATAAATCATCGATCAAAAGCTGCTGGGCTCAAATCAGTGTCCTGAAAGTGGGTATTTTTGATTCCCTCTTATCCTGACAGTCTCATAAGCTGGAAGTCTCACCTGCCTGTCATATTAAAGAGAAGGGTCAGCAATGTCTGGGTTTATCTGGTTTTTGTACAAGCCCTTTACCTTGCTGTGGTCTGTTATTGGCTGCTGCTGAGCAGTAACAAATTATCCTCAGATCCTGTTGTGCTCTGGGGCATCTTCACCCCTCACTGGCTCTCGTGGCTCTGTGTGCAGCACAGCCTGCTGAACATTGTTGAGGGAGATGTTTTAGTCACAGTTTTCTGGCTAAATACTTCCTGTGCTTTGGGTGCATTAAATATTCCAGCAGTTATGCTAGAGACATAACAGGCTAGAGGAGCTCAATGAGAGAACATGTACTTGGTCTGTGTGTAGGGTTTCTGTATGTTTGCATGGATGGAGATAGGGACCCTCTACCTTTGATCCTGGTAAGATCATCTCCTTTGTGGGTGTTCTTCAGGCTAATGAGGCACCTTCAGCAGGCTACTGCTTTTTTCCCTGCTTTGTGCTTTTCTTGTTCTTTGCAGCCTCCCTCAACAAACTAAACTTGTACCTCTGGCAACTTTTTACAAGCATTAAGTCATCTTGCATGTTGATGTTCCTAAAAGAGAGCTCTTACAAATAAGTTTTTCTAAGTTCCCCAAGGAAGTTTTGTGTAAGTCCTTCTAAATAACTTCCTTTGGATGCAGTGTTTCCAGTTTGTCTGTCCACCCATATTACTGAAACTCTTGTCTAGACTCTCACCTTCTCACATCTCAGTTATTAGTGCTCTTGCTTTGGCAGATCCCATGTTCACAGAAAGCTGCTGCAAAGCCTGTTTGTGCAATTCATTTATTTGACTTTTTTGTCTTTTCAGTGGCCTCTCCGTTGTCGAAGTTCATTGTTCCTTTTTTCCATGGCCTGTGCAAGTTGTTGTCTTCCATCATTTCTCAAAACATCAGCTCATGTATTCATTCAGCTCATAATGCCCAGCTTGTTGCCATCTTTGAGGCAGGCAGCTTAGCAGCTTTCTGTTCCTGTGCTTCTCTTTTCCTCCAGCTGTTGCTCTCAGAGCAGTTGGTGTGGTGATGCAGAGAGCATAGCTGGAACCCCCAAGCCTTTTTTTTTTTCCTTCTTGCCTCTTGTTTTGGATATTTTCCCGTTTTGCCCCTTTAAACCTGCCCCACTGTACATGGCTTCTTAACACAGTCAAAGCAATAGGGAGGTGTTTTCAGTTCTGCAAAATTGTTTCTTCATTCAGCAGGTCCTTATGTTCCCAAGGTTATTTGGGAATGCAGTCCTAGACAACACCATGCCCTGTTGGTTCTGTTTTTCAGCCAAACAGCTCATTCGCCATTTACTGAAGACTGACCCAACAGAGAGGATGACAGTCTCTCAGTTCATGAATCACCCTTGGATTAATGTGAGTCCTATATCTCTTTTTACTCCATTAATTAATTCTTACATGCAGAACTTAGGTGTAGCTCCACACAGCACAGCAAGAGAAGGACTGTTATTACTGTTGCTCCCTTAATTAACCTCCTGTGCCCTCCACAAAGGGTCACCTGCCTGTAAAACCACAATTGCTCTTGGTGTTACCAGAGGACACACAAGGGGAGACACCCACAGTCGTGTCCTTGGAAGCAACAGCCAAAGATGTCTCTATATTCTGTGAGCAGGCAGTCACTGTTGACTCTGCAGCATATGCATGTGTTACTCCCTTTAAAAATTTAAAAATAAACTCTATGTGCTTACTTCATCAGTGCAGGATTTAAAGAGCTATTATTAGTGGTCTCAGGCATCATTGTGCATAGCTGTGTTAGTGTGAACATGCTCCTGTGGTCAGTGGGAATTCTCATCCTTGGCAGAGTTTGGAAGTGCATGGGGGAGGAGCAAGGGTCTCTTATTGCCCTGTGAGAGATTGCCAGGTAGGGTGGTACACAGAGCTATTAATGGTCCCAGTTCAGATTTCACTCTATGGCTTGGTGGAATTTACTCTTCCTTAGAAGAAATTTTTTGGGTAAAAAAGAAAAAAATACTTTATTAATACAATATGGACTATTTTAAATAAGAGACATGAATCCCAGAAGTTACAAGACTGAGTTTTATGATACCATCTCTGCTCTGTAGGTGTCCCTCAAAATAGTAGGTTGTACTTCTCACATTTGTGTCTAAAAACATACCAGTCTTGTTCTTGCTGCCCAAAAAATCATCAGCTAGGGACAGAATCACTTTTGCTGTAGAATGCTCTATGTTCCCTTAGTGCTGGTGTGTCTGTGCTGATCCTCAGAGGACAGGGCAGAAGCAGAGATGTGGCTGATAGTCCCCATTCCTACAGTGCCTGTTGCAGGATCTGAAAGTCCTTGGAATCAAATGAAATGTAACTGTGGGACATCCTGATGAAGTAGAAAGGTGGTGTCATTCAGACTTGTGAAAGCTGAGAAACTGAGGTTGTAAAGACTCCATAGAAGAGACCCCCAGACAATGTTTCTGAGTCTTTTTTAACCAAATAAAAATGTAATCACTGCTCAGAATAAACACCTCCAGCTTTAAGTGTTTGAAGCCCCAAGAAGGTGTTTCAGAAGTCAGCAGGTGAGGAATTTCATGGAGTGAGAGCCTAATAGCTAAGGAAGCTGCCACCCACAGCGACACTTGTTACTTGGAATATGCACAGAGCCAATTAATGAGGAGGAGATTAGAGACAAGGTCTGCAGACTCTGCTGCACCAGAGCACTGCTCCCATACCCTTCCTGGAAGAAAGCTGCAGGTTGGCTTTTTTTTCTGCTGAACCTATTGCTCACAGGAGGCAGAGGGAGGGAAAGACCAGTACAGTGAATGTCTGTGTTCTCCCTTCTCTTAAATCCCAAAGTAGAAACATGTCTGGGGAGGTGCACAAGCTGTGGAGGAGGGTGCTTGTGTCTCCTTTTCTTTCCCCTCTCTTTTTTAATGAGATGGATGGCAGAAGTATTTTACTGTGAACTAGGCAAAAATTGTCAGTTTAGATGAGCACAGAATCCTCTAGTTCCTTGTGTATAAGATTTTTTTTAACAAGCAACAGCTCACAGCAGAAAGGAGAGCACCTTCCACAGGGACAGGGACATGACTGAAGCCAGTCTGCTTGTTTTCCATTTCTCTTGTCCCAGCTGTATTTGATAAAGCTGTACTCTGGCCAGCTGGGGTCCTTTTCCAGAGGACACAGGAGTCAGGATTTCTGCTTCACTTCTGTGACTGCTGCACTGCTCCTCTGAGCTCAGGGGAGCATAAGCACTGCTTCCAATGTAGGCCTTGTTTTACAGGGATGTACAGGGATCTCCTTAGACTTTGTTGATGTGCAGCTGTAGGATGCCACAGGAGCAAACAGCAAGTTTGGGTAGAAAGCATTAGAAAAATAGAGTATCCAATTTAAATTCTAGTTTGGGTTATGGACTGGCAAGAATTGCCATGATTCTCACTGAGTTTAGCCAGGGAACTGTGCTTCATGCTTTAGAAATTGTCCCTTTTTCTAATGTAAAGTGTCTCCTGATCTTTCATGGCAGGTGAGCATAGATCTCAGTTTCATGGGGATGCACTGTCTTCTGAGCTGTGCCTTGCTCAGAAGAATTGTGTCATTTCCTCTTTGGGGCTCGCTTAGTCTGATGAAGTGGTAATCTCAGTTAATGCATTCGTACAAGAAAATGTCTCCTACAACAAATCCCAGGAGGTAAAGGTCAAATTAACCACTTTATAAGATTGACTAATGAATAGTGAAGTGACAGTTAAAATCTAAAACATACCTAAAAATTTAGGTTGGACTGGAAGGGAGCAGAGTGAAAGAAGCTCAGCACTGATTTCTCTTTCCTTTTGTTCTTTCAAGACAATGTTGTGTGGGGACTGTAGTCCTTTTCTACTACACATGAGTTCATTTGTGGAGTGATTGGAAGCAGGAATAATGAGGGTCACTGAAGCACGTTAGATCAAGTTTTATGCCCTTCATACACACAGAAGAGCAAGAAGTCACTTCCTAAATGTTATTTTTCAGAACTTCTTTTGGTATTTTTCTCTTTTCTCAGAGATCAATGTCAGTGCCACCAACTCCTCTTCACACTGCACGGGTCCTGCAAGAGGATAAAGACCACTGGGATGAAGTTAAAGTGAGTCAATCCAAGTTCAGATTTCAAGTGAAGTCTCATAGGAGATGAAATGTACTGCCTTCTCTGGGGATGTGCATTTCCTTGGATACCGTGGCTATTTTGAATACAATCATGTCAAACAAGGGAGGCATAAACAGTCTTGGTTAGAACAGTAGTGTATATGAGAACTGTTTAAAAAAAGAAAGAATGCTGTTTGAACTTCATCTGGCAGCCTTACAGCTGTACCAGGTATCAACAAAGATGGTGTTCATGATCAAAGGCATTAATGATGCTCCTGCTGAGCCCCTGTGTGTACCCAGGGAGGAGAAGGACAGTGCTGAGGCAGTTTGAACTTCATTCAATGAAGACTGTGATGAAAACGTAGGGGGACAGGTGGGAGGGCTGAGCTGCATTCTGGTTTTCTGCAGTGCTCTTGAGTTGTGGAACAACACTGAATAACCTTAGTCTTGTCTTGTTAGGACATTTGGAGGGGGCAAGAAGAGAGAAAAAGAAAATTGTCTCTTCCTTAATCTGAGCAGGTGCATCATCTACTGCTTGTACTGATGACTGCTGAATGCCTCCTGCAAAGGGAAACTGTAGGGCACACTGAGAGTCTTAACTCCTTCCTGCTGGCCTTTAACAGGTTGGCATGCTTTTACAATTAAGTCTGAATTTTCTGCACTTAAAACTTTTAGTATTTTGACAATTGCAACATTCCTGTAGTGTATTTTATTGATTTCTGATTTTATTTAAATCACTGATGTGTAGTCTCAGCTGTTGAGGTATGTAATGGTAGAATTTTCTAGGACCTAGGCAACATTTGCCTTCTGAGTCAGAGATCAAGCAGTTATTTTCACTTAGCTGCCTTTTTCTCCATGTTTCTGAGAATTTCTCATGCTTGTGCTTTTGTATAGGTTGCAGAGGTATTCCCTTGAGCTACCAACATTCCTGTGATGTTGTTTTTCCTTTCCTGAACCAAATGCTTAGACATTCATTCACTTTAATAGATTTTTTTTTACAATCTTATTTAAAGGTTTAAAATGTGCCTGTACTTAAGCATTAATTCAAACTAAGGAGGTGTGGGAATTTGAATCACATACTTTTAAAGTGGAGGCACAGGGCCAGCCAGGGAGAAGTGCTGGGCATAGGGACACGGTGAAATTTAGGCCAGCAGAGCATGGTCCTATGTGCTCCCATGTGGAATGCTCTGTGAACAGTTCCTGCTGGCTGAGCTCCTGGTGGGAGGAAGCCTTTGGTCCTGGTGCAGTGCTGCAGAGAGAGCTCAGCTCTCTCTGGCCAGGGTCGACAGAGAGGGCTCCTTGTGTCCCTTCTCTCCGGGCTGTGCTGTGGGGTGGCCGTGCTCTTGCTGCCTCAGGGGTTTCAATGCATTGCTTGCTTGCTTGCTTTCAGGAGGAGATGACCAGTGCTCTGGCTACCATGAGGGTGGACTATGATCAGGTGAAAATCAAAGACTTGAAAACATCCAACAACCGCCTCCTGAACAAGCGGCGCAAGAAGCAGAAGCAGGCAGGCGCCTCCTCTGCGGCCCCGGGC
The DNA here is from genome assembly GCA_013400515.1 of Erpornis zantholeuca. Lineage (NCBI taxonomy): Eukaryota > Metazoa > Chordata > Aves > Passeriformes > Timaliidae > Erpornis > Erpornis zantholeuca. The sequence goes on along the minus strand of VZTN01035350.1, from coordinate 395,233 downwards.
TGCAACAACCAGTGAGGGCAGAAGCCAAGGACCTGTGGGTGGAGGGTAAAAGTTAAACTGAGCAGTGTAAAATCGTATGGTCACCTCAGTCCACTCCACAAAGACAACAAGATCATGAAGATGCTATCCTGCAAAGAGGGAACAGTGTGATAACGTTTTGATAACTTGAATCAGGGCTTTGCTTTTAAAGACTAATGGATCTGACAGGATTCTGTTGCATATTGCAAGGGAAGGTACAGTAATGCCAGAAATGTTACAGGTTTTTGGTTTGGCTTTAACTGTGTAGGACAAGAGGAGAGAACAGGAGGCAGTCTCAGCATACTAATGCACTGAGGCTTTAACAGCCATCTACAAGAGTAACTTCTGCTGCTGTTTTAAACTGGGGAATAGAAAAGTGCCAAGTGTTCTGCTAAGAGTGTTTTCGTAGTTCAGTAGAATCGGTAACAGTCTGTATTTCCAAACTTACCTCCTATAGTTACAGAATATCACCTAAACTGTAAGCAGTTATTCTTGTTACAGGAAAAAGGATCCATTCATTTCCATTTTCATAAAGTCTTCATGTAGTCTCATGTGAAGATTTGAGTTTGTCATGGATTCACATTTGATAACATGTAGGTTTTCTGAAGTGTAGCCACTATGTTGTGTCTTTACCACTGTCAGACCCCTCTCTTGTAATGTTTTCAGTTTAACTGGGACTTATGTCAAGAGTATCAGTAAAGATTTAAGTAGTTGAATGTATCCTGTAGAGAACATTGCTGTTCCCCTTGGATCCACAACCTCCAGGGCGTGCAGCTAGACATGCGAGGGACTGCTTTAGAAGAGAGACTTCTGAAATTTGGGAAGAAGTGGCAAATGCTTGTTCTCTGATTGGACCCTGGTGTCTGCCAGCATCCCTTTTGGTAATATTCTCCAGATCCTGTGCTTAAGATGTGCTAATCACAGCAAATTGTAGGATGTTGGGGTTGGTTTGTTTCCTGGGGTCAGCAGGGGGGAGCATGCTACTTTCTTTGTGATGATTTGGTGGGGTTTCAGGATCCAAAGATTTTCCCCACTTAAGGAAGATTCCTTTTAGGTACATCCACACATTGTTTTTTTCCTATTTTAATTTTTCTTATTTCATGGGATGGCCTTGGTTTGCTGGTATGTTTTATCTTGTGATCAGAATATTTTCTCTCACTCTATTTTGGGGTTCAGCTTTGTTTTTTTTTTTTAGTTTAGGTGAAGCAAATGTTTGTGAAAGTGTTATCAGAGTCTGGGATGAAAATGATGTGCTTCCAGTGATGCAGGCAAATACAACTTTGTGGTAGGCACACAGAGTACTGGTGTGTTAATAGGCTTGGGAGAATGTAAAAAGACAAAAAGGAAAACAGGGCTCTGGAGTAGATCTGGATTGTCAGATCAGAGTGACACACAGCAAAGCTCAGCTTGACCCTTTGGACCTCATCTGGGGAGCCCAGTTCCCATATTCAGTGTTGAATGAGACCTCAATTCTCCTTTGTGAACCAGTCCTAGGGTTTTGTAACATGATTTATTAAAATCAGTTTTTAACATTCCTTCCTCCTGTCATCTCTGTTTTTGTTGAGTTGTTGCAGAGTTTGCATTGCTTTGCAAGATACATCTGTGTTGAAGGTGACAGGAAAGGGGAGAAGGAAAGCATCCATGATGTCTACATTCAAAGGCTGCCCAACTCTAAACATTTTATAAGATCACAAGGTTTTGGTTTTAAATATCAATCTCTGTAAAGTGGTATTTTTAAATTATTTCATGTTTCAAGTATCTGTGATTATAGCATGTCCTGTATGTATTTGTTTTGCCATTTTACTCCAATGAATTATGCAAATATTATTCACTACCTGTAAATGAATACTACAAATGAAGAGTTGTGATGTGTTCAGGGTGCAACAGTTGGAATTAGAGCCAGATCCAAGTTTCTGTCCCTTTATCCAAATTCTTTGAGGGAGGTATGTACATCATTGCTGCCATTGCCTCTGCACCCCATCAGGGTGATGGATGTTCCCAGGGCAAGCTGTGTGTAATCAGATGTCCTGGCTGCCTTGGGGACAGTGCCACTGAAACTGTTGCAACCCAGCCTTTTGCCTCTGCCTTGGCCAAGGTTTGAGCAGGAGCTCTCAGTTGCCACCTGGTGCCTCCTGGCTTGTCAGTTCAGTCTGCAGCTCAGAGACATGTCTGTTCCTGGGTGGTTTTCCATGGGGAACTGTAAAACACACCCAGGCCTGATTCCTTCCTGTGGGGTTGCAGTCTTTACTATAGGTCGGAAGCTGGAACTGAGGCACCTGGCACAGCACCTTCAGCTTTCTGTCCCTGTGTGGCAGGACAATCCCATCTCATTAAACTTGGACTAACAGTTCTTGCCTTCTACCCTGCAGCAATAGCACCCAGGAGCACTGTAAAGCCCTGCAGGAACCAGAGGAGAGCCTCAAAATGGCAGACATGGAAGTTTATGCATGCATTGGACAGAAGGGTTTGTGTTTATTGTCCAGAGGGAAGGAGGGGACTCCTTGGGAGCTGAGGAGCAGCTGCCCTGTGATGTTTGGAGCCTCAAACTCCTGCCCTGCTCCAGGCACCGCTGCCTTCTGCAGCCCAGTGGAGCAGGACAGCTCATGTTTTACCTGGTTCTGTGTCACCTGGAGCTGGGAGGGGCTGCCAGGGTGCAGATTTGGGGTGCAGGCATTTCCCCATCAGGGTCTGTGTGCCCCATGGAGATGTAGGGATGTACAGAACATTCGATAGACTCGGCTCTGCCCGGCCATGCTGCACCACCAGCTCCCTGCCCCACAGCTCTGAGAGCTGTCCAAACCCAGCCTGCCAGCAGCTCCCCAAAACCAACCTGCCATCAGCTCCCCAAATATGAATCTGCCATCAGCTCCCCAAATACGAACCTGCCATCAGCTCCCCAAATACGAACCTGCCATCAGCTCCCCAAATATGTACCTGCCATCAGCTCCCCAAATATGAACCTGCCATCAGCTCCCTAAACCCTGCAGCATCACAGGCCCTGCTCGGGGCCTGTGCCTCCGCAGAAGGTGTTGCCTCTCTGGCTGCCAGCTTGGCTCCGGGGAGGACCCTCCTCCTCCCTGCATTCACACATGTTATAAAGAGCTCTGGTGAGCTGGTGGTGATGCTTAGGTCTTGCCTTTACCCTCAGGCATGTCATACAATAGGCTTTTTAGAACCTGCTGCTCAGGATCCAAATTTATAGCCTGTTTTTAGAAAAGATAGGCTATTACAGAACTCATTATGCATTTGCATATTCATCAGCCATATAGAGGAGGTAAAGAGCTGGGAAGGGAAAGAAGAAATGAATGGTCAATAGAGAAAGCTTCAAGGAGAACACAGATTAAAAAGCCTATTTATTTTTTACAGCAGAAGCTAAAAAAAGGACTGTGCACAATTCCCCACCCCCATCCCTTTTCACAGCGATTGCTCATGGGCCGCTGCCTCCCGTTGTGTTTCTCTGCACTGTGCTCCTCACACACGTGGTTCATGTGCTCTCACCAGTGCTCTTGCTCTGATCCACACTCAAATGTGTGCCCAGGCAGGCAGGAAATTCCCTCCTTCTTTTTCCCAGCTTTTGCACTGCACACTTTCTTACCTCCTTGATCACATGTGCCACATGGTGAACCTGGGTTTGACATGGTACAATTAAAAACTCACATTAATGGTAAGCTCTTGGCCTAATTCTGTGTTTTCCTATTTGTCAAAACCCAGCATGCAGTCCTGGGATTGCTTTTCAGTCTTAACACTTCACTGCCTTGAGTCTGGAGGCCCAATTACGTAAGTGCTTCTGACTTGTCTGACATGAGGGATAATGAGAATGGTACATACTCAGTTTGATCTAATTTCTCTGTCCTCTTTTCAATTCACACTTTATTTGGCCCATGTTTAGACAAAGGTGCTTTTGAGAAGAGGAGGTTTAGTGAGGAGGAGAGAGCCAAAGGTTTTAATTACTTGCAGGGAATCGTGAGCACTTGTATTGTTTTAAACCTGTGGTCCAGGTGGGGAGGAGGTGTTAATGTGTGCTCAGATACTCTCAGGTGTTCTCCTGCTCAGCCTAAGGACAGAGCCAGCTCAGCAAACAGACCTCAGGGACAGGAAAGGCAAGCAGGGAATGACTTCACATGCAGGAGAGCTCCTTTTTTCTAGGAGTAAATGTTTTGGGGAGTTTTACTGTGGAAACACCCGAATTTTCTTTTTCCTAGGTTCCAGTATTTCCCCTTTTCACCCAGCTGTTATCAGTAGTGGAGCTGGGAATGGACATAATTAATTCCTTTTAGAGAGCCTAAAAAGGGTGAAGACAATGAAGGAGACAGAGAACATATACTCAAAACCTCAAAACAAAAATTTTGTTAAAAATTCTTACAAGCTAAAAGGCCAGTCTTCAGCTCTGTGCTTAAATGTATCTCATATGTGCAAAATTGAGGTTAGAGCAAGCCTAGGTAATAACATTTGCTGAAGAAATGTTTCCCTGAAACCTTTGCACCAGGTAAGAATTTTTTTTTTGAGAATTAAGTCCAACTTTAAAATAAGATTTTTTTTTTTCAGTCTGTGTGGTTAGAAGAGTTTAATGGAGCAAAGGGAGCAGAAGTGGGGGATGATATGTCATGTTGAAGAATAAGATAAGAAATGTCTGCTGTTGTATTCTACTCCAACTTATTTTTTTACTGCAAGTGCTACCTCTGTACAGACATAGCAAGATAGATTCAAGTCTTTATTAGTCTTTTTTAGCACTGGAGAAGGAGGATGTTGCTGCACTCTAGGGAAATGTGGAAGATAACCCTGTGACTGTAGATGAACATCTATTCTGGTAAATCTGTAAATGATGCCTAGCATTAAATTTATTTTAAAATTTCCTGCCTCATGAATCCGCCAGATGCCAAAGTCTCACAGGTCTGTTCTGACTGCATGAAGGCACAGAGGCATCACTGTCAGTGGTTTCCTCCTGCTATTTGGGACCACAAAAAGCAGCAGTTGCTGAAAGGTACTGCAGTGATTTTAGTTTCCAGGAGCCAAAAGAGGAAATAGGTGTCTTTCCTGGAGAGGAAAGAAGGGGCCAGACTCCCTTTTATCTGGGGAGGGGTATCTTGACCTTTAGTTCAGCTCCCAGAGCTGCTCATAACAAACATGTTTTAGCTGTGTGGGGCTGCAGGCCTGAGGCACTGCAGAAGTCTCTGCAGCTTTCACACTGTGCTGGAGCTCTCCCACTGGGAGCCAGGGAAATGCACTCACTGGGGCTGTGGTTGCAAACCCTGGGTGTTCTTGGTCCTGGGGCTGCCGTGAAGCTGAATAGTGCCAGAAAGGAGGAGCTGCATGGTTTGCTTGCACGTTAGGTTTCTGAGTGTATCTGCTGAATTTTCTTGCCTCCAAGGTCCATCCTGGTGCTGCTAGTGCAGCAGCTGTTTCTTCATTTGTTAACAGGGAGCACAAATGCTTCTTTTGGGGACTGCATTTCTTTTCTCTAAATTTCAAAGCGGGGATGAAACTCTTAAACAGCATAGTTATTTTGCTTAATATGTTCTCCCCAAACTTCCAGGCTAATCCATTTGGGAAACATGGAAGATGTTCCCAAGAGACTTCTTATTGCTTAGCTACTGAAACACCTGCTAAAACTGAGCTCTTTTAAAAACTGAAAATTATTTAAATGTGAAAAAGAGTGGGTTGATCTGGAAAAGAAACTTCTCAAAAGACTAAAATTAGAATTGAATGTGTTAGAAGAGAAATACTGGTGGGGGAGGAGGACTAAGGGTTTTTTTTAAATAAAAATGCTACTGCTTGAGTAATGATCAAGGAAATTCTGGTTAGGATATTAGCTGCTGCTCCAACCCAGAGCAGTTCCTGGATTCAGAAATAATTATGTTTTCCTAAAGATAGCTCTACAATACAGACTGCTGGGGTTTTTTTCTGAGTTAGTCTACAGCAAGGATCAGCTTGATGTTTATAAATGAAACTTTTGAGTAAATGCTGTTAGTGAACCAAATTAATAGCGCTCTTTTTTTTTTTTTAGAGCAACTAATAACTGATTAAATAAGATTTGCAGATTAACTTCTGCTCTCCTAAAGTTGCCTGAGTGAGCTGCTTGCAGAAACCTTGTAAGGTGAAGTTATCTTTAATTTTTGGTTTTGGAATTTTGCATTTGCACTTTACCACTGTGTGTTTGACTTTTGTCTTGAATAAAAATCTAATTAGTTATCCCAAGGCTACCATTCCATGATGCAAGGTTTTTTTCTCTTTTCTTGGCTCAATTGCAGTTGTACCACTCCTTTTATTTCTGAGCTGCTTGTGGTGTAAAGTACTGGAAGAGTTTCAAGGAATCCCACTACCTGGCAGGAAGCAAGAAACTTCATTGTCTGTAAAATGGCATGGAGGAAAGTTCCAAGCAATGGCTAATAGTAGGAAAAATACCCCTCTGAGGAAAAGAGAAGGTCTCTACAAAGAAAGGCACCCAACTACAAAGAGTAAAATAAGGTGGTCTGATTATCTTCCTTTTAAATTCTTTGATTTTTTTTCTCCTCCTTGATTTCAATAGTTGGATGTATTTTATACTGCTTGGAAGTCTTGAGTACTTCCTTTACAGAGACTTGACTGCAGTATTTCAGTTTCTTCCCTAAACATAAAAAAAAAAAAATCCTATAGGAGTTTTATGCTGTAGGATATTTTAAATCTGAGGAGTAGGAAGGAATTGAATTTCCTGATTTAAAGTGACTCAGCTCGGTCTGCCTCCTTGTTTCGTAATAGATTCTCTGCATCCAGCTCCAACCTCGGCTGGCACTCGGGAGAGCCATCAGATGTTTTCTCCAATGATTTGTCATTCCTGCACAAAGTCAGTGTTTGAGCTGTTCCTTGAGGATCCTGGAACAACCATCTAGTAAGCAGTGACGAGCTCAGAAGGTGCCTGCCTGTGTCACAAGGCATCTGGTGCTGTTCCTTGGAGCTTCCGTCAGCTCCTGTCGGACAGTGCCGTGCCTGAGCAGGAACTCGGCAATCACTAGCCATTACTTTCATAATATTGTTTGTTTTATGGTATCTGCAGCCATTCCCACATATCAAACCTTCTTCCCATAACCACAGTCCAATATGAAGTGTTACTTTTATTTCTGTGTGAAACCTTCATGGTGGTCATGTAAATTCATTTCAAAGCATCTTCTTTTAAGCCTGATACTTTTTTTTGTAGGATTCCTGAGATGTGTTTTCCTTTGGAGCAGATATTGTTCCCACCTCTGGGAAATTATTTCCAGTGAGAATTTGAAAGGAAAGTTCATATTTGTTGAAAAGAAGGTTGATATTTGTATGCCATGTATGGATGCATATGACGAAGTAATAATGTGGAAGAATTTAATTAGTACTATCCAGGCAACGGAAGACCTTGAGCTTGCTTGATTAGAATTAACTGCTGCATACATGAAAGGAGAAATTTAATTCAAATTTCTATTAATCAGAAATACCATCCTGCCTAAATGATTAAAAAAAAAGCCATGCTAATTTTCTGTTTGGATGATGACGATGTCCATGTCAAGAGTGATTTTTGTGTTGCTTTCATCTTTGAAGTTATATATCCTAAAGTAAAGTACACACAGAAGTATTTCAAGTTTTGTGGTCCAAATGCTTTTGGTTCAGAAGCACAAATGTATATTTATGTACATAGAAATAGGTACTCTGGCACAAGCCTCCAAAAACTGTGTTGTCAAAACTTTGTCCTTTCCCACAGCATCAGGCAGGTAAGGTTCTCACTGCCAGTGAATGTCGTGTGGTTCCACGTCTCTGTCTCCTCTCTCCCCTCTGCTACTGCCATTGCTTACTCCAAGGAAGAAGAGGAGGAGAGCAGCAGAGGGGAAGAGCCCTGGCTGGAATCACCTGGGTTGTTCTGCACGTGCAGGTGAGGCCTGGCAGGACGTGGAGTTGTGCGTCTGAAAATGTTGCTCAGCATCTGCACCTTGGCTTTGTAGGAAAATTCAGTGTTGTGGGGGACTGCCTGGCAGATTGTGACCACTTCTACATCACACTTGGGGTTTCTTCTGCTTTTTCTGCAGCAATTGGGTTATAAGAAAACTGTGTTCTGTTGAAATAGTCTTAGAGTTAGGACTGAATGCCAGCTTTGTGTTGGTTTGAGTGTCACGAGCTATCAAGGGGTGTGATGAAAGAGTGACTCTCAATCTCAAATGCTGCCAGCCACAAAGATGCCAGCATGCTGTCTCAGACAGGTTTGGAGGCTCTCTGTCCATCTTTGTAAAACTTGAGAAGTCCACGTGACAGAACTCACTGTGCTGTGGCAATGTCACAGACCAGGAAAATATTTCAGGCAGGTTCCTCTGTTTGTGTACAGTTGGGACAAAACCTCACATGTTACCAATTGTCACAAAAATAGAAATACACCACTCACATGAGGAGTCATGTACAAGCTGCTGTCCTGATATGTCTTGATATGGGAGCAGGAAAGGAAATCTTCAGGGAATGGCCAAATGTTGAATTTCATGTTCAGTTGGACTGTGTGTATTTAGCTGAGGGGTTGAACATCACCCTCCTTGATATAAAAATTAATAGATTCTCTTTGAAAGTGGATCAGAGCCGAGTATGTACAACTGTGCATCAAAGTGCAGAGATATAAATGTTAGACTAAATTCCAAAATCTCAAGCACATGTAGCAACAAAGGGAAAAGAATATGTAAAGTGCACAGACTTAGCTTCATGCCTTATTTTGAAAATAATTTATAGTAATCTGCATGTTAGTTAGAGTGCCATCTCTGGGCACTAAATACTTGTTTTGTGGATGAACTGTGCCACATTCCTATCCTTGAAAGTTCAAAGGGACTTACTAAACACAGTGTTTGAAATAATGGTCCTAAGGTTTAGCTCTCTATGCTTTTGAGGGAGGCTCGTTGACTCAGGGAATCCCAAATGAGCTGGGATGGAGCATGGGCTGCACTGAGCACCAGTTCATCTGTACCTGCAGCTGCAGCACTGCAAGGGACAGTCACACCCAGGCTTCCATGATGGCAGATAGACCTCGAATTCCTGTCATTTGGAGGGCAAAACTGAGGCTACACTAATTTGTTTCTCGTTTAATCCTTGATCTTCTGTCTTTATTCATGTCACTGGAGATAGGATCGCTCTGACAGCACTGGAGGGGCAGCAGGACATTTCAGGTGGCTGCTGGCCATATCCACGATAAATGGAGAGCCCTGTCCATGTGCAGAGCCAACTCAGAGCATGGGCTGAGTTCCAGCCTGGTTCATGTGAGATCTGACCTTGTGCTGCTGCAGGCAGGCCCCTGTGTCTGGCATCACAGCTGTTTGTGTTTCTCACACCTTTTTTCAATATTTTTTTTTAAATAGGAAAGGTAAAAGATTCCTGCTCTTCTTTCTGACTTTGCATTTATGTTCCTTTCCACTCTTTTCCAGGACTAAGGTCCCTTCCAACCCAAGCTGTTCTGTGGCTGCTCTATGATTTACACAGTCATTGCACTCACTGGGTGAGAGTTACAGGGAGGAACATGCAGAGATCATCCTCTGATCCTGCAGTGTAGTCAGTGGCTGAGCCAGGCACCAGTCATTGACAAAGAGCAGATAATGTCCCTTTGAATGTCCCCAGTTAGGATAATTCTGTTTTTTAGCTGTTCATTCATTAGCCTAGAAGTAAACAGTGCAGCAGAAGGTTGTGAAGCAGGGTGTTTATTCACTTGTTTTCTGGCCTTCTCTCTGGATTAATGTAATGACTCATGGACAGTAATAACATGCTTGGAGGGGAAAAAGAGAAAAAAGGAATAGAAATATCTGGAGGTGGGACATGTAAGGCCAAATCCTTCTGTCAGGACACCCACAACTCACCTTACATATGTGATCTGATTCTCTTTGTTAAATATAAAGAATGAATCACAGCCAAAACCCAAGGGCAAAAGAATCAAATGGACACCTAAAATGTGCAGAGTGGTTTAGATCTGCATGAAAGAAAAGGCTGCTGAGAATGTGAGGCTCTGCAGTTGTGTGTAAATGCTTTTGTTCTACTTGGCCTTTTCTCATAGCATGTTCCCCTCTGACCAAGAGGAGGGACAGTGTGTGTGGACACAGGTGAGGAGCACAACGCAGCACAACTGACCTGTTCTGGCTCTGCCTCTGTGCTGCCATCACCCCCTCTCTGCTTCTAACATCCTATCTCATGGCGATGCTCAAACCCTTACCAGTCTCACAAAATAGTGGAAGGAGGATAGTGAGAGTGCTCTGATTTCAAATACTCAAGGGCTCACTGTCCTTGGAGCATTTGGAGCTGAAAGACCTGGAAAGGTTACATGAATTTTGGGCAGAGAATGAAACCAAACACAGAACCATATATCACAGATGCACTTGGAACACCCAAGCATCTCAGTCCTCTCTACTACAGCTTCCCAAGGAACACTCAGACCCATCTCTGTGAAGGTGATATATCTGCTTTTCAATTATTTACTAACAAAAATCTAAAATTTTCCATATTAAAAGCTGCATGAGCAATGAAGCACAGGTATCTTTCAGTTTAACAGCACAATTTTTTCAGCAAGGTTCAACAAACTGAAAGCAGGACAAGAGAGGAATAATAATTGTGGAAATCCTGAGAAGAATTAATTTATAGCATATACTACCAGGCAATTCTGATGTTGGGAAAAACAAACTGAGATGCACCTATATGATACTTTCAAACACAGAAAATGCTGCTCAGTGTTCTTACTAGAAATTATCAGTTCAGCATCTTTGTCATCTAAGGGAATTGATGTGTGAAATGCTGTCCTGAAGACCTCTTTGGTTCTGGCATTTTCTCCATGGGAGTACATACCACATGGAAACCTAAACCCCTCCGCCAGCTCCTGCTCTGAAAGCTGCTTAATTTATAAATTCTCTGAAAATTGGTTTATAGTCAAGATATTCTGCTATTCATTGTTGATTTAAAACTGTCTGTTGGTCGTTTCTGTGTTGTTTCATTTTGAGAGGAGCCAGTAGTTTTAGGGTGGAGATTTAAGCCACACAAGGTGAAAAACAGGGATAAAGCTGGAGAAGGAAGAGGAACTTGTCAAAGCCTGTAGAGAAGAAGTGAGGATAATTAATCAGACAAATGGAGATAGAGAGCAGGTGTGCAGAGGGAATAGCCTGATGGAACAAAAAGACAGCAAAATGAAAATGAATGTCAGAAGAGGTGAGTCTCTATTTCATGCATTATAAGCTGTAACAAGGAAAGTTTTCCTTAACAGGCTGAATTTTTAATTTTTGAAAAATAGCCTTACAAACATAAAACAAAACATGAGCATTTAAGATTTTTTTCAATTGTAAATTGTTTATTTAATATAAATAATTTGATTCAGTGATGACCACCTAAACAGTGAATATGGAATCCTCTCACAATCCTATGAATTCCAACAAATGACTAAAATATGTGAGAAACAAGTTTCTGTAGTTTGGGCAAGGCAAATATGTTAGAGATACTGAACTGGGAAGAGAAAGGAGAATGTAGGGCTAGGGCAAAACCACTTTTCCCTTGATATGTTTGTAAACCAACCATTTTTTTTGGTATTTAGGTCAGTACAGGAGGCAGGACCACAGTTCATAAACTGCAGTGAGAGGGAGCAGTTGAGGTTCACTGTGGAGCAGGCAGGGTAAGGTCAGGCTCCCTGTTTCTCTGAGAACAGAGCAGTGTCCCCTCCTTCCCCAGGGAGCAGGATGTGGCTGGCAGCCCAGAGCCCATCACAAATGGAAATTCATTCACTGCCTTTGCAAAGAGAGGCAACTGGTATCACTTCCTGCATGGAGATGGAAGGGAAGCACTCCCTGGCTCCACGTTTTCTTTGCAGTTCCCACACAGAGCCTGTTGCTGGATTACAGGTTTTGGGTCCTGCCTGCAGTTTTTTCCCTTCTCAGGGCAGCACCGAAGTGTTTTGTTGTTCCCTGGAGGTCAGAGGGCTGGGAAGGGATGAGAACACCCAGAAGGGTTGGCTTTCTCAGATGATCAAAAAGGAAAATTTGGAGGAGTAATTTATAATGAATAAAAAGAAGCAGGAAGGAAGGAAACTTGAGGGATCCAGAGACTGTGACCATATAGATTTGCAAATGGGATCATCTCAGGTGATAAGAGACCCAAGCTGGTTATCTGTGGTGCCTGCCCAGAGTGGTATTCTGATTCAGATCATTTCTACATTTCATTTGATCCAAGTCTTGCCTTCATCATAAAATTTAAACTGACACTAAATAACAAAAAATATATCTTGAGCCAAGTGCTTGTCAGTATCTAATAATTACAATCTAATAGTGTGATTTTCTGTGCCCACAAAAATGATGGCAGATGCCCAAGGTAGTTCTCTAGGTGTCCATTGCCTTGCATAGAATTTTTATTTGTAAAAATAATTGACTTACCAAATCATCAGAGTGTTCCAATAACCAAAGGCCAGCCTTTTGCATGAACAGTCGAAGGCTGTGTTCTAGGTATGTAGGAAGGAAAGTTACAGAAGTTTTCTGGTTTAGCTGGTTTAGCAGAGGAAGCAAACTACCACAGTTGTTGCAGTTATCAGCCTTTTATTTTTCTTTCCTTTTTTTCTTTAAGGAGTATTTTTTAACACTTTTAAAAATTATTATTTTAAATTAGAGGAAATTCTAGCAGAGACTGATCTGGACTGAAAACTGAGTAAATTTTTCTGTATGCAAGCTTAGCAAGGCAGATTATCTTAATCCTTTCCTTTGTCCCTGTGGGTTTGATCAGGGTGCAATGGCCAAGTCCTTGTTTCAGGAATGACTTCCTTTGCCCTGAGGCTCACAGCATCTCAGGAATCAGTGTCAGAGGGAGCAAGACACAACTGGCAGACAGGGTTTAGTGTGGCCTTGGCAGTGTTAGGTTTACAGTTGGGCTTGAGGATCTTAAAGGTCTTTTCCAACCTAATGAGCCTGATTCTATGTTTAGACCCAGGTTTAAGGAAGAGGGAAGAGATACAGTGGGAACACAGCTGTGATATTTGCAGCAGTTTGCCTTCCCTCAGAAGTTCACTGGGAGTTCTGCATGAAGATTGCAAAAGGTAAAATCACCATTTCTCAGTGTTAAAATAGACTGGCCAGCACAACTTTTCCAAGGTCATCTGTTCTCAGACTCTGTACAGCAGCTTTTCTGCATTCTGTAGTTGAATTTTGTACTCTTCATTAGCTGGTAACCATACCCAGTGCATTAAAACCAAACCAAATTCTTCCAGGCTTTGCACCCCTTTCATGGCAGATGCTTTCTTAACCTCTGCCATGTCTATTCATGAACTTAACACTGTGCTGATGAACTTTCTGAGATTAGGGAATTTTTTAATGGAGTTTATTCCTGGAGTTCTTAAAAAGAATCAGCCTGTGCAATGCTGTGCTAACAGATCCAGAGCCTTGAGAAGGGTTTCCTCAGCTCCCTGTAATACCAAAGTCCAGAAACATTTTTCTTGGATTACAAATAAATTTAAAAAGTAAGTTAAACCATGTGAACTTAGCACTCGTGCAAGGAGCAGACTCAGCAGCATCAGTGAGGTGTCCTTTGCCTGGCTGAAAGGCAGAGCTCTTGCAAACAGCTTCCTTCTGTCTGCATCAGCCCTACCTGAGACCGTCATAAGAACCTTCAAACTCATTCCTGATGTAAAATATGTCTGAACTCCACATCCAACCTTGGCATCTGTAGTTGTGGCATCCAGGACCTGTGTCAGGAGCTCTCTAGACTGGCATTTACAGCTCCCTTGGGGGAGGGTGACAGCTGTGTCAGAGAATGCACTTCCATTCCATCCCTTTACCCATGGCAGACCATTGGTGCATAGATGGAGTTTGCAGTCCAGTTCCCCTTAAGAAGTAAATGGTATTGGTTGCTTTTAGATTGGCACCTTTCTGTTCACTTTATTATCCCTACCTACATATTCAGTAAGTTATTTAAAAGTTGGGATAATTATTTGTGATTCACACATAGGACATGCCCCAAAACCAAAACAAAATATGGAACCCTTAGGCCTCCATGTAGATGCTGCTGGATGATCTTTTTTTCTGATTTCTCAAAAGGAAGCTTTAAATCCTTGGTTCTGATCCAGTAAGTTAATACTGCAAATGTTGAAAGCAGTCACGAATCATTAATTTGGGTTAACAGGAACCCACAGAAATATCAGAATAAGTTCCTGAGAAAAATGACTCCCATAGAGAAATCTGTTGTCTGTCTCTTTTCATACATGGTCCTTACCCTAATCCAAGGTGAATTGCTTTTCATTCTTTAGAGACTGAAAAACCAAGTTATCTTTTATCTGCTTGCTAAAGATAAAACTGTGCCTAGAATAGTTTAGGGCTGCTGTGTGCCACAGGGTCCCTGTTGTGCTGTGTGTGATGTGCTCATGGCTCACCAGCACTCTTCTGTTATGGCTTCAGGTTTTTGTGAGTCCACCTTATTTTTAGAATGAGTTTATACTCTGCTGCAGGGCCCCCATGTTGCATGGATATGATGCAGATGGGAGAAAATTGCTGCCATAAATCAATCTTAAAAAAAAGAGATCACAGAAGTAGGATGAGGTACCATCTTCAGATATTGGAATGAAAACAAAAAAAAGGGGAGATTTGAATTAATTCTAAAGTGAGTGTCTAGACAGTCACTTGGCTAAAGTACCACCATGGCTTTAGTTCACCTATAGGTAATTCATTTCCAGGGTGTGCATCAGGAACAATGAAGAAGTTGGTGTTGAGTGATGAACGCTGACCTTGGTAGCACAACAAACCCAGCCAACACTTCAGGGATATCTCTGGCAAGTTGTGCAGAGCAGTTCCTGGCAGGGAGCTCTCACCTCAAGCACAGCAGATCCTGTCGTGGTGACATGTGCAGCAGCAGGCTGGCATTGCCAGGGAGAGAGAGAGAGATCCATGTTCCTCTGCTGATGGATTAGGGACGTGCTGGAGGAGGGAGAGAGAGATCCACATTCCTCAGGTAATGGATTAGGGACATGCTGGAGGTGGAGAGTGATGGGAGGAGGATGACAGCAGTAAAGCCCTGTGGGGAAGCACCAGGTTCATGTCAGTGGTGATGGTGAGGACAACTCACTGCTACCTGCAAGGAGAAGCTCCTATCACAGTCACTTCTCTTGATTCACACACATGCTTTGGTATTGTTAGAGTTGTATTCAAGCTCAAAATGACCTCTTTTTCTTTGATATTTTATTTATCATGTTTTTTGTTTTGTTTTGGTTTCATTTGATTTGGGGGTAAAATTATTCATGGAAGTAATATTTTAAAGGTAGTTCTTACACCACAGCTTAAAATCCATTAATGTCTCCAGCCTCTGTTGTTTTCCCTGATTAGAATGTCTTTTTTCCCCTGGCTGCCTGCTGGGCTGGAGGTCTGTGTTACAGGCAGTGCAGTGACCAGGCGAGTATAAAACATCACAGGACAGGCAGTAACAGCACACAAATCTTGTAAATAATGTCTAATAAATCTGAGGGAGCAAACAAGGTTTGCTGAGTTTGTCTTGTTGATAGGTGAAGTTGGGAGGCTCCTCCATGCCTGCTTCACTCTTCCCCCACCGTGTCAGGGGGAAGATTTATCTGTGTGCTTAGGAGCCCTGAGCAGTGATCTTATAGCATCGCCTAGAAACAGGAGGGGTTGCCAATTGCTCTCTCCCCACCCTGTCTAACCAATGAATCAAATGGAGAGTTGTGTTCCACTCTGGTAGATTGTGTTCCTGCTCACAGAAAGGAAAACTTGGGCTGATTAATGAGTTATGCTGCGAGCAGTAGAAAAATAAGATCCCAAGTCCTCTAAATTCTCTAGAACTTGCACTATTTCTTAAAAACAAAACAAGAGTTTTTTAAAAAGGCCAGGCTGTAATGAGGAGCACCTGATGGGATTTGAGCAAACATGGTCCTGGTGTTAGACTAAGAGACACAATGCCAACAGGTGCATTGATTTGGATATTGGCCAGTATATTTTTGGTTTTCACACATTTCAGGTGTTTCTTTGTGTAATGTGGGCAATATTGTTCCTCTTAATATCTCTTACTTTTTAACTTCCTCTGATGCAAGGTAAAGTTGCCAAGTTTCCTATTCCGTTTTATGGTTTATATTTTAATCCTCTGAGAATTTAGGATTTTAGATTGTCTTGTATTCTTCTCATTTAAGTTCAGGAAGCTGTGTGTTTGTATGTCTGTGTGCACACCTATGTACACATCAAAAATCTGGAGACTTGAGTTCTTGCTGTAAGCATGTGAGAGCTGGCAGGAACTGAGTTAAAAGCTGTAGGAGCAGCCACAGCACGTGAGTGCCCTGTGTTTGATGTTCAGCAAAGGAAGGTGACTTCTAGGGCCCAAGAAAATTTGAGAAGTAGCCATAAAACACAGCAGAGCTCAATTTGGGGACCTTGCTACTAAGAACTCAGCAGATCTGGTTCTTTTAGCTTAATTCTCTCTAAGTAAATTAAATTCTCCTGAAATAAATGTGTGTAGGAACAGTTCTGCTTAAAATTCATACAGTATTTTAATCTGATTTAACTTGCTAGATAGACAACTAATAATTTTCCCCTTATCTTGAATAATTCTGTATGTGGGTAACACTGTAGGGTGAAATAAATAAGATTACTTTTTTAATTTGACTGGGTTCATTTTAGGATAAAAAAACCCAATTGTTATGAAAATACAGCATGCTAGCACCTTTCTGTGTTAGCTTTCTGCATATTCCTCATCCACAGTATTAAAAGGAAATGATTATGGTTCCTTTTCTGCTCCTCTGTCAGTGATTATTTAGAGCTAGGAGATTATTCAGCTTGATAGTGATCCCTTCTTGTTAATCTGCTGTGCTTGAAAATGAATTAGGATTAGGAAAGAAACCCTTTATCATGAATGACAAAGACTCAAAGGTCACCAGTAGGTTACCTACAAACCTCTCTGTGGTCAGTCTTTTAGACAGCTTAGGCTGGAAGGATTTTGCTGATATATTTTTCTGAATCCATTTGATTCAGCTTTTCTCTTATTGCTGCACCAAAACTCAAATCAGCTGAAAATCCTTTCCATGTTATTTTAATTATTCTTCTAAATTTCTCTTCTCCTGCTCTTTTCTATCCACCTTCAGTATAACTGAGTGTCATCTTTGTAAATCAGCTTCTTGTAGCTTCAGAGTAGTTTGAGGAGCAGTAAGTTGTCTATAGAGTGCAAGTCGTGCACCAATGGGGCAAATGAAATTGCAAGAATTAAGAGGTTTTCCTTGGGGAAAGTTTGGTGAGCAGACCAGAATTAGAAATCTGTTCCAAACCTTCCATTTTGTGGTTCAAGTGTCTCTTTCCTCTTTCTTTGCTGCCTTCTCATGGTTATTTCTCTGAGTTCCCTTTCCTTTCCTCCCTGCACCAATCCCTTCTGCGTTCATTCAGCGAGCAGCCCCTCGGAGCAGGACCTCTGCCAGATGTTTTACACACCCAGGGCTGCTCTGGGAGTGCTGCCACAGCACAGGAGGATCCAGCTTTGTGGCAGGGATGTTCCATGGAAATGTTGGGACATGGCTGGAGCTGGACACAGCCGCGATGCTTAAGCCGCGCCTGAGCCTTTCCGTGAGCTCGGCTTAGTGAGGACACAGCCTCAGCCAGGGACATTCCTGCAGCTGCAGTGCTGCTTGGGATGAGCTGGGACCCTGCAGCACTGCCCCTGGCAGGGTCTCAGCTCAGGGCTCAGTCCTGTGGCCACTGATGAATCTCCAGGCCCACGTTTTCCCCATCAGGGTTTTATTGCCCTGATTTTTCAGCCTTCTGATGTTTGCATTTTTTTGTAATGGAGTTCTCACGCATTTCATGTAAACAAAGCAATGTTTTTCTAACTGTTCCTTTTGTTTTTCATTCCTCTCCTGAGGAAGAAACAATTGATGAACTTTTAGTTTGACCAGTGTGGTTGGAGAGGAGGCAACCTCATCCTCCAATCCGTGGTCATTGTCAGGAATCTATATACATCGAAGTAAAATTAAACTGTGTACCTTTTTCTGCTGGAGAAACTCACTCTGTGTGTGTTGTTCATTTCGTGTCCTATAGTGACAAAGTTTGGATTATTTTTTTGACTTAAACATGTAACATTTTAACTTAAAAACGAACAATTCTGTACCTACCAGAATCAGCTGGTAAAATTGTGTCTGCTCATCCTTTCTTCCCCATTAGAAATTATAATTATGGTTAAAGAGGTCCCTTCTGGTGTAGTCTTCTCATGAAGTCTTAAAAGCGTTTTTGACTTATGTCAGGGAAAGTAAGAATTTGAGGCATTCAGAATATCCTTTATTCATGTTACTTTCATTGCAATTTCACAAATTTAAAATAGAGGTTCCGGATGAAACTTAGCTTCTCCAAAATAGTTCCTGGAAAACAGTATAAGCTCTCTTCCAGTTAACTAGCATAAAAAGAGAAAAAAAAATTCAAGTATGATTGGAATTTATCTAATTTTCTTCTACTTTTATGGTTCAAATTCTGTGTTATTAACTGACGTCCATATGGCAAGAAAAAATCCCAAGTCTAATGTACCCCATATTCTATCTGTCCTACTGTGAGGCAAAAAAGGATGAAAACTGATGTATGAATGTAGAGCTGACCCTACAGCTTTGCAGCTGGAACTGATGGGTCTCAACTCTTAGTCATCCCAGGGATGATTTAAAAAAGGAATTGCAATTGAGACAAAAGCTGTGGGAGTTGGAAGTCCAGGGTCTCCTGACTTGAGAGAGTGGAACCAAATCCAGCTTTTAAAATGAAGTGAAAACTACTGGAAGACAGCAGAAAAATGGAACAAGAACCCATTTGGTTTGCATGTGTTCTGTTTACACCCAATGTTTTAAGTAAGAAAATGCCTTATTTGATAATAAATTTATAGATACTACTTAACTTTCTGCTCAGAGCACACTAAAAGATGAATATAGTGGCCAGTTTAAGAGTTCTGTGTAAGTTAGTCCAGCAACAAAGCAACTCTTCACTGTTAAAATTAATGGGTAAATGGAAGGGCTCTGTGAGGAGGAAAGGGATCATTTGTAATCCATTTCAGACCCCACATCTCCAGCCTGTGGTTCCTGGAGACAGACATTTCCTGACTCAGAGCAGTTACCAGTTTGTGATATGGGGATTTTCAGAGAGTTTAAGGACTGTTTCAAAGACTGCTAAAAGAACAGTTCCAGGCTAATGAAGATCAAAATTCAGAGTTGCATTTTCATGGTAAGATATTCCTGTAAGCAGCATGCCAGGAGAGTGTTGCTGAAGCTATGTGCATGCTCAGGGAGAAACAGGAGCTCCGTCAGGTAAGGAGCTGAGAATTACTCACAGGGCACTTGGTTCCTGACCACTGGGAATAACAACTCTTCCCTTTGCTCTGGCTGAGCCCATTTAGCTGGAACCTGGACCTGGCTTCAAAGACTGAGGAAGCTGATGTGAAGCTGATGTTGCACAGGGTAGAATTGGCTTCAAGGGCTTCTTAGGAGCAGGGAGAAGGAACCTTTTGTTCCTTCCTGCAGAAGTACTGTTTAATTGGTAAGTTGGATTCTTTGGGCACTTCTTGTGGTATGTCTGAATGTGGTTTTGCACTCTGCAATGTGTAAATTTGTGCTTGTGTTTCTTTCCTAAAGCAAACCTGAATCTCCCATGAAATCTGCCCACATTCCATGGATATTTGTAAGATGACACTGAGTATTCTTTGAGCTCTAATGTGAGAACATTGCATAGTACAGCTTCAGAAATTTATTGTGAACACAAGAGAATGTTTCCTCTGTAAACTGCTGTTTCCTTTTTGGAAGCTGGGAAAGGCAAGCTGTATAACTTATTCTAAAATTCAGTTTTTACCAATCCCCTGGTTTTCTGCATGGCATGTTCAGAATGTCAATGCATATAAACCCAGACACTTTCCTGTGCTCCTGAGAAACCACTGCTTACAAAAGGACAGCAGTAGGGCAAGGGGATTGTAATTATGTGTTGACCTCTCACTTCCTGAGAGAACTTCATAAAATTCAAAATGATTTCCCAGTGCCCTGGAACATATTGGTCTCCCTTTGGGATTAATAAACTCAGGAGTCTTTGGCCTCTGAGGTGCCTGACCTCGGTGGGACACACACCGAGACACCATTAGGATCAGCATGAAGGTTGAGAGGGAGAGCAGTGGTGGTCAGTGCCCCACATGGCAGTGAGAGATCTTGGTTCTTTGTCTCTTATGGGCTCCATGGACTTCAAACCTTTGGCAGTTCTTTGCCAGGGAAGTGCCAAAGTGCTCTTGCCATGAGATTGCAAATTTTCCAGTGGCTAAAAAAAAAAAAAAATATCAAAGAGGCTGAAGAGAATGAATAAGAGGGAGAAAAACTTCACAGAGTGATGGAGAGGCCATCCATGTAAGGTTAGAGTTTCACTGCAGGGCTGGTGATATTTGGTGCTTTCTCAGAGGGATAAAATCCACAAGCACTTTTCCACCAGAAAAGCTGATTAGTGTTCATGCAACCCTTGGCTGTTTGCAGTTCCAGCACTAGCTCAGCTCTTCACTCTGGGCCTCTGTGCAGTGCAGAGTTTTCCTTCATCCAGACATCCCAGGTTTGAAATGTCTTTGCAAATGGGTGTGTTAGACCAGGGGTGATTGGATTTCTAAGAAAAACTCTTCAGTTTCTACTGTTGGTTGGCTGAAGTGTTGCATCACTCCCCATATTCTCTGTTGTCACACCCGCTTTTAGGGGCCTGACTTTTTTGGGTGAATTGTGTAGAAAATTGTACAGAGCTCTCCTCACCTGGGTCCAGCCCACTGAGTAGCTTTATCAGCATCTCTCCTGCTGGTAGAGTAAAATCAGTAAGTTATTTCTGCAGGAATTAAATTAGGGCTGCATTTTACATCCCACAGTGAGGTGTGAGGTTTTGCAATTGTCTAAAAATATATTTAAATGCAATATTTTACTGAAAAGCTAATTTGTACTGAGACATGACAGTGGTAGTTCTGTAAGCTCTGGTATTAATAAAAATATTATCTTCTTATTCAGATGCCACTCGAGTGACCCCAGTGTCTAATGTAGTGTGAGCTCAAAACTATTTTTCTTTTCTATGTGTTTATTTATCAGGACTCACTCTGTTCTGAAAACGTGTGTTACATCAGCATTTTCCCTTCAAACTGCCTATTTTGTGAATTTATAGGATCTGGATGAGTTCTCAAATCATCAAGAGATTGTGGGTGGAACAAAAAGAAAAGAAAAACGATAGGAGTAGTGTTTCAAGAAAAAATCTAGTTTTGTGGTTCATTCTCTTGATGGAAAAACTGACTAAAACTGCCTGTTCATTATGTTTTCCTAACTTCAGATTTGAATGGAGTTTGGGTTTCAGCTCTTCTTGTGTTTGTTTCCCTGTTTCAATAAGAACATGGAAAGGTAATTTTATTGTTTTCATGCTGAGGAGAACTTTGGGCAAGTAGACTTTTTATTCTTTCCAAAACCTCCATCTGAAATTGTGTTTTTAAAGCTCAAAAATACATTTTTATTTTTGCAATGACTTTGGTAATCACGTGACTTCTTTTTCTCCCCATGAAATTATTTTATTTTCTGAATGAATGTGAATATACACCACCAGGGAAGTTCCTAAGCTGCAGATAATGTGGCTTTGTTTTGTTTGGGGTTTTGTTGCCTGTTATTGTTCTCTGCTGAGGGTTGGACAGCAGAAAGGTTTGTTTACTCTGGGCAGTTTTCAAGCACAGACATCTATGACAAGAGTTTAGCAAGTGCAGTTCTCTTCCATAAATTCCTTTCTTTCAGAAGATGCATGCCATTTATTTTTCTTACAATTGCCATGAAAAGTCAACTTTTCAACTTGTTGGATTAATTAGTGAGGGCTGGTAACCTTGAAAGGTCCTTGACACTAAAATGCAGAAAGATGACTTGATCCACCAGGGAAAATGCAAGTGGTGCATAACTCCTACTTTGCACCCCAAATCAAGCTGGACTAATCTTAGGACAGATCACATTTTACACAGCTTTTATCTGAAGAACCCCAGAGGGTTTGCCATCTGAAATATTCACGTGTAAGGTGAATTGATGTTTATCAGCTCAATGTCTTACATTAGGAAGACACTGTGACAAATACTGTGCCTAAAACTGTTAGTGGATTGAATGAGCTAGAATGTGACTGCTTAGGGGGAAAGCAGAATGCCAGAAATTCTGCACTGGGCTTACCAAATAATTGGTATTCAATTAATCTTAGGATTAAAATGTAAGAATTCCCAATAGTCAGTCATTTTAAATATTCCCTCCAATCCATTTTAAAAACCTGCAGCCTGACTTTTGAAAGGAGTTTAAGAGCCCTCTAAAATGGCAGTGTATAATTGAAATTCCAGCCGTGTGTCATCAGATTTGAAGTAGCACGTTGTCTTCTGGCTGATCACACACCGTGATACCGAGCCAGCCCTGAGGAAATCCACTCTCTGTTAAAGCTCCAAGGAAATAAAGAGCAGAGGTACTGCTTGGGTCAAGAGTCCAAGCCATTCCTATCATGAGCACTCATATTAGTATAAATCCTTTTGGCAGGTGGATTAGGCTTACTCTCAGAAATCTAAGTTGCCCCTGAAGCTCTTCTTGGAGGGTTGTAGCAGAGTCTTAAAGCAGCTTTCATTTTACTTCAGCCAGTTTCTGGCCATTGATTTGGGATGCAGATGTTTCAGCCTTTCCTCCTCACCTGTCTGAGTATTTGTCCTTTTAAAGTGTTTAAACAAACAATAATTCTCTTCTTCACCTTTTTTCAGACTGTTCTACTGAAGGTGACTCTTCTACTCTCCTTAAAAAGACAGGCTTTCAATTCTTCATTTTGTTATAATGGTCCCTCAAACTGGCATTGTTGATGAAATTATTCCTTATGAAACCCCAGTCCCAGAGCTCTGGAAGAGCTCTGGGTTACCCAGTGGTCAATCCTTCTCTGCTCCCTCCTGACCTTTCTCTCCCCAGCTGTGCACTGCCATGTCCTGGCCATGTACACAGAGGACTTGGGATCAGCTTCAGATTTCCTAATAAAGAGAAGAGTTTCTTCTCTTTCACTGGCCACAGGTAAAGCTAAGGCTTACAGTAACCTTTTTGTTTTATTACAAGTGGCTGTGTATTATTAAATTTTTACCCTTCTTATTTATTTTCTTAGACAAGATCCTCCACAAATAAAATTCCCATATATAATGTAGCCTCAGCATATGCTGACTATGCCTCCCTCAGTCATCAGGAACTCCCACAAGTGCTCCCCTACTTTTTGAACCAACACTATTATTTAAAATACTAAATAAACACGGTCCCAGATGCAAAGCTGAGAAACACCAGTAGTGATCATCTTCATGCACAGCATTTTCCCATCCAGAACACTTGTAAGGTTTTCAGCCCTTTTTTTTTTTTTAATGCCATCTTACATTTTTTATACAGATCCTTTCTCCATTTTCATCATTCCATTATTTCTCATCTGGTTCTACATTGTCTATTTTTCACAGGCACGGACTGTGGCATTCAGGTCATAGCTCCCTTCAGATATAAATAAATTTTACATTATAGGCAAAGCCAAGTGCCTCGGAGATTTCTTATCTGAGGTTGTCTATGCCAACGTGTTCATAGCCCATCATATAATCAGGGAAATGTAATTTTTCCATGCTTGTAGTAGTTTTTATTGAAAACAGAATAAGAATAAATTAAGTTGCTCAAAGATGAAAAATGCAGTAATTAAACTGATTCAGCTTAGACTGAAACAACAAAATAATTCAAGTGAGTGTATCTACAAATCAATCCACCAGTTGTGAAGGCAAAGTGTAAAGCTGATATTAGAATATTTTAGTCTCATTTAATAAGGCACTGTCTAACCTGCAGAGTGCATAAGAAGCATTGAGGTCAAGTGCCCCAAGTACTGCTCAGTCTGAAGTCTAAGGATTGAGCTATTGATAGGCATAAAGCAAGAGTCCTTCAACATGGATTTGTTGGGTGTTAAGCCCTCTCAGATAGGAACAGGTAACCCCAAAAGGAAAGGCTGGTTTGGGTTGTCTTATGGCAACTTTAACTTCTGTAGCATTGCTTTTGTTACCTGCAGTCAGGCAGTGGAGGCTCAGGTGGGTTCAGTAAAGCTTGGACTATTCAGCCTGGCTGTAGCAGTGCCTCAGGTATTTCACCTTTTTGTCCTGGATGGCAGTGAAGAGAATAAAGGAATATCTGGAGCCTCCAGAACTGTTCATGGGTCATTCAAGATGCATTTTGCCTTCATACAACCTTTGCATTTCCTAAGTCTCCTTAGCTTTAGGAACTATTCCCATGGCTTCGAAATCTCCTGGAGCCCATCTGGTCTGTTCCCAGAGAGCAAAATCCTCAGGGTGAATCAGAAAAGATTTAATTCCAGAAATGCAAAGAACAGGATATGTGAGTGGTTACTGCTGGTAATGTTACACCACCAGGCTTCTGACAGAGGTGGTGAGAACAACACCCATGATTAATAACTAATCAGTATCTAATTTCTTAAAGTTGTCTAATGAGCTCATCCTGCTTTATCCATGCACATGTTCTTGTCATTGCAGTTTTTTCCTGTGTTCTCCTTTTTTCTCTTTTAAGAGTACCCTCAGACCCCTTGCTAAACAGAAATCTGGGAACCACCAGGTCTCAATGCACAGACTCTTTTTACTTTTTATGCAAAAGATATGGAAAGAATATGCAATATAATTTATGTACAAAGAGACTGTGCATATGTGATTAAAGCTTTCAAAGGGCCAGCTTAGATCAAACCTCATGATTTTCATCTGCAGAATCCCATTTACTGTGGCTTGAGTCCTGATCTTTGAGTTTCTGTCTATGACAGATTGGCCTGACATGGTCCTCTCTGTGAGAACTGACAGGACCTCAGGCAACATAATGGGATTCTCTGCTGTCATTGCCCATCCTTCATGTGAATATTCTATAAAAGTTTATATTTGCCTATGTATTAATCTATGGATTGTCTGTAATGCAAGAATAAATTTGTTACTATTCCTGAGCAGTGGAGGAGGGCAGTGGCTTCAAAGAACCAGCCAGTTTAGTAACTCTGTAACCTGCATGCCTGAGGAACTTCTTCTATG
Organism: Erpornis zantholeuca; assembly: GCA_013400515.1. NCBI lineage: Eukaryota > Metazoa > Chordata > Aves > Passeriformes > Timaliidae > Erpornis > Erpornis zantholeuca. The sequence goes on along the minus strand of VZTN01035350.1, from coordinate 370,201 downwards.
CTTAAGCATGGGCCATCTGTATGAAATTCTTTTACCTGGGAGAAAATCGAGTCTGTGCTTTCCTCAGTGTGTGTGTGCAGCTCCTGTCAGCATTAATTGCCAAATTCATAAAGAAACTAGACCCTGAACTATTGTTTTCAGAGCCAGCAGCACAGCAGATCCTACAGCTGTGTATTTGTAATTGTGCCACAGCGAAACAAGCCCTGCAGCACGCAAAGAGCCTTGGAGATTTCCCACCTCCCTGACAGCTTTTCTGACTAATTCGGCTGTGCTGGCAAGTCCTGCCAGTTACCACATGCTATTTTCAGAATAAAGTGGATCCAGCACCAGGCAAGAGGCTCCAGCAGTGACGTTTCCCTTTTGTTCCAGAGAGGTGTATTTAACCCTTCTGCCATCCCTCATGGCCGTTATGTGGGTGTGATGTGACATAAAAGATCCTTTTGAATATTAACGAAACTTTGGCTCCTCTCTGCACAATTGTTCTCTCCTTAAATTCTGACTGCAGGAGTTTAAAACACAAATACCTAAAGGCCTGTTTTATAGGAGTTTTTTCCCTTTTTGTAAGCATGTCTGAGAATCTTGTTGGCCTGGGAAAATGGCCTGGTTAGATGTTTAATTGCCAGTTCTGTCTTCCTTGAGGGATCTCACTGCAGCTCCACCCCATCACCTCACCTGCCCTCGCTGTGCCTTGGGGCAGGGGTTCTTCTGTGCTGGGGTTTTCTCCAGCCCTCTGGCACTGGCTCTGCACAGTCAGCAACTGGGCAGGGCAAACTTCCCTGTGCCTCTTGGGAGTGAGCACCTTCCACCTGGCTCCAGTGGCCCCTTCCAGCCCTGTCCCTGCATGGCTGCTTGGGACCTCCTTTCCTTTAACAAGGCTCCAGAGGAGCTCGTGCTTTTTGCTCTTTCCCAGCTGGAACTTGATTAGATTTGAATTTTATTGTGAAGGAAATGCAATAGTAACAATAATAACTTAAAGAAAGAGTAAAGAATACCTGCAGGATTATTTTGTTTGGTTTTGCTTAAGATACGGAGTAAACAAAGAAGGCTTCTTCCAATGGGAAATACATTTATTCTATCAAAAATAAATGAAAATATTACTGCAGAAAAGTGCAATAGAGGTAATATTTTATGCATAAAGACTACTGGATTAACTCGAGTGACCAGTTTCTGTTTTATACAAAGCTTTATGCATAAAAATTAATGCAGGTAAGAGCCATTACTCAAGTTTTGAGCCGTTTTGATTATGAGAGCATTCCCTTTTATTTGCTCTGGATTCTTCTCTGTATTCTTCTAAAACTGGAGAGGATTTTAACATATTCCTTTGGAGCCCACTGAAAGCTTGTCTGGTGTTCTGCAGTTCTCTTGAGACTGCTCTCTAAAGGGATGCCAAGGTGGTCATTGGCTTCTTTAAAGCAGAGCAGCCTGAGAGCTTTGGGATAAGATGGAGTTCAGAAGTGGATGGACTTGGAATGTGGATTTCAGGAGCAGCATGGCCAGTGCCTAGCACTGAGAGTTTGGTGAAAATTGAGTTGGTTGCTTTTCAAAAGTTGCCTGATTTTGTATATTAGCAAAACAATTTTCCATTCTCTGGCTTTGTTGTTACAACCACCTAAACCATCTGTCTGCAAAGGAAGAAAACAAATTACCCTGCAGGTGATATTCAGCATCAAAATGATCAGACTAAATGAGTCAAGTTTGGCAAAATTATAACTAACAAAAAACTGCATCTCCTGATGTCAAGTGTCGGAACAGTTTTACTGAATAGTATCTTCCTGCTTTAGCACATTTATAGCAGAATCTTCAGTGAGTCCTAGAAGGAAATAAACCCTGTTTAATGTCTGTGAAAGTGAAAACAGAGGTGTTTTTCTTGTACTGTTTAAATGTCTCCTCGTGTTAGTATTGCACTACTCAGCATAAAAGTCTAAATGGATTTTCTCAGCTAACAAAGTGAAATAGTCCATAATAACCCCCAGCTCCTGCAGCACCAGTGCCAGATCTTGCCATTAGAACGATGATAACTTACAGGAATAACTGTAATTCACTCAAACTTGAAATAAAAACTGTGGGAAATATGTTGCTTTGGGGGAGATGAAAATCTACCAGCAATATTGATCTTAGTACCATATGATGTTCTTGCTGCATTCACATGTGACAGGACAAAACAGATAAAAATGAAGAGCTGGCTGCCTGTCACATGACTCAGCCTTTTGGAAGCAGGGATGTTGCTTTGTGTCTCCTCCCAGTTCCTCTCCCCTCTTTCTGGTTAGGAAGAGGTACAAAAGCAGAGCCCTCTGGGTTTCTGGCTGTTTGCTTTGCTAAGAGAAGTTTTGGGTTGGTTTGTTTTGAATAAAAAGCTGTTCCTTGAGGCTAGGACATAAAAGAGGTTTGGCAGTGAAAGAGCTTATTATTTAGAGTGGATAATTCTTCTCTAAAACTGTAATTCTTCTGAAAGATATGTAGGACCCTGTCCTTCTCTCTCCCCTAAATTTTTGCTTTCCTTTTTTTCTTTAGGAACTGCAACATTTTCATTCTTATATGCCAAGAATGAGGCTTAGGCCAAATATAACCATATGGTGTGTATCAAAAAGTGATGAAACCTTAAGGATAGAAATATCTGAAGATTCTTGTCTACTTGGGGGGAAATATATAATCTATAAACAATTAGTTGATAAATGCTGTATTCATCTAACCAAACAAACATATTCCTAAACATCATTCTCTGATTTCATTTACAAGCCTTGGGCAGAATGAAAAAAAAATAATTCCCTCTCTGGCTAAAAACAAACTTAACACTTGCTTTCAATGCAGGAGCTGTCACTGAAGATGATTAAGCTTGCTCTAATTTATTGTAGTTTACAAGGCAATAGCAAAAAATACATATATAAATATATCATACCAATCCATATGGTGCTATGGAATCTTTTCTCTCCAGTAGTATATGTTTAGAAAATGTCTCTGTGCCAGTGCTTGAAGCAGTTTCAGGGTAAGCCTTTGACTAGTGCCATAAAGATCTTCTGTTCTTCTCACTTAAAGGATCCTGGAAACAGCTGCAGACCTGGAGCTGTGTCTGTGTCTTCAAGATCATTTCTAGGGCAGAGGCCCAGGTGCCTTGGTTTGGTTAGGCAGAAATATCAGTGATTCTTGCAGTTGTTTGTGCAACAGTGGAGGACACTGGAGTCCCTGTATTGATTCCAGCAGTCAGAGGAGCTGTAGCTGTCTCTGGTCTCACAGCCAGACCTGATAACTGGGGCTGACTGCATCCAATGGGCCTTGGCAGGTGGGAGCCTGCTCCCTCTTGCATTCACCATGGAGCTGGAAACCAAGACGATGCTGGAGAGGCAGTTCAGTGCTGAAAGGGATGCACAAGTGTTTTCTCCATTTTGTCATGTTTTGATACATTTTTAAGCTCTTGTAGCTCTTTTAGGAGCAGCAGGAATTTCTCCTCACGTGCCTGCTGTAGCTGTATGGCTCTCCAAACTGCACAGCACTCCTTTATAATTTTCATTTTGCTACCTGAATTTTGCATGTAAGGGTTTCTGTTAGAAAGGATTAGAAACCCCGAAACGACTTCTTTCCCCATTACTAGGGTAGGGTTGTGTGTAATATCTTTCACAGTTCTGGCTACCAAGCTGTCGTCATCTCCCTCAGTCGTGTTTGTGTCTGAGGACGTGCTGCTGGCACCATTTTGGTTTAGCTGTGCTGTGCCTCTTCTCCTTCTGTTCTCGTGCTGATCCAAGTCCCAGATTCTTCCTTAACAGGAAAGTGCATGTTATGTTTCTGTCACTGCAAATTCTCATTTTAGTCGAATAATCCTGTTTTTAACTTTCCAATCCATCATCACAAGGTAACCTAGCAGGACTTTGTTGTGAATGCCATGCAGGCTGATCTGTGTTTCAGCGTCGCTCTTGACAACACAGGCAGCCTCAGAAACCCACTTGCTGCACATTCCAAGTGGGACACTTCCAAGGATATGAGGAAGCGTGGCTTTGGGGCAGGGGCAGCAGTGCAGGAGGCTGATGCTGACCTGGAGGGTTTATTTTTGGTTTATTTTTGGATAAGGAAGAGAAGCTGGACAAATTAGTGGGAATGATAGTAGGTATGGCGTGCAGGAAGATTTCAGTGCAGGCAGGTGGCTGTGCTTAGCAGATAGAGCCAGCGATAAGAGTTTTATCTATATTTAAATTGCCTTAATGAACAGACTGGTTTGTATTCAAAACTGTTTTCACAGCACACAAAAATGGCAGGAGAAGAAATATTGCTTAGAGAAAAATTCAGGAATATCTGGTGAAAGACAAGTTTCATCTGTTTATTCGGGGTGGATTAATTATTTTCCATGTGTGATTTTCAGAAGCTTTTTCCTACACATAGTCTTTTGAGCAAATAAATCATGTACTTTTCTAACAATTCCAAAATTCTGATCTTCCATTTTTGTCCCCCTTTTCATCCCTTCAGTTCTGCAACAAAGCAGAACCTTATCCCCCATATGCCACAGGAAGTCTTCAGTAAGTTTTTAATATTCTGTACAGAAAGGGAAGTTTGGATGTTTATGTCTTTTTTTTCTTTTTTGGGGGGCATTGGAGGGTTTGGGGGTGGGATTCTTTGATAAAAGTGTCTCCTGAGACTCTTATCTTGTTCTGTAGAATGTGCAGATAAATTATAGCTTTGAAGACACTGTAGTCTCGTAGAAGACAATTTATCTACTGAATGTGTTAGGCCAGATCCTCTTCTAGTAATTATTTGGATGGAGCTAAAGAGATTTACACCAAAAATGTGTGTGTTGCTGCTGTGTGAAGGATATGGATTGCAGGAAATGTGCTGAGACATTGGGAAAACAAGAATTGAGTATGCTGAAGAAGTCTAGTTTAGAAATGCAATTATATTTTTGCATACTTCTCTATGGAAATGATCTTTCAGGACAGGAGAATCAAGATGTGTGAATAACAACTTAAGTCATTAAAGGATAGATTGTTAGGGCTGGAAAGGACTTTTGGAGATCATCTAGATCATCTAGTCCAACCCCAAGGAAGACAATTTATAGGTTTTTTTTTCCATTTTCTTTTTGCCTCTTTCCTCTTTGAATGTTTGGGGGGGGGCGTGTTTTGCCAGTATGCACAGAGTGAAACTTTTACAACTGTATTTCTCAGGAATACAGGCAAATGCACACTAAAGGATGCTGACTGTGATGTGCTTCTGTTCCCTCTCAGCAGATCAGTGGGGTGAGGAAGGAACAGAAAGAACCAACATGCTTATACCATGGAAATTTTCCAGGCTTGAAAAGACCTTGGGTGCTTGTTTACATGCTGTGCTCGAACGAAGACTTTTGTGAAACTTCTTGGGTCAAGCTCCTTGTTGTATGTGCATCTGATTCGATGCTGTGCTGCCTCTTGCAAACAGAGCTTTGAAGTTTGTGTGGCCCCTGTTTGTAAACCAGAGCAGCTGAGAGTGCCTGGGCCAGCCTGCACACACTGACTTTGGGGTCCAGAACTCTCTGAGCTCTCTGGAGCTCACACACCATGAGACACTCAGCTCTTTTTCTCTGCACCTTTTGGCAGTGCAGCTGCCCCTGCAGGGCCTGCAGATGATTGCTTTCAGAGGCAGAGCTGTGAGCTGTGCTGTTCTTCCTGCAGTTCATCGCATTTGCACACAGCCAGGAGCTCAGAGCAGAGCCCATCTCTAGGACCCAGAGTCACTCACTGCTGCAAAGTAGCTGAAGTGATTATAGCCTTAGAGGAGTTTCCAAATTGGAGAAAAAACTCTCAGTGACTTTTACTCAGTGTTAGCAAACGAACACGGAGCATGCAGAGTGTGTTACCTGGGGAAATTTAGGGAGTTTTAATCCTCAGCTTGGGAAGCAAAGCATTAGTACATAACTAGGGAAAGATGATGGACCTTTTGTTTCCAAACACTGTGTGTAGCTCAGGCTTTCTGGCAATATCCCTGGGATGATATTCATTCCTTCTGAAGCTGCAAATTGATTAAATTACATCAGTGAAAGGCCACTAATGATATGTTTTAGCTTGCTTTCTATTGCAGCAGCATGTTACTCTCACATTTGGAATTTGAATGACATGGTGGCTGCTGCTCCAAGGAGCTGTTGGTCACACAATGATCTAGTGAAGCCTCTGACCACAGCTCTTCTAAGAGGAAACAAAGGAGGGAAATCCTGCAGTGCTGCTTCTTATCCATGTTGGTACTGATGGATTAAGACTGCTTTGTTCCAATCTTTTTTCACAGTTATGTGGCATTTTAACAGTGCTCTCTAGGTGTGGTGCTGAAACATCCTTTCCCAAAACTTGTCCTGTTTCTTCTGAAAGTTCCCAAACCCCCTATGTGTGTGTCACTGGACTCTGGGTTTGTGCACGTTGAACTGTTAATGCTCATCAACGAAACCATAGATTATCTTTTTTCTTCTCCCCATGTGCAAAACCCCAAGCACTCAGGGATGGATTGCTCTGGCTCACTGGGGGCTCCTGGCATGAGCTCTCAGTAGAATCTCATCTGGTTTTATCCCTTGAGTTCTCTGCAGCTAAACTTTATATTATAATAGCTCTATGTGTTCCCTTCCCACCCTGTTTCCTGAGCTATAGAGAGACTTCTTGACACCTCAGAAGAACTCTCTGTATCTTGCATCCTGTCCTTTCCCTGTGTCCCTCTGCCATCACACTGCCTCTAATTATAGCTCCACACTGGTGTCTCTTTCTCCTGGGTGGCAGCAGCAACCCCTGTGGCTCAAATAAATGTATTCCTTATGGTACCTTCAGCTACTTCAGGGACCTGAAGTATGTGCTGTATATTTAGTGTATTGTTAAAATGTGTTTATTAGATATTTCAGGTAATCTGATCTGAATGATGAGGTTAATGACAAAATATTTAAACAGCTACATATTCAAATAATTCCCTAGACTTTAAATGAGATTTAGGCATTACTTAAAGTTGCACCTTAAAAGTCTTTATCTCTAAAACTTGTATAATTAGGCCTAACTCAGTGTTGTACCTAAATGAGTATAATTTACATTTTTGTCTTCCCATCTCAATATAAACCACAATTATTTAGGCTCCCATTTAGATAATCCCTAAAATGTGATTCACATCTCCTTTATGTACTGCTATTGCCATTTAATTAAATTAGTTCTTACAGCAGCCTCAGGTAACAGCACAGTTCTGCCTCAGCTCTGAGCTCTCTTCCCTGATTTGATCAGGCTTCTGGAGTCCCAGCCCAGGTTTTCTGCAAACCTTGTTTGCTGTGCAAGCACCATCAGTGCTCATTTCTCGTTGTGGGATTCCACAGGGTAGTGAAGCATTTGGGAGCACTTGTCTGTAGCTGCTGGTGTGGAGCCATGCAGTCAATTCCAGGAGTTTATTTCCTCAAGTTCTCTCGAAGTTGGGGGATGAGGAGTCCCTTGGGAATGTTTAACTAGGCTCTAGATAGCTCTGAAGTGAAGTGAACACTTCTGAAAGTCTCTGTTGGACTCATGTCTTGCCAGTGTGGATCACCAGCGATGGCAAAGCTAGAATCAGAACAAGAGAAACACAGAAATTGCCTTTAAAACAAATTTTGAGATTGAATTACAAAAAATAGGCTTCTTTAAAACTGTTGAGGTTAAGTATCAGATCATTTTGCTATTCAACTCTGTACTTGTGTGTGTCATTTGAAATGCAATTATACAAGTTCAGAATTTGATATCATTTTTTCAACATTAGTTTTCACAGCAGGGGTAAAATTGAAAGTGATGAACCACAGCCCCTGAAAACTGGCTTTTCATAGGAACTTCAGACTGCAAATTCTCCTGTTATTGGCTAGTCTGGCAACACAGTCATCCCTTAATAAACTGCACTTCTTTTTAGCCATGTGAGTGATTGTCCTGGTAGTAGTAAAGCTGTGATTTATTTCCTTGAGGAATTTCATTGTATCTGTTCCGTTCTATGAGGTTCTTGAAGGACATTTTTCACATAAACCAGCTTTACTCTGTCAAGCACCAGAGTCACTGGGAACCAAGGCTCCAGAAATCCTGTAGGATCCTCCCACTCAGTATTGCCTGGCAAGCCAATTAGCTTGATATTTTTATCTCTAACCTGATTTGGAACTAATTGTAAATTACTATTTTATCATTCTGTTTTCTGTGATAAATGCCCTACTCAATTATTATTAGATCTGCTCCTAGGACAGCTGAATCTCCTTCTATCTATGCCATACCTTGTGGCTTTGCAATCTGAGGATGTGTGCTCCAGGAACACCCTTGGATGTCCATTAAGCAGCTGGAGAATGTCAGTTCCTGGTCCACACCTGAGCTTAACCAAAGTGACACACACTGCAGAGTCTGAGTCCTCAGCACCAAGGGTTTACTGTGCAGGTGTTCTCCTGTCTCACTTCTCAGTGCAGGAACACTGAGGTGATGGAGACTCTTGAACAGAAAGGAGTGCTGTGATCTGAGAGTCTCCCACTTGCCCCAGTTTTGGGAAGTTCATCAGAGGTGCAGGATCAGAGAGGCAAAAAGCTCAACTCATTACTGTCTGCCCTCTTCCCCATTTCTGTTCCTGCTGTGTGCTCAGGAACTGAGGCTCTTGGCAGCTGTTCCAGATGAGCTGAGTGAGAGTTGTGCTTGGCTGAGATCACTCACTAGATCTGAAGACCCAGAGTACAGGGCATGGATGGAGGAGGCACACGAGCAGTTTGCAGTCTGAAGTTGCAGTGTGTGACCAAGCTGAAGTCTCTCTCTAGTTACAGCTCCCAGGAATCATTAGACTCACACTCAACTGGAAAGGCCCCTGAGGAAGGACAGAGTACATTGGAACCACAGGTACTTCCCAAAGCTGCTGCTTCCCTACTAATCTTGGCTACCTCACTCCATATAACTACTGTCAGAAAATGCAAGATTCATCTACCCAGATTTAATCCTCTGCATCTGAGCTTTTCTCACTCCAGGGCAGTGACAAGCACAAGCAATTCTTTTCCACAGACAGCTGAGTTCGTGGAGTCATGTATTGAAAAGTCTCAGGCAAAAATGAACTTGGTCCTCCAAATCCCTGAGGTGAGGCATTTCCCTTTAGCATTTTAATCAAGGCCTTTGCTACAGCAAATGTTTAGCACTGTAAGTAATTGGTAGAGACTGCTGACATGATAAAACTGTTGCAGGTTCAGCCTAATCTGAAAAAAAAAATCCCTGAGAACATTAACTGCATGAGCTGACCCAGTGAATCATCAGAAAAGCAAGCCATAATCCAAATGTTGTGCACAGCAAGTAGAAACATACCTGACATGTTTCAGGAGGCCAACACTGAGGAGACACAAAACTGGCTGCTCAAAGTGGAGCATTTTCCATGTTTTCCATGGGAGCTGTTCTACAGAGACCCCCTTGGTCTGTTTCTGAATATCCCTTTGGTGACTGGGACCACTGTGCAGGTGGCAAAATACCATGACTGCTTTTAGCCTCACAAAGCCATTTTTGTATTGCAAGTGCACAAAGTCATGATCTTATAGGAAAAATTCTGAGCATCTGAGTCAGAGCCACTTGGTAATTGACTCAAGGCTGGTATGATTCAAGAGCTCTACGTGGTTAGAAAAGTTGTTAGAAATTAATAGTGTTAGAAGTCCTTTTCTCTAAGCAAAGAGAAGCTTGAGGACACTGGGGACTGATGACAGTCAGAGGAAAGAGCAAGTTTGTGAAGTAATATCAAGTAGATTTGTGTATTTTAAAAACTGCCAATACCAGTGAATTCCAGTGGTCAGTACTGACCACCTTACTGACACCCTCTTTGCTAAACCATCATTTCTGGGATTTACTGAGCCATTCCAAATCTCTGGGCAGATTCAGCCTGCTGCATTTCTTAATGAGCAGCTAAAGCTCTAGGTCTCCCTTTGATCCCAAGCGTAGATGGTGCTGCCCACTGAGAGCGAGTGAAACCCCAGTGAGAGCTGTCATGTCTGTAGCATCTTTTGGTTTATTGAGCCTTGAAGGAAGTTCTGAACTACAAAAATAAGAGAAGTGACAGGATCCTAACAGCTAAACTGTTTTTTCCTGGCTGTGAAAATGCCAAAGCAGCCATGTTTTGTGGTGTTCTTTTCTATCTTTAGGTTGTTTCAGGCAATATATGATAAGGCTTCTCTCCCTTGACTCATGCACAAATGGAATTCTTTATGGAAAAGGATGCAAAAATGTTTTTTAATATTTAGGAATGTCTGTTTCATAACATAACACTTAGTGATAGAAAACCTCACATGTAACTTCTAGTGATTTAAAAATAATACCTGTATGTGCTAGTATATTCATATAAATACATTTTTATTTTCAATAATTAAAACAAAATTTTGTTAGGATCACCTGTTTAATAATGTGTTCTATAGAAAGTGGTAGCCATAACCTCCTTTGAAGAACATGAGTCCAAGAATTTCACCTAAGAATTACCTCAAGACTGCCCTTCATGCTGAGCTAATGGATGTTTCTCCCAGTGACAGCCAACACAGAGTAAAAGGCTGAAGCAATAAAGAATCTTTTACATCTTCTGGTAAGTTGTGCTGGTTTATTCCCATGACTAACAAACTGCAGCTGTTCCAGTCTGAACAGTTCATCAGCCTTGAGCCTTATAATGCCCTTGCTAGATTTGAAGAGCAATCAGAAAACTCACTGTGCATGTGCTTCTAGACACAATCATATCTGACCTTACACTTCTCTTTGACAGACTAGAGATTGATCTCTTTCAATCTCTCTTAGGCACTTGGTTTTTTGTCCCCCTCATCTCAAATTATATTCTTTTGGCTCTTTTTCCTGAACTTTTTCTGGTTTTTTTCTGGGGAAGGGTGGGTATCAGAAGTTGGCACAGTGTGTTGCAGCATGAGAGGGATGCAAAACTTTATGGTGAGATTAGGTTCACGCAAATCAGTGAGAGGGAATTTTTTCCTTCTCATCTGGATCCATCTGAGCTCCTGCAGAGCCTTGGAGCTGTGTGAGGTTTGTGGTGCTCAGTTATGGAGCTGATGAGTCTCTGATTGCTTCATTGCTTGTCTGGACTGAGCTGCTGGTGGTAACAGCAGAGAAACCTCTCGAGTGCTGTATTAATCTTTATTAGATCAGTAATGCCCAGGACACACATCAATGGGATTTTAGCAATGACAATTACTATTATGTTTTTCTGTGTTACAATACTTCTGTCCCAAAAGCACTTTAGCTAACACATTTAGATGACATTTAGTGAGAAGCCTCCTATGATTCATATTTGTGGTAAATATAATTTTTTTAAAAATATTTCAGCAAATAATCCTAGAGAAATTAGACATCTGTGGATTGTAAAGGTCTAAATTGGTGGGAATAATTTCCTGGAGTTTATCAGATGTCTCACAGCTTTGGAATGCAAAGTTCCCTGTGTAGGATCCATCACTATTTTATAGCTTGCTTGAGTGAATCACATAGCCTTGATTGCCCTCTGAATCAAGTGGCTGCAATTCCCATAAACATGTATTTAGAATAAAACAGAAAAATGGGACTTCTTAGTTTCAGGTTATCTCACCCTGTCTGTCTTTGTAAGCAACCTCACTCTGTACAGATTCCTGTAGCTCACTCTCATTTCATAGGATCACCTCTAGTATAATATTTGTAATATTAAAATAACCTGGCAACTGCTCTTGGCTATTATCAGAAGATGGCTTATTGACTTCAGAACTAGAATTGTTTTCTAGTATTGTGCTAAATTTCTCCAGAAGTGTCCATAAGAGGGTATTGTTAGCATCAGTTGTGTTCTGTGTTTGGGAAGAACAAGGCAGCTCCCATACAAGCTCCTTAATGTGCATTCTGGGTGCATGTTCTGGCTCCTGGGCCTGATCTCTGTTTGGTTAAGAAGCAAAAAGCTAGGTTATACTGCTTCTTTTCTGCTTTTATCATGGGTACATGAGGTGTAATCATTCCTCTCTCCAAAAGAAAATGGTGATAAATGTATTTAGTAAAAAAACAGGGGGAAATGCTCTGAATAAAATATTTCTTTTATTACAGTAGCAATCTAATACAAGGCAGAGTTTTTACTGCAAAACAAGATCTTTTTACTGGACATTGGGCTGGTAATGATCTACCAGCAACTGTCTTCTGATCATTGTTCAACAACTTGGTTGTTTCTTGGATCACTTCCTTTCAAATGAAAGTATTGAATCTGTCTCAATTAAAGACTGGAATTTGAAGGTGAAATATATTACAAATTTCTGATTTCAGAACAGGGCACTGAGGTATCAAGGTATTTCAGCCTTTGGAGCCATAGATTGGCTCTTCCCAGTTAGGTTGTGTTGAACTCTTTAAGCTTTGCCTCCTCCCCATGAATCTTCTCATGTGGACACCAAATGGTGTTAATTTGCCATCCAGCACATGAACCTGCCACACACCTCACAGAAAATTGAAAAGGAAGGGGATTTTATTTGCTACATTACTTTTAAGGTCTGTCTCGTTTTCCTTGTAATGTTCTCCCACTTTTTGCTAAAAAAAAAAATAAAAAAAATAAAAAAGAATTAGGTCTGAAAAATCTTTTTATTTTATTGTTCATTCCTTGATATAATTCAGATTGATTTCTGGGAGTTCTGACTTTCTCCCTTCACGTTTTACAGTTGTAAGTTGTACCTGTCTCTCTCCAATTCATACCTTTTAAAAGCCCTGTTAGGGTCTTCATTTGCACTATTAACCTCCTTTGGGGTAGTTATTCCTTTGGAGCCCAGTTTTACTGAAATCTCTTTGTTTGGTATTCACATTTTAGAAATAGTAATCTATCTACAAATTAAATATATTCAAAACCTTCATGTTCAATTCCAAAAGTTTTTCAGTCCAATTATTTTCAGTAAACAGTTACCATAGTTACTCAAAGATTCTTCTGAAGTCAAGATTGAGCCCAATGTTTGTTCACCATCCTGGTTAATTTGAATTGAATCCTCTTACGTGCATGTGCTCCAAGGTTGTTTGGTCAGCTCTTCTTGTAATGCCCTTGCTGCAAATCAAAATCTCAGTGGTATCCCAGTGGCATCACTCCATGAGAACTGGCTAAATGTTTTGGAAAGAGATGTGGCAGCTCTCACACTAATGAGAGTGTGAATGCTACCAGCAGTAGGAATGTTTATTTCCCCTCCCTGTTCAGACAGTTAATTCCTATCCTGACACAATTTCTAGAAGCAATAAAATTGAAAAGCTTTCTCATTAAATCCAGTATTATAATGCTCTTGAAAATTTTGAGCAAACTCATTTGTTTGCTCATCATTCCCCAAAATTATTTCATCTCAGACAAATTCTGTTTTGTCCATGCTGCTTGCATTTCTATTGTTTCATAACACAAGTAGATCTATATTTCTTCACTTTATTTCAGTAATTTATTTTTATCACTTTCATTATCATTTTCCTTAGATATTTTCATCAGGTTCTTTTAAATGATGCATTAGACATGAAGGTTAATTATTGGCTATTCAGACAGCAATCTCAAACACAATAGTAAAATATTTCACTTACATGATCTTGCTATATATTATTTATTTTTCCTTTTATTAGTTATATTTTTTATACTCTTCAGGGAAAAGCTGTATTGCATAATTCCAACTATAAAATGTTATATTTGTGTGATAAATTCCAGCCTTTTCCTGTTTATGTGCATTGGTAGTGATTTTAATGACATTATTTCTTCAGTGGCTTTTGCACCCGAAACTAAGTCCATTTTTTCCCCTCAAAGCTACCTGAGTTGATCTAATAAAAGGTACTTACACTTTTTCATTATTTGTGGTGGAACGAGCAGTTTGCAAACTGCAATTAATACAAATTCCAAACTAACTCACAAGGAACACAAGGAACAGTGAATTTCTTTTAGTGGGTGAAGAACAGATTTGACCAGGTTGCAATGGAATTAGTATTAATGGAAGATTACCTGGATTCTGGAAATCCTGCCCTCAGCTCCTCCAGACAGCAGCTTGAAATCTTAACTCTGTGCTGGTCTGGAGGGTGACAGGGAGCAGCTGTCCTGCTTCAGCTCAAGCACCCTGAGAACAATCCAGCACTTTGAACTGAGTGAGAGGTGCACCAGAGGCCAAACAATTTCATATTAATAGAAAAGTTGCATCAGAATTTGTGCTCTTCTAATTCTAAACAGTAGCACAATTGTAGCAGTGTGTGCTGAGTGTAAACTCTTGGAGACCCTTCCCTGTTACCAACAGGAGAAAAAATGAATTATTAAAAAGGGTCTGAATTCTATCTTCATAATCTGAGCAGGTCCAGTTAGTTGAGAGTTCTGTTTGCAGTCTATGTTTGCACTTTCCTTGCCAGGCTTGTTATTTCTATATTGGTTTCTGGGTTTAGTACTACTAAATAAATATGTAAGGTTGCTCACTCTCTGTAGGACAGTTGCAGTGGGCCATAGTCAGTCCAAACCCTGGTGGTCTTCCACCTGATGGTGGATAATTTTTGGATCATATATAAAAAATGATATTATAACTGAATCAATCCTTTACTCTGTGTCACGTTGTAGGTAAAAGCTTGTCTGTAAAAAATAGCTTTTGCAGACTCTTCCCCAAGCCTTCTCTTCCCTTAGAAGGAATTATTGGATTTAATAATGTCTGTGAACATCCATTTTTGTGGCTGTAACAGTGCCTGGGTCATAGCTATGTCTCTGAGTGATCATTTTAATTGCTTTCTTTGTTTTTTTTCCCTGTGTGTGAGATCTCATGCCCATCACTGAGTGCTTTACAGTGTGGGTGTACTTCCCTGTTTCAGTGGCCTGCCCTCAGAGGGAATGTTTCTTGTGAGGACTTTGGGGAGAGCTCTGCACTCCTGCTCCTGGCAGCTATGTTGATCTGTGTTGTTGCTCATTCAGTATGTTAACAGAATATAAAGAATCACAATTTGATTGCACAGCTTTACAGGAGACTAAGGACACATTCCTGCCTTTACACAAAGCAATCCTAGATGGCAATTTTTGGCAATTTTGATGGATACCACCCATCTAATTTAGGCTTGTGCTCCTGCTGACTGATTCAATCACATGATTCAGTCACTTCAAGACATCAGGACATTCCTTCCTGGTTTTAAGGAAGGTGCCTCCCAGGGATGAGCTGTTTGTGTGTCTGCAGCAGCCAGGCAGCATCTCTACTGCTTGGCTGTACCTGGGGGTTGTTCACTGGGCTGAGGGGGGACCTGAATCCATGTCCTTTTTACATGGTGAGCATCTCTCACAACTGTACTTACTGTATGGCTAAAGTGTCAGGAACACCTCTAAGGAAAACTCAACATTCAACACCATTGAGAAGTCGTGTGGGTGTCATTCCTCTGCTTCTTAGCAGAAGATACCACTTGGGTGTATTGGAGAGCTCTGGGCCAGCTGTGCTGCAGTACATTATGGCAGGAGAGTGGATTGGTGTGATTATTGATTACTTCTGTGTGGGGACAGCTGAGCTGCTCGGGCTTTTGTTATTTAGATGAATCAGCTGCTGGTCACTTTGTGCTGATTCACTCCCAGAGCTGGATGGGAGTATTTGGATGGATTTACAGTAACTTCATCCTTTTTACTCAGGGACATGCCGGTCTGCAGAATTGCTACAATTGACTCATTGTTCTGCTGTGTCAGGTAGCAAAATATTCTGCTTTCTTTTATTCTGCTCAAGAAGATTTGGTTTCATTACATAGGTCAAAGCTCTTAAAATAAATTCCTGTCAGACTCCGCCCCCCACCCCCCCTGCCAAGTTAACCTAAGTGACACATGTGAGTGTCTTTGGATGTCACTGTATTGAGGCATGCATGACACAAAATTTCAAGTCTGCTTTATAGAAGGCTGAAGTGGTTTTTACACTCTTAAACGTAGGAATACAGTAACGTCTTTCACAAGGAAATATTTCAAAATAATTTTGGAATATGAAGCTTATATGAACACTTAACTGTCAACTACTTGTCACTCTGGGCACACGAAACTA
Source organism: Erpornis zantholeuca (assembly GCA_013400515.1). Lineage (NCBI taxonomy): Eukaryota > Metazoa > Chordata > Aves > Passeriformes > Timaliidae > Erpornis > Erpornis zantholeuca. The sequence continues at coordinate 354,291 of VZTN01035350.1, read as the reverse complement.
GGAGTTAGAAACCTGATTTGGCTCTCTGTCAAACTAATGACAATTCAATTGTTCCCATCATAACAAAATTCAATTTTTTATGATTTGAAACATTTATATACTATAAAAATACACTATTTATTTTACTATAAAAATGTACTGTTTGTTTTGACTGTACATATACACAATACTGAATTTATCTAGCTAATCGTAATCAAAATAATTCTACAGATAAACACATAGGATGTTTACTTTTCAAATAGAAATATGTGATTAGGATGGGCAGTAAAATAGTAGGAAATGTTAAACAGTGTTCCTCGGGTATTGAGCACCTTGCCAGGACTGTATTTCTGTAAGCATTAGCTGAGCTGGAGGGGTGTGCCCACAGCTACACTGTGTGCTCCAGCATTCCATAAGGGAAAATGGCACGAACCTACATAGGTCCAGCATGGCTTCAAATTATCCATCTCCGTAGTTCTAAATTCCAGTTTCCCCAATTGTTTGTGTTAACGCTGGTTTTATTTCCCGATAACAACGTGTTCCCTGCGCAGGACCGGCCAGAGCCAAGGCTGCTCGCTGTGCCCGGGGCTGGCAGGGGGAACAGGAGGCTCCCCGTGCCCTGCCGGCAGCGCTGAGGGAGCTCGGCTGGAAGATCTCTGGTGCCGGGGAAGGCTCCGAGCTCCGGAGCCAGCGGGGCCCGGCCGGCTCGGCTCCAGCACCAGGGACAGCGAGCAGGGAGCCGGGAGCGGAGGGGCCGCACGGAGCGGGGCACGGCAGAGGCTCCGCAAAGCGGCACCGGCGGGGTTAAAGAGACCGCGGGGCCGGCGTGGCACAGAACGGCGCTGTGGGAAGGGACAGCACGGGAAGGACATGGGATTGTGCCTCGCCCTTGAGCCCGGCCGGGCCGGACACCTCTGTCAGCCTTCACACAACACTAATAACCCTGCGGGACTCCGGAATCCTCAGCCCCCTTCCCTGGAGGTGTGCTGGATGCTGTGTACAAACCAAGGTTCTGTTGTCCCTGAAACAAAGCCATAACATCAGAGAGCGCACTTAAAAATCCCCAAGCAAACCCTGCCCTCCCTTGTAGAGATTTGGCTAAGAACTGATTGTGTGATAGCTCAAATCAGTTAATCAGCCTCTGGAATAGCAACATGCTCATTTCCATGAGTGATGAAACCACTTCTCTGATGTTGTCTTTCAATAGTATAAATTTCTTAGCATGAAAGAGATCTCTTTCACAGCCATAAATACATAAATTATAAGAAATGCATAAGGTCAGAAATGGAAAAAAAAAAAGACCAGAAAAAACATACTCACAAGGAGAGTTCACAAATGCTTCTGAACTCTCATTTCACAAAATAAGACAGGAGTTAATTATTACTTGTGATAGGGTTTCTTATATCCTGAACATTAAAAGAAATTAATAGGAAAAGGTATAAATTTGTCACAACAGTGCTAATTAACGTTCTATGATTTCTCACTCTTTTAATAGGTAATTTGCTGTAGTGAGAGCATTAAGGATAAGTGAGAATGAAGCTGCAATAGTATTTTCCTCAAATTTCTTAATTATTCATGGAACAAGAAGTTTTAAATTAATCTTTCCCTTTCTTTTCACTAATTCGAGGGCAAAATACCCTGTTTCTTTAGTACCAGGAAAACATTTGTTCAGCGTGATGTGATATTTTTTATATAAAGGTCCATCTGACTAAATAATTACCACCTGCACTGTAAATTTTTGGTAGTTGTACTTGACATATTGGTATCAAAGCATTAGTCAGTCCATTCTCTACTTTCATGCTGAAAAAAAAATTTCAGTATTATTCTCTTGATTTAAGTCAGACAACTTTTATGCAAGCAACATGTAAACTTTCATAGTGGCACAACCACATTGATCTATACTTGTCCTTCTTCGAACAAGTCCTGGTCTTTTCTGGTTTTATAATTTGTTTTCAGGCAATGTTACAAATAGAGTGAAAGTAACTTTTTACATTGTATTTGTAACTGTTGTATAAATTGGTTTTGCAGGGTTTTATTCGGTCAGGCTTAACCCCACATGTCTAATGTCCTGGAAGGATGTGAAAATGCCTCTTTCTCTGCCCCCAACAACTTTATATTACCTTTGCTCTGAGGAAGACAACACCTAAAATAGGGGAAGTACTGGAGTATCTTACGCTGACTTCCATTTTGCATGAAAGAAAAATTCTGGAATTTAACACCAGAAGTATTGTAATTGAGATGTTTCCAGGATTACCAGAAAGTTCTGTTTGCTGCTTCTCACATGGTGAAGTTAAACATGTGCTGGTTGCTGTTGGTCATGAGCTCCTACTTCAGGCACTAGCTAAGGAATAAATGCTGCAGTGAGAGCAGCAAGCTGGGAATGCTGCTCCTCTATGGAGCTCTGCTTTCCTTCCTGCCACTTGGAGAAATGTTGAGGGCTGGGAGCAGATTTGTGTGTAAGGAACTTCTTGTGAATTAAACATTTGGAAAGTGTCTTAAGATAATGGACTTTAACATCCTCCCCAGTCCTGAGAGCTAATCAGAAATCATCCCAATTAAACAATAATTAGGTGTGTGAAGTTGTGGGGCACAAACCCTCTGATGCCTTGGAGAGAAAATCTGCTGTTGCTTGCTGCATTTAGATTCCTGATTTGCTGGTTTGATCCCTCATAAGGAAAAAATCCATGAGATGGCCCTGTGCAACAGGATAAAAAATAGAATTTGGGTCCATACATCAAAAACTGAGACCTCCTACTTAAAAGTTTCAGAAGATGACTTCATCAAAGGAAGAATAGCTCAGTTCTTGGGATACAAGAATCCCTATTTTGAGGCACAAAGTAGAAACCCTTGGTGCTTCAAAAGGATTTGTGAGGTCATCACAGATGATGATAGAGTGGATTTGCTTCGCATCTCTTTGTTTCTCCCTGCAGGTGAGACATTTATAATTTAATGGGAAAGTCAAGTTGTTCAGTGGCTTAATTCATCTTAACAACAGGGAAGGAGTATGAACTTTAAAGAAACAAACATAAAAAGTCAGAATCTCAAGTGTAGAAAAGGAGGGACTTTAATCAAATAAATTGTCTGTCACCAGGAGCTGAAATTCATCCCTGATTTTTTTTCTGGTGGCAGGGGTCCTGGGCCACCTTACTGACACAGAGGCTTGAAGTAATCATGGAAGTTACCAGCAACTATAGGCCTGAGAATGGGGAGAAGGGGTAACGTGTGGGGCTGCACTTACCTGAAAAAGAGGGCAGGAGGGTGATTCATTCTGTGGTACCTTCAGGCTGGGATAACTGAGAAAAATCTGCTTGCAGGGAGGTGTAAGAATCTCGCTGCTTTCTGCACTCTGACCTTCCATTGTCCCTTGCAGAGCATTTGAAAAGATTGTGCAGTTCTCTTGATCTATTTAAGAGAAAGAAACTGTGTCAAATCTCTCCAATCCCAAGCCAGCTGTCTTTCAGATCATATCTATATTATGGCAAGACAGGACGATACAGGATGAACTCTCTAATATGTTTTAATTAACACTGTGTTAAACACTGCTGCCTGTTCTGTTTGGATAAGGACAACTGTGCTTGCAGTAACAGAACCAAAAGCAACTCACAGTACCTCTGACATAACAGCTCCTGAACAGTGGACATTAAGTAACTTTAGATGGTGTTATTGAAGGATTAGTGCTGTTCTGCTGACTTGACTTGTTCATTTAAATAAGATCTTGAAGCTTGTATTTGCCTTCATTTCAATGCAGTGCAACACAGGAGTTTAGTGACAGAACAGCACCTCAAAGACTTCTGCAAGGGGAGGCCCCTTCTCTCTGAAAATCCTTAATTTTTGGGATCCATGACACCCACCAACAGAAGCTCTTCTTGTAGGAGCTCTGACATTTACATCAGATTTTAAAATTTAGTTTGATTGCTGATGTCAATTGTAAAGCTTCTTAACAAAACCTTAACTAGAAGTGGTCTTTGGATTCCAGTTTTGTGGTGTTTTATCAATGTGTAAACTTTATAAGGGAAAACAAAAACAGCTCCAGGAAAAGAAAAAAAAAAAAAGAAAACCCTGGGGCATATAGCCCTGAGAATTCCTTGTTTCTGCTTGCTACAGTACTTCTCTGCTTTTCCTGTGCTTTCCACAGTAGTATGAATATCGAAGCTGGCAGGAGTGAGCTCTGTTAAGAGAGAGAAGAGACAGCAGGAACAGTTGTTCTGCAGCAGTCACTGTTTTGCTTTGGTCTTTCCTTTGCACGTGGGTAATCCTGAATTCCAGCTTGGTGCCTGGGAGATTCGTGGCTCTGCCTCTGCGTGAGGATGAGATGTTTGTTCCTTGCTATACACTTAAGCTAACAGTGTTTACTAAAGCAATCAGGATTTCTGCGGAGGTGATAGGAGCCTCATTAAAGGGGTGAATGCAGAGACCAGAGGAACAGGTGTAAATATATTTGGTAAATTTTAACTTATGCAAACTTGCATTGAACTGACTCTACAGCTAAGTACATTGAGTTTTTTTCTTTTGAAACCCGTATGGGTCATATGGCCATCTACTGACTCTCTCTGAAAATAGGTATCACCAGCAGCAGTGCAGAGAAGAGTCAGGAATAACCATGCAATATTAGGTGTTGTATTTCAAATACAGGTAACCTGCCATCAGTGTGAGTGTCCCTGTTAGTGCTGGCATTCATATATCCATGATCAAGATGTGCAGATGGCCTTTAAATAGAGTGTTTTCTCTATGTTATTGGGTCCTTGCAAGTCTCATTCTTTCCAGCTATTTCGGTGTCCTTCTCAGAGTTTATCTAACCTTAGAAGGTTCTCACTTGCCTTCCCAAGTTCACCTTCATTCTGAGTTTATTTGAAGGGAAGAGTCAACTCAGACATGGTTGTAGTTTGGGAACGAATCTCCTGTGTTTTTCCTTAAGCAAGAAAATATCAGTTTAAGTACTGGTCAGCTCAGCAGCAAGAAGAATCCTTGAAGGGCTGAGACTGTGCAAAAAAGAGCCTGGAAGGATTAACCAATTCCTGTCACCACAGAGGCATTCTGCTCCCAAAGTACTAGATAGAGATGAAAAGGTATTTATTATTGACATATACAGAGATAAAAAACCAAAACCAGATTTTCAAGCCCTGGAGCACCTATCTCCAACAGATGCAACTCAATGACTTTGTCATGCTTTGTCCCTTCAAAAAGCTATTTCTGCATGCTGTGGGAGTGCCTCAGGAAGGGAAGGAACGGAGCTATTGTAAATACAAATGCCTAAATGTGAATATGAATTAAGGTAGGATAGAATAAGTTGTTTTTTCTAAATGAATAATGTACAAGCACACTTAATTCTTGGCCACTTGCTGTCTGCACTCCACAGAGGAAAACAAAACCCGACATCCCAAAAACAAACCAAAACCCAAACAGAAACCTGGCCCTGCTTGGTGGGGAAACAGTAGTTGCACGTGTTAAAAAAATAAATAATGAAGGTTTCCACAGCAACCCAAGTTCTGTGGTGCAAATTGATGACTTTCATTCTGGTTTATTATATAATCAGAGAACAGATATTCTATTAAAAGTGTTGGGTACATCTGAAGTTATATCGTTAAAAAGTTTGGTTCAATCCTAAAACTTCACATCAAGCAATTTGTTTACAAAGGTGTCTGAAAAGGCAGTATAAAAAGTGTTTTCTTCCCTAGGCTTTGCTGAGGCTCTGACTGGGGCAAGGACACTGGTTCGTCAGAATATTGCAGTGAGCGAAATTCCAGTCGCAGGAAAACTTTTGCATAACTTATTTCAGCTTTTCCTTTTCTGTGAAGAATTCAAATTCAGTTTTTATGGAAGGAAGTGAAAGCTTCCTTTCACTTAGAAATGATATCTAAAGACTGCTTCCCATTTTGGATGCGTGTTCATTGTGAAAACTGCGAATTTTGCCAGCTCTTTAGAAGCTCTGGATATTAATAATAACAACAAGAAAATTAAATCACAGTATCAGCCAAATTTTGATCTCAGCGCTCGTGGTGTCTGGGGTTAGCGCTGCCGGGGGTAGCTGAGCCCGGCCGTGCGAGCTCGGGCAGTGGCGGGCAGCGGCCGGGGTGTGTCCCGGGCAGCCCGCGGGGGTCGGCCTGGGTG
>VZTN01035350.1:156311-347089 GCA_013400515.1 Erpornis zantholeuca | reverse complement strand
CGGGCCGGGGGCTGCAGCGGGCCGGGAGCGGGGCCTCGCCGGCCCGGGGCCTCCGTGCGCCTGGACTGCGCTGATTTTTCGTTGTTTTGGTAAATCAGATTTTACAGTCGTCTGGCATCGTGGTTGCTCTAATCTGAGGAATCACCGTCGGCGGCTTTGGTTTGTTATTTTAGCGTGTATATCACTGATAAGAACAGAAATGGTACATCTAATGAAATGGAAGATACAGAATTTCTTTTACTTTGCTTTTGCTCATTTCGATTTATTCTTTTTCAACTGTTGACCTGTTTTATAATAATAAAAGCCACTACTGCTGCCCTGATTAGTTACCTAAACGCCTCATTAAATTTATAGTTATCGGTTGTGCATATTGATGTTAAAGTTCCACAGTGTGTAGTGATGATTGATTTGTACAAATATTTTTTGAAATTTTAACGAATTTGCTACATGATTCTGTTAACTAGAACTGTTAAAGTGGGATCTTGGCACTTAACTCGCGAGCAATTAGAAGCCTTAATGCCTGTTTGTTAAAATGCTTTCTGTTAAAATAATAATAAAATAAATACTTCTTGTCAATTTTTCAGCCTTTGCAGCAAATATTTTGCTTAGTACAACTCACATATCTTCATAATGAAGAGAGGAAGGAAAGAGAGATGAAGTAAATCACTTTTGTTTAAAAAAATAAAATCAAATGTAGCATCAGATGAGAACCTGCAAGTGTAGGGTAATATGAACAAGTGGCAGAAAATAGGACCTGGAAGTCACTGCTTCCAATCCTGTTGCTGTGTCTGTTGGTCACTGGGGGTATTTAAAGTTAACAAGCCCTGTTACATCCCAGCTGGACGCTCCAGGAATATGAAGTTGTTTTGTTGTTTTTTTTAATGTATGTAGTCGATGCTGGTTTTTTGTACATTCCTCATCTGCTGAAGAAAGGCCACCTCTGTTACCCTAGGACCAAACTTACTGCTATAATTGTAACAGATGCTTCAGAAAATAATTATCTATCTTTCCAATCTTGTTGTTTTTCTTCTGTTTATGTAGTTGTTTTTCTTTGCTGTGTTGCAGGGTTTGATATTCAGTGCCATGTTTGTGTTTGGCCCATGTGCTCACATAAGAAAATACTTGTTTTACCTTTGCCCAAAAAAATGGGTGAACTAATTTTTTTTTTACGCAGATGTTTGAAAAGAAAAGCTGGGAAATCTCCATTCAGGTTGTAAACAACCCTGGAAGAGGCATGTGGAAAGGAGAGCAGTGAATGAAAACAAGTGTTATTTCAATGAGTTTTTCCTGGGCTGGAGAATATTCCTCTAAGGATGGGGATTTTTCTTTTGCAGACAACACACCTGTAGGTAGGGCTGAAGTAGTGGCTGAGTTGTGCAAGTTTGGGTGATCTCTAGGCAAGCTTTTTTTATTCTTGAGTAGCTTTAATTACTTTTCCTGTAATTGAAATTTGTTGATAATCCTCCAGAGAAGGAAAATAGGTGAAAAATGCTGCTTGTGTCTGGAATTTAGTTACTACAAGTGAGGAGTGGCATATCAGTTTTTTAAAAGTAGATCTGTCACTGCTGGCTGGAAGGGTCATTTTTGTGCATTTTGAAGCAAGTAGTTTGCAGAAAATGTAGATCTGAGGATTTGCTGCTGGGAGGTGCACTGGCAAAAAAAAACAAAAGGTGGGGGGGGGAATAGCAGTGTAAACTATCCTGATTCCACAAGTAATATGTGCAAAAATAATCTTCTTGGCATGAGTCACTGTTCTGAGCTTATGCCTTTGGGCTTTAGTAGTTTGGGTTTGGTTAGAGCAGTTTCTGTCCAAAAAACCACAGTGTGTTTTCTCTGTGCTCCTGTTGAAGTTTTGCAGACAAAGTTTTAAGATTTGCCTTTGGATTGAGACAATAAACTTTCTGTCTCTGTTGATGTAAGCTGGGTGGGAGAAAAATCATTTATTTCTGTGACTGGAATACCATGAAGAGGTTTCTGGTGGAATAAAGAGGAATGTCTGGGCATCCAGGCCCTGGATATACCTGTTCTTGTGAACCAAGGAAAGGAACAGTACCATATAAAGTAGTTCATTCTGGTGCTGTTGTTTTTGTTGAAAATGAGTTGTGCTCTGTTGCCTTACCTGGGTAGCTGGCTCAGAGGTGATAATTCACAGAAACTGTTCCCTCAGACAGACACCACATTCCCCCTCAGCACGTGGCTATGGAGGGGCTTTGTGTTCTGCATTGGCCTCCAGGGCAAATCAGGCAAAGGCATTTCTTCTGTGCTTGCTGGAGCTCCTCAGCAGATATTCCTTTGCAGCCACAGCCTTTTGGCTACAGGAGAATGTTCAGTTTCCTCATGGGAATGTTGGTGCCTTTTGGGCAGTTCTGAAGTTCTCTGTGCCTGTCCAGCTGCAATTAAAAGAAGCTTTCCACGCTTGCAGATGCAGAACACTGTTGTGTTGCCCAGTTCTCAGACAAACCATTGCATATGTCTGCAGCAAAGATATTGAAAGAATGCTCAGGATGTTTCTAAATAAATTAAACACTCTCCTGACAACCTTGAAGTTCTTCCTTGATTTTATTTCTCGGCTGCTATAGCAACTACCTGGTAGCTGTTGTGAGTAATTCCCCTCTATTTAGAAATTCTTATATTAAGTGCCTCCAATCCTAACTCTGCTTTTAAAACTTGAGACTTGCTGGTGCTAAGCAGACAGTTCTTCCACAGGTGCTTAGGATGGCCAGTTATGAACACAATTAGTAAGAATTCTGAACTGATTATTGAAGATAGCTCTCTCTCTAGCCCTCTAGTGTTTTAGTATTTTTAAAGCAGTCTCTGTCTCTAAGAAAATATTTATTAAAGTGATCTGATTAGTTAGTTTAGTCTTGAAAAGCTAGTATTAAATATTAATGTGTTAAAAGAAAAAGCTACATAGAACTCTTTAGTAAATAACATTTGGCAACTGTGTGAGAGCTGATTATTCCATCAGGCTGTCAGTTTTCACTGTTTTATTTTTGTGCAAGGAGCACATTTAGGTGGCTCTCAGGAAATTTTTTTTGTTGTTTTGTTGGGGTTTTTTAAATGTAGTTGATGCTGCACTTTGTATGGCTGACCATATTAAATATGTATGTGTTAAGTCACACAGAGGAGAAGGAGAACCTGCCTACATCAACAGCATCTGTTCTTAGTCTATTCAAAGAATTAGTGTTAAACTCTGTTGTTTTATTTAAGAAAGCTTTTTTAATCTTTGTTTTCACTGGTTAGTTGGTAACAATGAAAAATAAATCCATAAGCACAAATACATAGAACTAAACTTTCCCTTGTTCTTCCTAAGAAGGGATGGAACATCACAATGTCCTAGTTACAGTTTTGTACTGCAGCTTTTTGATCAGTATCTAGATTTTTTTTTTCCCTGTCACTAAACCTTGGCTTGCACACTTTCAGTTCATATTTATGCTTGGAAAAACAGGACTGCAGAACTTAGAAAAGTCTTCCTTCCCTCCCCGGGGCTCTTGGCATAAGACCCTGCCTTACCTGCTCACACAGGAGGCAGCTGCTGAAAGGGGGCAGTGAGTGGCATTGTGGCATCACTGGTTCACTGGAGTGGTTTGTTACAGGTTTAAAAAGGAAAAGTTTCAGAGAGGTAGAGAAAAGTCCCTCTCCCACATTAGGAAAATGCCCACTGTTGATCTGGGAAGCAATATCAATCCTTGCATCAGGTGCTGTGTTAGGGACATAGGTTATATTTCATTTTCTCTCCTGTGCCCCAGTGCCAGGAGATGTAATTGTCTGGCAGCAGGAGGGAGGTGACTAAGGATATTCTTCAGTGATCTGTCTTGCAACCAAAGCTACATGGAGGGATGCACTTTGATACCTTCTGTGCTGCACTGCTTTGGGAAGTGCTTCTGGTACCTGGGGACTTGGCCATCACTCAGGAAAATGGGATGATCTAGGGATTGGAGTCATTTCCATTCAGTATTTGCTCCTAAGGGCCTTTTTTTTTTTTTATCTGTAGGTCTTAAGAATGAGCAAAGGAATTTTTCAGTCAGGGATCATAAAGAAAATGTATATGTGTTATTTAACTGGATGGGAAATGAATCACACCTTGAAATGTCTCTGGAAAAGAGCAGCTCCCAAGGTGCATCCGATGGGATACTATCAGTAGAGAGAGTTTACTGAAGTGTCATTGAGTGTGGTGGGAAAGTTCAGTTCCAGTCTAGGGTAAAGCTGGAATCCTGCTGGTTCTGATAGAACTTGGAGGTTAAATATACTATTTTGTGGCAAGAGATTAATATATTTTGGCTCATCTGTCCTAGGAAAGACTAAGCCAAAGATGCTGTGGTTAGGCTCTCGTGAAGAGCAGGTTTGCAGAGCTGGATGAAAATTAACCTGTAAGATATCACTATTTTGAGATTATCTAAATACCAGGTGTCCATAAATGCATCTGCAGTAGAAGTTAGCCAAAACTTTCTAAATACAGGAGGAATGAAGTTGAGAAGCAAAATACTCACCAAGGCAAGGAGTGAGATGTGTATGTTTAGCAGTTCATTGCATGGTTTGTATGGGAATGAGGGTGTAAGAAGTGGAGTAAGAAGTGATAGCAGTGCAATATGGGGTTTAACTTTGGGTGATTTGATGGGTTTTAGAGCAATTTTCTTCACTTATTTGTTGTTGTGCTGTATTAGATATTCAGTTAAGACCTGCAGAACTTCAGCCACTGGCCAATAGGGTGGGGGCAAAAGCAGTTTCTTCCTGACCTTATCCCCACTGCAGAAGGGATTTTGGTTTTAGAGTGATTTTCTAAGGGTGGAAATATTTTGGTGTTCAGGCTTCCTGTCCTCACCTAACAATACATCAGTTACAAGAGACGTTTTATGATGAGAGTTGGCAGTCTTGGACAACTTTTCCTGCATATTTAATGGAAATAGGACTGGGTGGGAAAAAAAGAACTTAAAACTGGAATTTCTGTGCATAGTAGTGCAGATAAAAAGCTTCTGACCTGCTGAAAAAAAAAAAGGTTAATCAGGTTCTATCAGGCATTTCTTATTTGTGTGCTTTGGGTGGAAATTCACTGACGAGCTTGTAGGACAGGAAGGGAGATAGTTCAGAATGAAATTATTGAAAAAATTTAAAGTAATTTCTCTTTTGAACTATTTAAGGGATAGGAAGTTGGTGTGTGAGTATGGGGTGATGGTGCAGGTTGTGGTTTGCAGTTTTATGTGGGAAGAGAGGAAGGGCAACTTCATTAATCCTCTGACAGCAACTTTGTTAGGGTGCAGTCAATGGCATAGCTCAGCTGGACTTGAGTCTCACTACCCTTGCAAAGCCTTTTTTGCAGCAATTCTGCCCTTAACAAGTCAGAGTCCAATGCAGGCATCAGGGAAACATGTAAAAACTATTAACAGAACTCGTGACTATAAAATTCTCTACCATGTATTTGCTGGCATTTCTAAATGCACAAAAGGGGGATAATTGGGAATGAGGAAGTTTCCTGTGTTCATATGCACAGAGACATGTAGATAGACAGGCAATTCTGATTAACACCTTAAACAGTTATTTGGAAATGGTTCTAATACAGAAGAGCTGTAACTGCCTGATGTGTCCAACAACTGGTGTTATTGGTTATCTGTATTCCATAGATTTGTTCTCTTGAGAAATGGGAGCACTTTTCAGATGTGGGTGTGAAAACACTTAACACCAAAGAATGGGAAGTCTGTGGAAAATTATTTAGCTCTTGAAGAGCCTGATGCAACTTTTTCCTCCTGCTCCAGGGAAATTTTTTTAAAATTTGTGTGGTTATTAAGTTTGTTGTGTTCTTCTCTCAGCTGTGCCATGCACTGAGGAAAAGGCCAAAGGAAGCATATAGTGGGATCTTGGTCCAGACCCAGTTGTGATTGAAAGTGGTCTTTCCACTGATTGCTTTAAGTTATGAATCAACCTTAATATCACTACATTTCTCACTTTGTTCTGTTTCCAGATCTGTCTGCTCACTGAACCTCAAGGCAATACCTCACTCGAGTGACTGACATTAAAATCTACCCCCTGTTCAAGTTTTTCCATGTCAAAATGAACTTTATGATGCTTTCAGTCTCTGAGAAGACATCTCTATAAAGTTTTTTTGGCTGTTAACTCCTTTCTCTTAGACATGTTTTAGTGTTTTTTCAAACAATACGTCCTTAGTTCAAACTTAGGGAATATATTAGGAAGGCAGGGAACTGAGGCTTTGAGCAGACTGAGTGCTTTCCAGTACAGTTGTGAGGTGATTACTTATTCCAAGGATAAGACTTCCCTCCATCCCTCTTCAGCTTTTAACTACTTTTTCTTTTCTTGAGTCTTTCTGGATATTAAGCCTTAAGAAAAGCTTATGACAAGTGGTGCCAGCTAACTCTTGGTGATTAAAAGCAGGTCTTTGTACTTTCAGAGGTAAGCTGGTGTTCTCTGAAACATCCAGACAAACCTTTATTTTTATTTCAGTGCAAGGAAGCTTAGGCACTAAATGCTTTTAGTGTTGGCAATAGGCAGTTGATGGAGTGGTGAATTATTTTATTTTCTTTTTGTTGAATGTGTCCCTGAGCTACTCAAGGTGCCAGAGTGTAGCACAGAGTGCTTTGGCAGGTCCTGTACTGTTCTGGAAACCTCTTGTGGCTGTGTTTTTGAGCAGCAGGGCCTCTCTTCCCTCTCAAAGTGTTTATGAACAAGGTGTTTACGTGTACCTGCACTTTTAGTCATCTGAACCTGATAAAGGAAGCCTTGTATCCATGTCAGAGAAACCCAGAACTGTTAAATAGAAGGCAGTTTCAATGTATGGCCTTTGAGAGGCCTGTTTGTGTGTCGGTGCACGTGGGCCTTTGCCGTGCTGGGTGGGCTGCCCAAACAAGTGGTGAAGGGAGCAGAGAGCCTTTCATAGGAGAATATCTCAGTGCTGGATACTCTCTGTATGGAGCAATGTCTGTTTCCAGTAACTGAATGTGGACATGGGGATAGGAGGAGATGTTTGTTTCACCGATCTCTTCCTTTGTGGAGAAAAATGCCTGTGGAAGTGTCTACAGAAAGCTGCCCACTTCTCCTAGGCACAGTTTTGTGTATGTGTGGCTGTATTGCATGGACAGAGAGTGTAGGCTCAGGTCAGGAAGTGTCAGCCAGAGTGGGACAAATAATCCAAAAGTATATGAATTACCAGAAAAAAAGGTTACTGAAAACTGGTTTGAACTTTGGTGCATCTTTGTGTTTTGTTTCTGTCTAAATGCTCTTGATCCAAATGATTGGTGACTTGAATTTTAATAAACCAAAGAAACAACGGTGTAGTTCTGCTGGACCTGTTAGAGCAGGATCAATATTTTTGTGAAATAATCTTGCTCTGACATCTGCTATTGCTGTACAAATAGAGGTGGACACTACCTGTGGGCCTGGCCTGGCGTGACGAGAGATATGGTGAATTCTCTCCTGTGCCTCTGTTTAAAGCTGATACTATGAGGCCATTCCTCCAGCAGGGACTTGTTAGAGTGGGAAGAGCTGTCCTGGGGCCTGGAAAGGCCTTGTGGCTGCTGTGCTTGGCCCTGCTGTGTGTGCAGAGCATCTGCTGAGAACAGCCCGGGCCTGCTGTGGGAGCTCACCAGCACTGCACAGTGATCTCTGTCCTTCCATCCCTCTGTCCCTCCCACCTGCTGCTCCAGCTCAGCCCCCCCAGTGCACTGATCTGAGCAGAATTAGGACCTAAGTCCCTCTATTGGGGGGGGATTTCTTTGTTTTTCTTTTTTAACGGATAATTGTTTGGTGATCTCTGTTTATGCCAAGGAATATTGCATTTCAAGCACTGGTCTTGCAGAAACAGCTTCTCTTTTGATTCTGGGGCAGAGGAGTTAGAAAATAGGCTTCTCTCTCGTTCTTCATCAGAGCAAGGCCCCAAACTGCGACTGCTCATCTTGTTGGGTTTTTTTGGTTTGGTTTGGTTTTGGTTTTTTCTCCCTCAGTTCTGGAGTGACTGCATATCTGGCACAAAACCATATTCTCCTTTTAAGAGGGGAAAAAAGAAAGCTTAATAAATAAAAATAAATAATAACGAAAAAAATAGTAATAATAATGAAATAAACTTGTGTGGAGGATGCAGAAAGAGAAGAGGAGGATTTCCCCAATGTCTCAGGTTATGTTGATATCAGTAAATAATGCATATTTGCTTCAGTCAAGATTGGAAGAGTTAAAAATTGTGAAAAGAAAGCATCTTCAATTTTGTCAGTCAAATACTTTTTTTTTCTTTTTTGTGTTTTAGTAACAAACCAAAAAAGTCAAAGTTCTTATGGGTGGATTGATAGGTTTCATAGCTGTCTTCAGCACAAAAAGTTCTTGTGTGGCAGCCAGTATAGGCTAAAATAGAGTTTTCAGCTAAAATGCAGGAACTGTATGCAGATAAATACACTTTTATATATCTGCCTTGTTCTTCCTGTCCTGCTGCTCATTGGAAATGTTCAGACAGCATAAATGCCAAGGTGGCTATAATGTGTTAAGAACTTATTTAACAGGTAGATGGGAGGTCTGAAAGTCTCACACTGTAGCCTCTGTGAAATGGGACAGGATAGAAGGTACTGTGGAATGATCCCTGAGGTTTTGCATGTGTGAACATGAGGCAGTGGTGTTCTCCTGTAGGCAGCCACATCTCAGGCTGTGTTCCTGGGCACCAGGGTGGTGATGGAAATGATCTTTTCCTCCTTTAGTTGCTCCGGGGCTGCATCTCACAGTATGAGGGGTGAGGTGAGGAGGTGGGAACACATGAGGTGAGAGGAGGGATCTGCAAGATGCAGGGTGGTACAACCTGGGAAGAGGAACACAGAAAGAGGGTAGGCTCATGGACAGCTGCTTTCTAGGGAGTTACAGAGAAGACAGAGCCAGGCACTTCTCAGAGTTGCAGGGTGAGAGGAGTCGCAGGGGCAAATTCCAGTCAGGGCCAGTGATTCCCACAGTGCATGTGGGAAAGCCCTGGGGCAGGGTGCCTGGAGAGGTGGTGCAATCTCCACCCTCCGGGAGAGTCAAAACTTGACTGGTTTCTTACTTTGCTTCCTGATGTGAACAGTAAAGTGTTCAACAGGCTCATGTTTGCAGCCTGTGGAACACAGCAGTGCAGAACAGCTCCTCACCTCTCTGGGCAGAGTGTGGTCAGTATTCTCCTCTTTGCAGTTGGGTATTGCAAAGAGGGAAAAGGTTTCAGAAACTGAAACACCCTTTGCTTCTATTTAAAAGAGAGAAAAAACCTGCTGGATTTGCTTCCTGGATAGAGGGAATGATGTATGGATGAGGGACTTGAATGAACTGATGGAGTAGATTTACAGGAAGAGGATGAAGTAATAGGATAGATCCTTGCAAAGCTGGAAGCTCAAGACCAGTTCCTTAACACAGCTAAGGCAGTGGACAACACTGTGGGCTTTGGTCCGTTTCTTCTCTCCCACCTTCTGCCCACCAGGATGTGCAAAACTATTTTAAACAGCTCATGATTTTTGAGCCCAATCTCTATTTTTATCTTGGAGGGCAGGGGAAGGATGCTCGCAATCCTTTGCTCTGCTACTGAATGATCACCTTTCTTCTCAGGCATCTGTTTCTTTTTTTGCAGGAATATTTTCCTGGTGCTGGTATGACTCAGTAGAAAGAGGCGGTGTTGCTAGGCAGCGGGTGAGCACTTTGCAGATGCCATGTGATGGCAGTAAGCTGCCTTGGAATAATCCATTGGTGGCAGTATTCCTGGCTGAGGTTCTGTACTGCACAAAGAAAGAAGCATCTCTGACAGGAGCAGATGCTGCCTAGCAACTGCCACTGCTCCCTGAGCAGCCTGAAATACCTTCACTTAATTGTACTGTAATTTTGGCAATACACAGAACCCAAAGTGTAACGCCTTGCTTTCAATTCTGAAGTGTATTTTTCTTCATCAAGATTTGGCATAAAAGTTCATAAAGACCATTAATAAGGTCAAAAAATTTTTAGCCCTCTTCTAAATCATGTCTTTTGTTTAATCCCTACTCTTCGATTGTAATGTTTGGATGGCTTTTAATCAGCTTTTGATAATCTTTTTTGTGTGTGTGTGTGTGTATTACATTAGTGCCTCGCAATTCCAATCGGATTAGAGCCCTGTTCTGTGTCGTGTGTACCAGTACACTCTGCAAGAAATGCCCCTTCTGCAAAAACTTCCGGGTTTATTTGGGTTTTTAAGGTGTAATTGGATACATCCTCTCTTTCACACCTAAATTATTCATGTTGCTTAGACAGCAGAATGTTTTGGAAGTGCTGGACCCGGGGTCTGTTCACTGTATTCTTTGTGAACATACTCACTGAATGAGGCCTGGTCTTGCAAATAAATCTTCAAGTCTCAGATTCATTTCTGGCAAATCATTGAAACCCTCACCCACAATTAATCATTTAAATACCTGGACGGTGTATTGTGAAGGTGAAAACATTATTGTAGGTATTTGTAGAATAAAATGGAAATGTTTTTCTTTTCATTTCCTCATGGTTCTGCTCCCTTGTCAAATATTATCAGACTCTAACTGTGCAATCTATGAAGCTGCCAGGCTTAATCGAGCAGTTCCACAAAAGAAAAAACTAATCATATTGGCTTTTAATTTTGTTATAAAAATGTGAAGGGTTTTATTTTTGCATCGTAAACTATGTCTTTTTCTTTTAAATTATTAAACCCACAATTTTCTGTTTTCAAGAACTGCTCCTTTTTGCTGGGAAAAGGCTCGTGGTTCTGAGAGAGGCTCAGACTGGGAGGTACAGAGAGGTTTGGGAAGTATTAATTCAGTGCTGCCCGTAGGCGTGATTGTGCAACACAGTTGCCTCACAAAAAGGTAAAGCTGATCTCGCCTCTCTCTTGTCCTCTGTGGGATAATTTGTATCTGTGCTGCTTTTCCTGCTCAGTCATCCTGCCCTGGCTGGGAGGCTGTTCCCTCTGCCGTCCCTAAATGCAAAGAATCCACATCAGCCCTTCTTGGAAAACGCATTATTGAGCAAAAGTAGTTTAGAAAATTCTCAAAACACAAATACTGTGGAGTGGAAAAAAAAACCTGTTTGTTTCCTTTTTTAATACAATCCCTGAGAGTGTTGGTCACACAGGAGCCAAACAAGTGAATGTCCTTTCCTGTGTGAGGGAAGAGTCACACGTGGAGTTCTGGGCTGATGGGGCTGTTAGAAGTTGATGTGGTTCCACAACATTTGGGTAGCTCCATAGAAGATAATGTGTAGAAAATGCTGGTAAATACATATAAAAAAATAATATAAATAAAGATTTTCATTTAGAAAGTCTTAGTCCACAGATGTCTCGGGTTGGGGAAAGCCACATTGTTGCCCTGTTCTAATACCCTTCCTTTCTCTCCTTGTTTTAGCCTCTGATAGGGAAAAGATATTGGATTTAGAGCTATCTATGGTCTCACCTGGTCACTCTTGGGTTACATAGAGCCATTATTATCATTTGGGTTTTAAGAAGAAAATAAAGTTTATCTTACTCAGCTCTTAAAACTAGCATGTGTTGTGTCATACTAGACACTTTTAATAGCTGGATGAAAATGAAAAATTGTTTTAAGGAAAGATAAATCCTCATCATAATATTAGTTTATCAGTTTGGAGTAATTACATTATTTTCTTAAGTATTAGTCAGATCATTTAATATTGATCTCATATTTTATTTAATCTTTAACACTAATCAATCTAAATCAATACTAAGCTCAGGGATTGACTTGTGTTCCATGCTAACTGGTGATAATGAGTAGTAGTTGAATACAAAATGCTGTATAAGGGCTGTGAAATTTCAGAGTTTGTGTTTACCCTAAGTAAACACATACTCCAGATTTTCAGCTGGTGTGATAGAGGTGTGAGTTTAAAACATGGCTATGTGCTATAAGGCATAAATTACACCATCAGAGAACTTGAGAACTTTGACATTTGTAGCACAGAACACAATTCAGTGTCTGCTCAGTGTGACTGTACCTTGTCAAGGTATTTGGGGTATGGAGCAACACAACTGCAGCTGTGCCTCTCCTGTGTGTTCTCCCTGCCATTCCTCCTGAAATGGGTTTAGTTGAAGATACACTGAAGGATGGTCAGTGCATAACCTGAATAACTGCAAGCTGAGTGTAGTACAGAGCTTTTATAAAAATTAAATTACATACTTTAACCTGAAACACTTGTTCTGCAAGTGTCGTCTAAAAATATTGCAAGCTACCAGAATTTTAATAAGACAGATGATAATATTAACAATGAGTTAAAAACTGTCACAAAGTCCAAGATCCATCTTTTGTAAATGGAGATATGTTGGAAATTCACAACATTATGACTTTCCCCCCAAATTAACCCATAGAGTTCACTAAATCATGGCCTCACCAACATCTTATGATAAAGAAAAATCAAAATATGGTTTAGCATATTAGATCTGCCCCAGTAGCAATGATTTCTATGGTGGATGTGAAAACCTGAGAAATAAATAAAAATTTTTAAAAGCCCAATTTAATTATTAAGAGACAAGTAGTTGAGATTTGGAGAAGGAAGAAGAAACAATGTGAGCACGGAAAGTTCTTGAACTGATTGTTTCTCAGCTGTCATTTTAATAAATTCTTTTGATTTTGATTAGTACATCTTGGACAGTGGGGAGGGAAAGGGCTCTGTTCTTTTATGAAAATAAACAAATTACTCATGAGCTGAACTGATATTATGTAGTGTAAACAGAATTATGCAAGATCAAAATATTTTTGTAGGCTTCACTGAAACGTGTAGAACTAGGTTAAAAAAATAAGAAAGTACATGAGAAGTCATAAAGCCCTGTCAGTTCATTGGATAACTTTGTGTATATGCTAAGAAAAAGGAGATGTTTCAAGGGAAGGAGCCAGCTGGATGTATTGGGCTCGGTAGTTCTCTGGAGTTTCCCTGTTGTTGTCCTGGGTTTTCCCACTGTTCATGTGACAAATGTGACACATTTCTACTCCTGTGGTTATCAGGGCATTGACATCCATTTGAGAAGAAAAATAATCCATGACAGCGTTGCAGCCCAGGTGAGACTGGGTGGGGAAGTTGGGACGCAGGAAATTGGATTGGAAAGAATTGTAAGAGGAAGATACATTTTAAATTATTTAAAATTATATCACAGTAAAAGTGAAACGACGTCTGTGGTTGGCAGCAGAAAGTAACAATGACCCGGGTGGAATCTGACTGAGAGTTGTGTTCATCTTGCCATGCTGGTGTTCAGATGAGGTCCCAAAGCAGTCGATAGCACAGGGCAGCAGAAGCTCAGGCAGTGACTCCTTGATAACAGGAGAGGGAGTTCACAGCATTCCTGCCCCATCCCATCCCCTGTCCCGGTGTCCTGCCCCGGCCGTGCCCGCTGCGGGTGGCTGCAGTCAGGGGTGGAGCTTCCCCCGGGCTCCGGAGCTTCCTGGGACAGAAGGAAGAGCCGAGGGTGGGACACATCCATTCGTTTGTCCTGTTGGCTTTGGAACTTGAGTGATTAATTTTTCTCACCCACAGCATCTTGTGAGGAGTTTCACAGTTTATACACTGTGTGGAAAAGTACTTTAATGAAGTCCTGTACTCTGCTGCTTTATTTGACTCTGCTCTGCTTTTTGAGCTGGAAGGGGTGAACAGCAATAGTTCCCTGTGCACCTTCTGTCAGTTATCCCCTCTCCACCCTTTCAGCCTTCCTGGTACAGTAGTCCCATCTTGGTTCACAATCAATCATATAAAAACCCTTACTCAGTCCTTTCTATGTCCTCTCTCACTTCTTTCTACCTTTTCTTATGCTGTTCAATCCTTTGTGACAAAGGGGAAAGCTGGCACATTGGGTTCTTTGGGAATTTTGTGCAGTACTGTGGGTAATGGTATCTTCCCTTTTTCCCCAAGAGAATATTGTGTGTCATGTGGGGTGGTCCCTGACAGTGGCTGAGCTCCAGGTTTATGGTAAGAACTCTGGATTCCAGGGTTCCACTCAGTGGGGCCCTAGCAAGGGAGGAGATGATGATTTTGTGTGTGAGGTGAGGATTATTCATCCCTCATGGAACACCACACAGGTGAACTAAACACTGCTCATCTGCCGGTTCTGCTTGTGGAGCTTGGGTCCATCTGTAACTCTTTATTACTCTGAATAGCCTGAGTGGCCTCATAAACTTTGTGGCTTGCCTAAATGATGAGCTTTTTTGGATCATTTAGGAATACTTGAAACAGAAAAGACTCCAGCAGAGATCCCTTCAGAGCTTGCTGGTCAATCTGTCCTCACTAAGGGAAATGGCTGTTTTATTTCCCATCACTTTGCTGATTACTTATTTGTGCAAACACCTTCCTTCTTTATCACAGCCAAGTGCAGTTTCTTCAAGAGCTATTGACAGGGGCTGTTTGAGAATATAGTTTGTAAAACCTCTTGAATTGTATCAATTGGATCTTCTTTGTTCCTGTAGAAAGGAGCTGCTTTAGGTGGAACACAGGAGGAATCAAAGCTGTGCAAAGATGCATTGGTTTAACAAGTCCTGTTTATCTTTTGATGCAGTTTCTCTTACTGCTGATGGTTTGCAATGCAGCTGCTTGTATTATACTGTGTCAGGCCAAATCCATGGGCAAGGAAAAATCATTCCTCCCCTGGATCTTTGACTTTTGAAACTTATTCCAGTGCCATCTGTTCTTCTATGTCGTACCCCATAATTCCTTCATATTTTCAGCATGAGAGTCACTGCCTGTGTGAACTGGTTTGTGCCTTTCTTATTGGTAAATTTCAGAGGTGAAGAGGGAAGGATTTCTTTCACTGTGGTCCAGTTTAAGTATCACAGATAAGAGACTTCTGTCTTGCAGATAATTCCTGAATCACATGGCATGTGATGCTTTTTCAAAGCTTTCCTCTTTGGCAGACTGTTGGCTTTAACTGTTGGCTGAAATGACTTTGTGAGGGGAACTACAACCTCTTTATAGACCTGAATGATGGCAAGGGCCTTCATATCTGAAAATGGATGTTAAATATTTCAGCAGTGTGTCCTGGAGTCCAGGGGGATTGGTCAGATCTATTAACTGGTGGGTAAAACCTTTGTTTTATGCCTGTTTTGATGATGTGTTACTTGTGTATTCTGGTGACCGAGGACATGAATCTTGTAAGAAATGATGGAGACTTAGGGGTTGATGGACAGTTTGTAGATGATCATGTAGGGTAAAAATCTTCTCTGTGGAAAGGACAGAAATCAGTTGTCAGAGTCCTCTCTGTAAATTATTTTCTTCAGAATAGCTAAATTACTCTGTATTTCTCATTTATATTTGTGATCATATTTTTCATATAATACTGCTAAGAAGAACTGTGTATCTAAAAGGCACTTTATAAATAAAATGATCTTGCATAATGCATTTTTAGCTTAATGAATGAGTAACATCCATAACTTTTTGGAAGTAACCTTTGGAATAATAAATCAGACTATAAAGTAGCCTTAAATTTCTGTGATTCTGTCATAATCAGGAGTTATTTTTGCCAGTCTTTTTTATTTCAGAAATTTTATTCTGTCACACAGTTTAGCAACAGTTTGGTCTATTGGGTCAATTTATTTTGATTCTTTAATTTTTCCTGACTTCGATTTAGTGTGGCTAGAAAATCATTCACTCTTGAGATTTGACTTCCACTATTTTGCTAAAATCTATATTGCTATTCACCTGTCCTATGGATTGATTATAAAAACTGTCAAACAGAGGAGACTCACATAATTTATTGATGATTACAAAAGGAATTAGATTCCATACTGTTGTATTGAGAATGAAGGGGGTGTTACTTTTGTATGAGAACTAATTTTCTAATTGAGTATGATCATCAAGAGTGTTTCTAGAGTTGTTGGAATCAGTTCATTTCTGCTTTATGATTTCTGCTTATTTTTTCTTTTTTTGAGTAAAGTAGACCTAAGAAAAGAGCTTTGTATCTCTTGTTAATAGAGTGCTCTGAATTCTAAGGAGCTTATTACATATTGTAGAATCCTTGTATCAGCTGTTCTTTGTGTGACCAGTAGAATCATTTAAAAAATGGACAGTTTGCATCTGTAAACTAACAGATCTATTAAAATTGCTTCCTATAAGACTACATATATTTAAAGTCCACATTCCTGACCATATTTTTTAAAAATTATTCTATCAGCAATTGAAAAAAACCCAGTACTGTCTTTTCCTGGTACCTTTCCTTTAGCTTTTATTGCAACTCACCTGTATTATTACATAATAAGCAGGTATGTGATGGGCAAAGAACTTGTGATTGCTTTCCCAGCTGCATCCTTGATTCAGTAGTTTTAATAGAGTAAATAATTATCATAGGAAGTCAGCTGCTGTTTGCTAATTCAGGGTATCTAATGCAGTGTTAGCATGCAGTAATACTTTCCAGAGTAGCTATTTCTTGTTGGGCTTGGCTGAGTTGTTTTTCTCTCCATTATTTCTTTTCTGTTGTCTACAGCCACAAACACCCACATGTCCTGTGACTGGTGTCCCAGTCATGATATCCAAGGTGTGTTCAGAGGAAATGAAAACAGTCTGGAAACTTTTAATATTATCATGCCTATATAAATTCTTAAAATTAATAATGTATCTAAAAGTGCTCTCATAAATGAATATCTTATTACTGTATTAACACTTCTTGGTTTTGTTTTCTCGTGTTTTCAAAGGTAGCTTTTTATCCAAGGTGTTTGAAATTCCCCTTTTTTGAGACATACACAAATATTTTAGTGGTTTTGTTAGTTTAAACTAAAAAATCACATTTTAGTACAGGATTTTGCAGTATTTTGCAAATGAACAGATATTTTCTTCTTCTGGTAAAATTGCCAATTAGAAAAAAGAAAACATTTTCTGTATTTAAAGGATCCAGCTATCTAAAATAGTGAAGGTGCAAAAAAAGGAAAAGCCATTGGAGGTTTGATTATGTTCTTCCAGTTCATCATTTCAGTTGTCAGTGTTCCTGCACTTTGGGAGAGGCATTAAGTAGTTTTTCTTTGGTTGAAATCCATATTTATGATTTCTTCATGGGTGAAGAATGAATCCAGAATGCTGATGAGCTTAGTTTTTCTTGGATTATGCTGTCTGCATTATTCCAGTCTGGAGCCAGTTGTTGTGTTTCTCCTGCCTCTGATGTAAACAAGAATTTAAAGCCTCATTTAACTGACGGTGACTTCTGCTGGGCCATAAGAGCTGAGAGAGCAGTTTAGGTTTGTTGATGAAATTCTGAGTTCTTAACTCTTGTGATTAAACCCTGCATTGAGTCTCACAGTGGAAGTGCAAATGTTTGACATCATTTGGTTCCCTCTGGATTTTATTTCACTCTTTCTTGTACTGCCCTCAGCTGTGTGGGTGTTTGCCTGGTGTGTGTAGTTTGTTCTTTCTTGCCCTTGCCCATTATGAAGTCTGTGTATAGGGTTAAAATGCAGTTTTGTTTTGGTAGAACTTTTGCCTGAGCTTTGCACATTATTTCTTAGAAATTCAAGGTTCAAATACCAACCTTGTGGTACATGGTGCAGGTGACACTTTTGGGTTCCATGGTGTTCTTCCCGCGGACTTCAGCCTTTCTGCTTAATGTGCAGCCATAAGGGACTCGTGGCTTTGACATGGAAAGGTGTTTAGGGAGGAGATGAACTCAGTTGGAGCACGGTGCTGATAACTCCAGGGCTATGGGTTTGATCCCTGTATGGGCTGTTCACTTGAGTTGGACTCGATGATCCTGGTGGGTCACTTCCAACTCAGAATATTCTGTGAAATGTGCCTCTATCACATGGGGTCATCTTGACCACAGCTGGAATGTTTGCATTCCAAGGGGAGCATTCTGTTAAATTGGAGAAAAGGATGGTGCCCACTGGAGGTCACTATTTCAACTCATGGAATTCCGCTTGTGGTGCTCTGGGGTGTGTAGGGCCCTCCTGAGTGTGTGTTTACCTGGAACAGGGTACTGGAGTGGTTGCATTAAATCTGTGCTTGGGGAGTTTTTAAATGCTGGGACTGGGGGCAGGGTGGACCTTACCTGCGATTCACCCTTCCTTCTGACATGCCATGTTTGAGGGAACTGCCCATGTCCCTGTCCCTGTTGTATTTTGATAAATATAGCTGAAGAACAGATCATTATACACTGTGATATTTTTAAAATTTATTTTTAAAATCGAGTTTCATTTAGTACTTTTATTTATTATATTAATATTTTCTGAAATATGAAGATGGATTCTTATTTTCTCTGGTTAATGAAAACTGAAGATACCTGGAAAAGCAGGATGTGTATCATGTTATGATAAGTATGAAAAGTACAGATTCTTATGTATTCTTTCATATGTCTGCTCAAATAGGATTTTTCTAGTGTATTAGTTGCACAGATGGTATTCTAAATAGTTTCAACTTGGAGAAAAGTAATTCCTGGACTTGAGTTCCACTCCAATCTCTACAGTTTGGGCAGCAGTTCTATTGATGGGTTGTGGAGAGAGTAAGAATTGTGAGACAAGGAAATCTTTGTATGCAATATGAATCAGAGTTTGTTGATTAAAGTGATTACAAACCTTGCTTAATTTAAAAATCTTTTTAAATGCTCAGCTTTTATTATGTTGTTGAGCTTAACTTCTGATAAGGGCCGGAATAAAGATATCTGATCAGGAAAAGTTGGCTGACAGGTTTTCTGGGCAGCTATGTAAGAGCTATTTTTATGCAGGGAGTGAGCTAAAGGGCTATGCTTAGAAGAAAATTCACACAAAGATCCAAGCCTCATATGTCTCTCTCTCTTTTTCCCCACCCTCCAGTGATATGCAGCTTCCGAGGAACTGTTCCGCAAGGCTTGGTCCTGGAACTAGGTGAAACTGTCCAGATCCTGGAGAAATGTGAAGGTAAGTGTGATGTCCAAGAAGGAACCCCATTTTCTATGTAAGAATATACAAATACCTGAATCTAGCATATTTTAATAAGTTCATTGGAAATCATGATGCATCAAATCAAAGCACTTGAATAAAACCTACTCTGACCCACTTTCCATAGGAAAGGCTGAGTGCTCTTGGCACTAATCCAGTCTGATAGGGGGTCAGTGTGTTTGAAGTTAACCATCTGTCCAGAAAATCTTGAACCCTGACCTGATTGTTGTATTGTAACTGGGTCTCACACTGAAATTTCATCATGTAAAGTATATAATCAGCATCTTTTTTTTACTGTATTTTCTCAGTGTTACTGTTATGCATTTCTATTAAGTGTATCAGTTTTATTACTCAGAAACATCTGAACAAGTGGAAAATATTAATTATTAAATAGATTAGCAATATTAGGAAAATTGTAAAGAATGTGGGTTATGGGGAGATTGTTTTGCATTTATCTGTGTGCTTTTGTACCTAAAGCAAAATGCCATTGTAAATTTTATAGTTATGTGGCTGGAGAGATCTGTCTGTGAATAAATTGAATGTCCTAATGCTCTGCTTTATTCACATGAGGAGTGTGATTGAAGTTGTATGTAAAAGGAGAATTATTCTTATCTTAATGTTCAAGCAAGTGTCTGGTGAGAAGTATGTTGACAAGATACTATATGAGAACATGTTTCACTGTATTCTGAGGTGGAATAATGTAACCTTAATCCTGAAGTGTTAAACAAATTCAAAACCCAGACCCACAAATTTGAATTCCAAATTAACATTCCACAAAGTTGTAGATGTGTTTTTTTTATTTGTTCAGTTTAAAGTCATTTTTCATCTCCAGTGTTAATGTTGCTCCCCAGACCTTCTCTGTGCTTGTCAGCAGACTCTGCTTTGCCTCTCTCATGCCTAGAACTGTCTTTTGTTCTTGATGCTTTTTCTTGTGCTCAGGTGTTTGTTTTCCCACTGACTTAACTCATCACAAAAAAGTCACCTTTTCTATGCTAATTTTTCTAGTAACGTAGTAGCTTTTTCACCTACATTTGTAAAATTTTCAGTTGAATGGGAGCTTTGCAGTGCAGTGGGGAAAATTGCCTGCAAAGAATCTTGCTGTAAACAATCCCATGCTTTTATAAAAACCACGAGTGGTGTGATGGGCTAAGCTGTGCTCTGAGGGCTGATTGTAGGTATTCTACCAGGTCTTGTGAATTAGAACATGGTGCAAGCTCAGGAAAAAAGTATCCCTTTGCTTAGGATGGGATAACTCTAAGGTAAATTAAACACTGTATGTTGTTGAAAGCAGTCATGGTATTTTCCAGCCATTTCTGGGAAATTTTCAAAACTGGGAAATAAAAGCACGATCTCCAAGGAGCAGGTTGCTTATGAAAAAGCAAATGGATAATCCAACTTGTCTTTACAGTGTCATAATAATTAGACTTTGAATATTTCCTTTGCTGGTAGTTTTGAGGATGATTCCTCAAAAGCAATTCATGTCAGTCTTCAAATTGCTGTGGAAGGAGGCCCTCAGACAGGGTTTTCCTGGATGGAAGAGGGTTTGTCCAGAATTTTTTTTGTTGTTGTTGTTTAGGCCCTCTATCCTGTCATTTTGGTTGCAGTGCCTTTATCATGGACTGTGTGTATAAAAAGATACATTAATTTTGATAATAACATCTGGAACTCCACACATTGAAACTCATCTGAACATTCAGATGGTCTTTGCTGCAGCTCTTGCATGTGTGAATTATGCAAAAAAGCACACTAAATGTGCAAAGTAGGTTCTTAAAAGGGGGGGAAAAAAAAGCATTTGCTTTTTAAGCATTCTTGTCTAAGTGGTTGTTTAACAGGGTCTTCTACTTCTATATTATTTGCTGGGGATTCTTTTGTGCAGACGGACTGGATAAAATAATGTTAGCCCACACAAAATAAGGGGCACTGCTGTGAGAGTCACAGAAGATCCATGGCTGTTTCAGCTTCACTTCTTGAATAGTTTATGCATAATTGTCTGCAGCAGGGATTTTTCTGTCTGGGTTGAAAAGATTCACATACACAAAAACTTTTAGTAATGTGAACTATGATTTCAGAGACTTGCTGAAGAATTCAAGGCTGACAAAGATTCAAAGAGTAGTACATACTTCTGAATGTGCTTATTTTTAATCATAATAACTTACTGAATAGCTGTGTTACAAAAGAGCAAGTGCTCTTCTGTAGTGACTGCTATAAGAAGCAGTCCCTGCTTTTAGAGCAATTGAATGAAAGAGGAGGGAATTTCCTATTTCAAGATTTTGGATATCACTGCAGCAAAGTTTTATAGATATTTGCAGAGTAAAGAAACAAATGTAGGTGCATACAGACACACATTTATCTCTAAGGTTTATAAATACCAATTGATAATACATTAAAATATTGTGGTTGTCTATGCATTTTTTTAAATGAAATGCAGTGAAATACAGTTGTCTTTGTTAATTTGGATCTTGTTCACATCCTTGAAATTGGAATTTTTGTATTTCCACAAATTTCTGTGCCTCACAAGTATCTAAATCGCTGTTTTTTAACCCTAAGTCTGACAAAGGCCTCCCACTGCCCACTATCCCAGTAAATCAAACCTGGGGACTTGGTACCTGCCTTTCCTCTGAAGGTACCAAAGGCTCCACCCGTGTTTGCATCAAACACACTCCATCTGTAAAGTGTGAGGTGTTACCAGAGTGGTTCTGTAGTTACTGCTTGTGCAAAGGGTTATCAGATCCTTGACTGGTTTTACTCAAAGGTTAGAAATGTTCATCAAGACACCAGTTGGACCTGTGCTTGTCATTCACAGCTTTCCCCCTCTCTGAGCCCTTCCACTTGTGATCTTGGCACCGAGGGAGCACTGAAACGCCAAGTGGAGTTCTCTGCTCTGCCTGCCATGCCTTGAGGGGCTGGAGGGTCTGGCATTAGTGTGGCACTTGGAGTTTGCTTTTGTCAAGTGGCAAAGCATGAGCACACTCCTGGTTTGAAATACACATTTGGGCTGTGCATTCTGAAGAACACCCTGTCTTTCAAGTCACATAGCTGTTGCCCTGCCACAGGCAGTAGCTGTCAGTAACTAGTGGCATTCAGAGTAAATTGAAAATGTCTGTTTTGTCCATTTGTTTTTATTCCTAGAGGGCAATTTTATTTAGATTAAAAATGCTATAACTTCGGTAACTGTAATTATTACCTTGACAATTTTGTATATTCACTGAAGAATGGAAGCACTGGCTGATTCCTGAAGCACCAGTTAAAAGAATATTATCTTGCCCATGCAAATTCTGCTATCTGCAGAAGTATTTACCTACATGGTTTTCATGTGTGTACATTAATAATTGTGTTCGTAAACCATGCAGAAAATATATTTAAGTTTCCCTCTGTTATTCCAGCAGTTGATGGCATGGTCAAAATAAGTGTTTCTGGTATTTGGGGCACTAAAGCAGCAGATATAACTTGCAATTAGGGTTTTTTTTTTAATTCTTGATTAATTCAGTGTGCTTGAGAAGTGATGCCTTTGCCATGCTTCCAAGCTGTGCCATACAGATGAGGGAGGAATCCCACTCTAGGCTGTCTGAGCTGTGGGAGCCATGCAGGTTCCCTTCCATCTGAGTTGGGAGCTGTCCTGTGGCTGCCTGGGCCAAAGTGACTCCTTCCCTGTAATTTATCCCTTTTCCTATTTGCTTTTTCCCCCCTTTTCATCCTCTTTTTCCCTCTTTGCCTTTTATGGAATGTGCCCATGGAAGTGAAGCCTCTTGGAGCCACACCTCTGCTGCGGCAGATCCTGCTGAGTTACTGAAAGTCATCTTTCAGAGCACAGGAGTGGCTCCTTGCGTCTCTCTGGCTAATGCCACAATACAACACATCCCATCTCTCTTTGCCTTTGTCGTGGCATCCCTGGCAGCATTATCAGCATATTCCTGTGGCTCTGCTGGCCCAAGGCTGCTTCCTGACGTGGTGCAGGCAGGCTGGGCAGGGATTCATCTGCTGCTCCTCCTGCCCAGCACACACGGAGCAGTGAGCGCAGGACCGAGCGCTCTCGGCATCAGAAGCTTTTCCTGAGCACTGCTCCTGTCCCTCTACTGGGTTACTTTGGGTGCCTTTAGCTCTGCACAGCAGTTCACATGCAGATTACAAGGTAAAAGCAATTGTTTATTGGCTTGTGTATGCAAAAGACAGCTTTGCTTCAGGTTTGAGGGTTACTCACATTACTGCCAAGTACATTTATTTTTGTAGGACAAAGAATGCTCGAGTTCCTGTAGCAGATTCTACTAGCAGTACTTTGTTTAAGAACAAACTTTAGCTGTAGGATTTACCATAAATATGTATGTAATTTATTTTCAGAATTTTGTTTGTCAAGAAATTATATGCAGAATTTTTTTCCTTCAGTCTGCAGCTCGTGATTCTTTATTTAACACTGATACTTGAGCTTTATTTTTCTGAAAAATAGATCAATATCTTTCAATTAGGACCTTTTTGCTTTTCTGTTTCTGAGTCCTCTAAAGGGATGAGCTTTTTCCATATGACAGACCTCTTGTGGATTAAGTGGAAATCTGAAAAAGGTTATGAGAATGGCTTTTAGAAAGCATATCCTGTTTTGTTCAAGACACTTTCAAGTAAAGATCAAAAAATCATTGGTAGCTCTTCTCATCACTGAAATGAAGAGATTGAGATGTGCAGGACTGCCCCAGAGCTGCTTTTGCATTTTAACTGGGGCTGCACTCTTGCTGAGACTCGTGAGTGTGACACACTTTTGCAAAGAGTGTTCAGTCTTATCCAACAGTTTTCAGATTCTCTAACGTAATGTCAAGTTTCCCCCACTGTGGATTTCCATAGGTACAGGTAGTTTTAGAAAGGCACATCTGATAGACTAATTTTTGGTTTCCTTAGAGCAAATGATGTGTATGATGTGGAATATCCCTTTGGCTGATTCAGGCCAGCTATGTCCCCTCCTGACTTCATTGCAGGCATGATCATTGTTTCACATTCATTTATTCACAAAATTCATGTCACTTTGTAGCTGTGTTTTTCTGCTTCTTGATTCTAAATCCCATTTTCTTCACCATTTCTGTGAAATCAGTACCCTCTAAAGGCCATGTGTCACTAAATGCATGCCAGAACTCTGAAATATTAACAGTTACTATTTGCAGTGCAGTGACACCTGAATGTGTTGGTCAGGGATGTGTCTAACCAGGGAGTGCTTGGTGGGATCACAATTAGCTGAAGCACCTGCCTGGATTTGATGACAGTTGTCATTAAATCCTTCAAAACAAGTGCTCTTGATAAATGATCAAGATAAATGATTACATCAATATTAA
The DNA here is from genome assembly GCA_013400515.1 of Erpornis zantholeuca. Taxonomy (NCBI): domain Eukaryota; kingdom Metazoa; phylum Chordata; class Aves; order Passeriformes; family Timaliidae; genus Erpornis; species Erpornis zantholeuca. The sequence goes on along the minus strand of VZTN01035350.1, from coordinate 322,959 downwards.
TGTGTTTAAGACTCATTCCAGAATGCAGGTTGAGTTCATTTTAGGGAATAATGTAATGCAGATGCAATTTGCTGACTGTGCCTTTTAAAAAAAGCATTGTACCTTTTCTCACAGCTTTTACTTTGTGATGCAGAATGAGTTGTACATTTGACAGTGTAGAGCTTTCAGGTTCTGCTGAGCTCTTCAACTGTCTCTTGCTTGCATGGAGTTGGAGGAAACTCAAAGAGGGGTGACTTAAAAAAAATTATACCACATTAAAAAAGAAAAAAAATAAAAGATAAACTAAGATCTGGAGAGCACAATTTATAAGATTAAAGGGAAATGTAACCACTTCTCCAATATATGAAGGAAACTACAAGAGGAAAGTAAACAAAATGTTTCCCATGATGTCCAAAATAAAAATATCAATAATTCAAATAGCATCAAAGAAATGTTATAAAGTGAATGTATGTTGTCTGAGCCACTGAAATAAGTTGTCCAGTGAGGATTTGCCATCTCCACTTGACATAAATATGCTGGGTTTCCAAGTATTATACCAAAATTTCACGTTACATGCAGTTTTACTGGCCAGTGTTGATCTGTGGAAGAAATTTCTTCTAAAAAGGTGCCTGTGCAACCCCACCGCTTTCAAACTGGTCTGTGTGGAGTAGCAGAAATAGTTTCCTTGGAATTTGGTGCAGAAATGCTTTGGAATCTAGATTTTTACAGATGTATGGATCATTTTCCACAGGCAAGGAATGCAGTGGTATTCAGCCCTGATAATAAATTATTGAACACCGCTTAAACCAGACTAAATGTGAGGAGAGATTTAGAGACACAGCTTGGACGAGCTGGGTGATTTCTCAGGGTCCTTCCCTGCCTGTTTTCACAACTCTGTAAACACAGAGCTTGTAAGCTTTGAAAATTTGTTTTGGAATGAAGAACAAAAACCTCAGAAATGAGGTAGTTTTTTGGAAATGTATTTAATTTACTACCCTGCAAGTCTAAATTATTAATGGTCACCCCCTTTACTGGGTTTTGTACTTTTACAGGTCTCTTCACAAACTTGGATAAAACCACTTTTTTCCCCATCTACCAAGAAGTTTTTAATTCTGTTTGTCCTAGAGCTTAAATGTCTGGTTTATTTCTGAGGTACAGACTGTATTTAATATTAGCGATGGTGAATCACAGGATAAATGCTTTTTTTTTTTTTCTGTGACCTTAAAAATATGCAGCATCTGTTGCTCAAAAGCAGGTGTGGGCACAGTTGTGTGGAGTTCTAGAAAACACTCATGTTAAGGGTCTCTGTGCATTGTTTGTGCATATATGTTTATATTAATATGATTTCCCTGAAGTTTGGTCAACTAGAATGAATTCAGAACAACAATATATTTTTATATAATCAATGATTTCATAGGAAAACAAATCTTTGTGTTATGTCCTATCTTCATGAGAAATTTGTGTAGTGAAGAAGGTGGATTTTAACTTTTTCTGTACTAAAGTTTGCAATTGTCCTGAATTCATCAGTTATTTTATTTCATATTGACTTAGATTCCCTTTTTAAAACAAAATAAAAATTCAGGACTATCTGGCTGTCTTTAAAACAAATTCAAGGCCTTCTTCCCCACACCTGATCCTCTCAATGAGAATCTTATCATAATTCAGCCAAATCTGAAGTCCTTTATCTAAGAGAGAGAAAATCCCCAGTTACTTTGTTCTGTTCTCTATTCTCCATAGCCAGTTACTGGCAGGTTTTACTAATTTTAAATAAGGGAGGGAAAAAAACAGTTAGTAGGAAGTTGCTGGAAAATGGGAGTGCTTTTTATGGGAAGTGGATTCAGCTGATGTGGAAGGGTTGGTGTTCTGTGGTGTGTCTGTCTGACACTGCCTGCAGCTGGTAATGCCACTGGAAGGCTGAACTTGGGTTGGAGCTGGGCCTGGCCAAGTTTGCCCTGGAATTTGGAATGGCCAGGGATGGCCAGGCCCCCTCCCCTGATGACTTAAATGGCCCCCTAGAAACAGAGACTAGACAGGAATAAAAGAGGTATTTATTTGAAAGGCCTTCAGAGGTACACTCTGGGCTCCAGAGGCTCCTGCCTCAGTGCATCCCAACATGGACAATGACAGCTCCCGAGTTCTTCCCACTTGGATCTCAGCATCAATTCCCCAAGCAGAAGCCAGGCAAGGATGGAATTTGCCCAAGCTTGCCCGCCTGTCCCCAAGATTGTGGTTTGCAGTTGTTGGGCCTAGGAGGGTCTGGGTGTCCTTGGAGAGCTGGAGAGGCTTTGTTGTGTGTGTGTGAGCATGAGAGAACAGCACTGAACGAGCTCCAGGGAACTGCAGAGTGACACTGGGCAGGGCAGGGTTGAAAAAATATAAAAGTTAAAACCTAAGGCATCATCCCAGAAGCCACCAACCACCTGTGCTCCTGGGGCTGTTCCAGGCCCAGCTCCAGAGCATGCTGCTTTTCCACTCTTCTGCTGGATGAAGTTTTCATCCCCTTTTTTCCCAGCCAAATCCTGCACTGACATTGCTGTCACCTGTGGGAAACAGCAGGAACTGAGTTCTTCTGTTTAACTTGCAGCTTTAGCAGCTTTGTGTTTTACTCCTCATTTATTGTCCTGTCTGGAGCTGTTTCCTGATGGGGGATCCAAGAATATTAATGGGGTTTGTAAATTAGATCCTAAAGCCTGTTCTCTCCTCAGACATACATAAGATCAGACACATGCAAAGAATTTCTATTTGTTTAAAGCACATTAGAAATGTATGATAATGGCTTTTACAGGTTTCTGAAGTCTGGAGATTTTGTCAAGATAAACACTGCAACAAGACTCATGTGCCAGCCTGGAAGTGTTCAGTGCAGGCTCTTCCCTGAGTGCTGAATGAATCTTTGCTGCTAATGATTGTTCATACAGGAGCTAACTAAACTGTTTTTATTCCTGGCAGGAAGAAACAAAAAGCATTCCAGGTTGTTAAGTGTTTGTCATCATTGCAGAGCAAAATAAAAGTAATTTTTAAAAAAAACCCTAACAAAAACTCTTTTAAAACTTTGATCTATGTGAGGCACAACTGGTTTTTGAGATGATCTCAGTAACTGCATAGCTGTAGTCAGTTTGCTTCTGTGTAAAGACAGCAGTGCCACAAATAATTATAATGTGTTTCATCTGGTTTCAGGCTGGTACAGAGGGGTTTCCATTAAGAAGCCCAGTGTCAAGGTAAGTGTGAATACATTTGTTAATCTAATGGGAGATTAAATGTATTTTGCTGTTGCAACACAGTAAACTTTTCATTTTCCTTCTCTAACTTTTTTCCTGTGGGAGGATTGGATTTCTTTTTAAATTGAGTGATACTCATTAATCACTCATAGGATCAGAAACCTTCCTGACATGTAACATGTAATTTTTTCAACGTTTATAAATCTCATCCAATTTTATCCTCTCCACCCTTCTCCCCTAAGAAAAGCATAGGTAGGTGATATTGCATTGTTTTAATGCAGCATTTTTTAAGAACACAGTTAATATGTTGAATTATTAATCTAAGACAACTTGGAAAAAAGTCTGTTTAAAAGGGATTTTTAAGTTATTTTTGGGAGGGAGTCAGATTTTTATAGTTCAACTATAACATTTGAACATTGCATTTGGTTATTTTCCATTTTTTTCCCATCATCTTCGCTCTTGGGGAACATTTTGGACTGTTCTGGTATGATTGTTTTTGTGAGTGCCTCTAAGTTTTTGTAAATGTTGGTATCCAAACATGCCAATAGATGCTTCTATATGAGCTTCACTTAATTATCTGTTGGTTTAAATATTGCTTGTATTTAAAGAGAGAAGAGTACCAGCTTCTTTATGTTTACCTGTATTATGGAATATAATATTGCCTGTATTACATTGTAATGACTATAATACTCTTTTAATGAAATGTCTGCAGTTGTTGTGTGTGTTGGTACCTCTGCTGCTGTATATGTTCAGTTTTGATAGCAGCACCCTTCAAACCTTCCCTGGTTTCTCAGACACCAGAAATAAGCAGCATTAACTGGAAGTGAACCAAACAAGAAACTGAAGTAGCTTTTCTTCCATTTCTGGATTTTCATGTGCCTGAAATTGAGCACTTTTATCATTTTCCTGATGAAGCCATTCCTCTTAGATTCAGCTCTTTTCCTTCTATAATTTTAGTCTTGCCTGTGAACAAGAAGGAATTTTCCTTAGCATTTGGATCCTTCTTTACTATTCCTTTCAACTCCCCCCTCCCAAAAATCTTTTTTCTTCCTAAATGTTATGGTTTTAAAGCTCTAAAAATTGAAAGCCCACACTTGGTTGCTGACATTTTTGTCAGAGACTGCCAGCTGGTTTTTAATCCAAAGATTTCCATTGCTGCTCCTGCATTGCCCACTGAAGTGGGACAGAAGTGCACGTTGCCATTCTTACACTCTGACAGGCATTGCTGTGAGGATTCAGGGCCATGTGCTTTGCAGAGAATGTGGGAAAAGGTTGGATTAAATTGCCTCTTTTCCCCATGTCTCAACATACAAGAGCACACTGGCACAGGCAAGGTCAGAGTCCAGCCCTCATGGGACCAGCAAAAGGCAGATAACCAGAGGTGTCCCAAGTGGGTTTGAACAGCTTTTCCTTGGAAAGAGGAGGGAAAACTGATAGCTCCAGGGTATGCAAGTAAGAGAATACTTCTGTCCTTGGGGGCTCAATGCAAATTTGATGGGGGGTTTTTAGTTTTTGTTTCATTTGTTGTTTTAAACCTCTGTCTGTGTGACCCCTGAAGCAGCATCCTGACACAGGCCTGCTGTGGGAGCTGCTGGTGCTGTGCTGCACACTGCAGAAGAGCCACTTTTCTGATCTTCCCAGCTGGAGGTTTGGTCCAGTGTCGTGTTCTGGTCTGAGACAGACTAAAACAGTCAATTGTTACTAATCTGAATGTTGAGTGTGGACTGGCAACTTTGACACAATGGTTGTTTGGGGGGGTTTTAATAAATATATTGGCAGTTATTTATTTTGGCTTAGGTTACCAATGCTGAAAATTGCAAATGTATTTTTCTAATGTATGGAATTTTTTCTCTTGCAGGGGATTTTTCCTGCAAATTATATTCACTTGAAAAAGGCAATTGTCAGTAACAGAGGGTGAGTATTTTTCCTTTTTTCTAAGAAGCTACAGTGCTTCTTATCTAGAAAGGAAACAAAGAAATAATTATTGAGACTTACAGAGACGATGTAGTTCATTGTATCCTTTTTTGTGTATGATGGTTTGAAAATTGAATGTAATTTTACAGTGTTTGGGGGGGTGCTTTATTTGATTTTAATATAGCAAGAATCAGGTCTGATGGTTAGTCTTGTTTGCTTTGGCTCATAAAATTGTAACTTCAGAGGTATCATCTGAAACATGCATTTAAAGTACTCTACTTGTATTTTTCAATTTCTGCTTGTTCTCTCACTGGCAAAATCCTATATTTTCCTTTTGTTATGGAGACACCAGTCAGTAGAGAGCCCATCTCATTTATCTGCAGAGTCATAGCTGACAGTTAGCTGTGTTACCTTGAACCTTTTGAAAAGGATCCAACCCTCCCCACCTCACCCAAAGAGTGACTGAAGTGCACTGCTGAAGACTTGTGCCCTTCTCTTTGTTTGTAGCTCATCTGTTGCTGAGGGTGGGTTTATTTCAGTTCATGTGAATAACAGCACTGGTGGCAATGTCATGTCAGGGAAGTTACTGAATGGAGGCTCTGGAACCTGCAAAGTTTCCTGTGAGATTGACTGAGACTCCTGAAATCAATATCTTGTGTTTTCACTGCTGCTTTTACTTGCATATTCTAGATAAAGGCTGCTGTGGGGAGATTTATAAGTGCAGTGTTTCAGACAGTGACCCGAGGCAACAAATTAAATGCGGAAGATAAAATGTATTAAAAGGCACTTAGTGAAGTACCTGCAGAAAAACAGGTGACTTCTGATTGTCTTGAATTGTGTATTTGTTCCTAAAGGGCCTCAGTAAAGGTTGTAAGGGCAGCTGGAATACTGATACTTCATAATTTTGGGGTGTAATAAAATTATATATATCACACAGGATAACCACTCCTAATGTGTACTCTCCTTAGGGGAAGGACCAGCTCCCTGTGATGTGTAGTTAATTAGTGCTTGATATTAGTTTAGAGTTAGTGAAGGGCAACCAGTTCAGGTACTTATTAGGAAAGCTGATACACTGTTTAAAATTATCAAAGCCTCTTATACCAATTGATACAACAGAATGTACCAGAGTTCTGAACCAGAGGGTCATGTATTTCATGTTTTGTTTAAAAATTCTTTATTTCAGAATATATTACAAGTGCTTGTAATACACTATAAGCTAATACATTATAAGCACTTGTGAAATAACAGAGCATGTGTTTAACCTGGCAGGTAGCTGAACACCACACAGCCACCTGCCCCCTGCTCTCCCCAAACATCCCTAGAGACATACAGGGAATGTGCCTGGGGCTGGAGCACCCCTCCTGTGAGGACAGGCTGGGAGAGGTGGGGTTATTCATTCTGGAGAGGAGAAAGGGCTCTGGACAGAGCTGGTTGTGGCCTTTCAGTATCTAAAGGGGATGATGATGTAAGATGATGGGGACAGGCATTTTGGTAGGGTCTGTAGCAATCAGACAAGGGGTGTTGGTTTATATTTAAGGAAGACGTATTTTATGCTGTGGGTAGTGAAACCTTGGCACAGTTTGCCCAGAGAAGCTGTGGCAGAGAGGCTGCCCCATCCTTGGAAGTGTCCAAGGCCAGGTTGGATGGGGTTTGGAGCAACCTGGTGCAGTGGAAGGTGTCCCTGCCCATGGCACGGGGTGGAATGAGAGGAGCCTTGGAGTTCCTTCCAATCCTAACCACTCTTGTGTTCTCCTTTAATGGTTTTGGAAAAGCTTTGCCACAATGGAACAAGTTTTATTATCTTCATTAGAGCATAGATCCCTCAGATTTCATCTGCAATGCAAAAGCCTTCTGGATAGGACAGGTTAGTAGATAGCAGGTATTTTGGACAGTTTTGATATTGGCTAACATTACTGGAGGGGAAAATGGGTTGGACTGGCTTAGGGAAAGGACCCAAATCATGAAGGACCCCACTTTACAAGCAAGTTTATTTAACATACTGTAGTAATGAAAACTTTTCTTTGGCCTTGATTAGAATGAAATTATGTATTTTGAACAGGTAAGCAGGAAATGCTAAATAAGCTTAATCTTGTGGAATGTAATGGAGAAACAGTTGCTGTGACTCTGGAGTTGCTTCAGTCTTGCAACAGACAAAATGATCCTCTTAAAATATTCTCTTTACATTGAACAAATATGAGTTCTACAGTTTTACAAATTACTGTGCTGTCACGTTACTTTTTCTATATTTACCAGGGTGCATTTCCTAATTTTCCCCCCCTTTTTCTCTAGGCAATATGAAACAGTCGTTCCTCTTGAAGATTCTGTGGTGACTGAAGTCACAGCGACGCTGCAGGAATGGGCAGTGCTCTGGAAACAGCTGTATGTGGTAAGAGCAGTGCTCCTCTCCTTGCACCTCTCAGATACCCTGGGAGAAATGTTTCCTGCCTTTGTCCATTCAAAACCCATCAGAATCAGTATCAGAATTGTTGGGTTCCTTGTATTTAATGGGGGTTCCCTAACAGTGAGGGAATCACAGATCATGTGACTCACAAGGGCTGCACTGGAAATCTCAGCCGTTCTGAAATTCTACCTTCAGATCTGAAAGCTTCATAGTTATAACAAAAGGCAACAATTTTAAAGTGCTATTAAACATGTAAGAAATAATATAATGTATTATAAGACTTAAGTCCCATCAAAAACTTCAAAGAATTATTCAGCATAGTTTGTAAGTATTTGTTTTAGTGTTTGGAGTCTGAAAGGAGAACTTGAACCATGGGAGGTTTTGTACAACTGTTCCTTCATAAATTAGAAATAAACACTAGGATAAGTGTATTGAGTTTGATACACATCTATTTTATATAATTTTCAGTTTGCTGCCACATTATGTCACCTAATTCTGCTTTCATCCCTCCTCTTGTCTTACATTTTAATAGCCAAAGCCCGTGACACAGTAGATAAAAAACTTGAGCATTTGAAGGTATTTTTTCCTGGTTTTATTTTCTTTTTTAGATTAGTAATTGCAAGCCTTAACTGTAAGATTAGGATCAAGAACTGTAGCTGCTCTAAGCCTTCATTTCCTTTCTCTTCCTCTTCATAGAGCTGCAGCACCTTTGTTTCCTCATTTAAACCTGCAGTGCCAACAGTTACATATCTAGGAAACAAACCCAGGAAAGATCCAGTGGGGTCAGTCTAGTGCATCTCCAGCATAACCAGCTGTGTTCTGTCCTTCCTTCAAAAAGCAATCAACTCTTATGAAATTAATTTTACTTCTGCTGGTCCCAGTTCTTCTATGGGGTCAGATGTCCCTAGATGCATTTTCTTGGAAAGGAGCATCTGATCTAATGGAGGAGGGGCAGGGCACATGGTGTATACCATGTTTTATACCACTCTTTCCACCTAATACTCCTCCTTTTTCCATTGCTCATACTTACCTCTCTGGTGTATAGGAATAAAGTGATCTTTTCTGTTTTCTTCCTGTAAGATTTTTTTTCTCCCCAGTGTCAGCTGAAGATGACAACAGTAATATTGGCAATGGTATTGAATTGGAAAGAGGGGAATCATTTTACCTACAAATGAGTTAAACTTCCTTCCTACTAAAGTATTTCTTTTTTATTGTTAACACCAGTTCCTTGAGGGGAAGGAGAGAGAATGCTCTAGCTATAAACTTTCATTTAGTGATTTTTCTTTCTGGGACTGCTTTTTATTGTAGCTCATTATATTTCTTATAACATTGGACAAAACATTATTGTATTCTTAAATAACATGGGAAAGAATTTACTGTTCTCATAGAACTTTGGAAGGAGGCATTTGCTCCACAACAAAAAGAAATTGGCAGACCTTCTAAGTAGAAGATACATTGGTTTGTGTTGTGGGGTTTTTTTCCCCCAAAAATTAAAAAAAAAAAAGAGAGAAAATTCTAATATGGAAATAATCACAGAATTGTTTAGATTGGAAGGGACTTCTTGAGATCATCAAGTGCCTTCTCAAGCAGGGTCAGCAAGGCCAGGCTGACAGGACTGCACCAGCCAGGTTTTGAGTTCCCTCTGAATGGAGACTCCCCAGCTTCCCTGGGCCAAGCTGCCGATGTTGGAGCACCTGCAGTGATTTCTTATCTCCAGGCCACTGACAGAGTACCACAGCCTTTCTGGCAGAAGAACTGTTTACACCATTAAGTGGGTAACAGACATTTGTCCCATTTGTGGGCTGTACATTGGAAGCCTAAGGAAATTCACTGAGGTGCCTGTGGCAGAGCTGGGATGAGGATTTTATCCTTGGTGTTCAGGCTGGAAGCTATGTAAGGACATATCTTAAAATATATTGAAAGGCTAAATGGAAATCCTTGCTTGTTGTTGGATCAGCACCAGCAGAATTTTTTATTATTCCCAAAATGTAATAAGAATCATCTAAGAAATGTAATTAATGTTATTTATCATGCTGCTGTGCCTAGTCAGCTTTGTAGAAAAGTTTCTTACTGTAGGGGAAATTCAAGTGCTGGTTGTTGCACAGACACTCTGAGTAGGTCAGTGCCTGCAAAGGGCCCTTCACTGGTCAGTGGGGCTGCCAAACAACGTGAGCAGCCTCTCTGAACATCTCTGAATAGGCTCAAATGTTCATCTCATGCTTTTTGGTGAACTCCCTACCTGGATTATGGTTTGAAAGACCAAGTTTGTTTCAATTAAAAATTCCCAGCAATTACCTGGGTAGTATTGTTGAGGTACATTATAAGGTTTGCATTTGTATCTCAGTTAAACAATAGGAACTGGGATGTAATACCCAGGAAGCCTGCAGTGATTAAAACACTGCCTGGAGAGGGATGTTATGTTGTTCCAAGATAAGAAAGCTCTGCTGACAGAAAATTGGAGGGAAGAGAATAGTGAGAAATGAAAGGGTGAAGTAAAGCACAGCTTTGAGACAGTTGTAGAAAATTAGTTGGTGTAAAATACTGGGAATCTTCCTCATTTCCTTCTGACCACAGAGAGTCTGTGCTAATACTGGGAATAAACTGCGCATGGGGAAGCTCGGATGGGTTTGAGGTACAGGAGTTGTGCAGCAATTTTAGTTTAGATGTCTGAGAAATATATATTAGAAAGATTAGCCTGAGATCGTTGCATTACCCAGGGCTGTGATATTCTTGTAATTTTTGCTATCAAGGTGAAAGCCAAGTGTTAGTCTGAGGGGGAGAAGGCATTTGTCCATAATGAGTTCACAGAGAAAGGGCTGTGCCTGACATGAATTTGAAATAGAAAGATGTATGATGTGTTTACTGCAATAACAAATTATGCTCTAGTTGGATTCTGATCATATAACTCTTTAAATGCTGACAGAAGAGCAAGTTTTTTTGAAAATGCCAGAGGTTTTTCTCCAATTGTAAAGTGATACAAATAATACTGGGATGGAAGCTATCAAAATCTGTTATTTATATTGGGTGAGTTTTTTAGCAATAATGATAACCTTGTTAAAAATTCTATGCCTACTTAAAAATAATCTTTTTTAAAAATGCTTCAGTAATAATACTTAAATATGTATCATTTAATAAAGGAGTAAAGATGATATGACTTTTATGGTTCTGGGGACTGACTCTTTAGCAGAGCCCATAGCAATAGGACAAGAGTTAAAGGTTTCAAATGAAAAGAGGTCAGATTCAGACTAAATAGAAGGAAGAAGAATTATACTGTGAGGGCAGGGAGGCTGTGGTAAGGTTTCCCAGAGAAGCTGTGGCTGCCCAAGCCCTGGAATTGTCCCAAACCAGGTTGGGCAGGGCTTGGAGCAACCTGGGATAGGGGAAAATGTCCCAGCCCATGCCAGGAGGTGGAACTTGGGTGAACTTTTCCNGGGCTTGGAGCAACCTGGGATGGGGAAAATGTCCCAGCCCATGTCAGGAGGTGGAACTGGGTGGGCTTTTCCCTTCCAACCCAAACCATTCTGTAGTTGAATATATAATCTGTGTGCAGCAAGGCAGTGTCATGACTGGAAAATGGAAAGCAGCTCTTTGCTTTCTGATCTGTCTGTATCCAGGCTGTATCCTCTATCCAGGGTTCTAAAATGAGCTGAAACAATGAGATTTCCTAGCTACTTTCTGGCAAAAAAAGCCACTGTTTTATTTGACCTACTTGGTTTGGGTTTTCCTACTTTTACTGCCACTGTAAAAATCATTAGGAGGGAGTTCACAGTGTGAGCGTGGATCTCAGTGCTTAAAATCTCTACTATGTAGCCACTGGAGTTGCTGATAATGTGGGTGGGGTTACTGATAACCACAGCTGGCCAGGTGTGGGTGTGTTTGAGAGGGTGTGTTTGAGTACTGTCAGTAGGTGCACAGACCCAGTATCTTGTGGTGTTGTTTTGCCTGCCTCTAATCCTCTCTGTTCTTTAGATTCATTTGGACACAGTAACTGTGTCCTTTTGTGGAAGCCTAAAAAATTTAGAGGAGGGTTTTACTTCCTGTTTTCCAGTATTTCAAAGGCTATAGCAAAAGAGTCCAGTGATTCCCTTCCCCAATCCTGTACTTAATTTGGAGTGGAGGAGAAAGGAAAAGTGAGATTATTAGTGTACCACTATAAGCAGCTGAGCCTGTTCTTGTGCCTGCTCCGAAGGGACAAAAAGAAGAGAGAGCAGAAAATCAAGAACAAACCTTGGGGAGACTTGTTTAGGCACAGAGGTGCATAAAGATGCAAAATTGCATTTGTTCCAATGAAATGGGTGTGTGCAGCTCTCGGGTAGCTGCCCACACCAGTGTGCTGACTTCTGTTGAGACAGCAAAATGATACCAGTAAGGTTGTTAACTTTCTCTCTTACCCTGTATGTGTTGATAAGATTTGTTATTTTTATACTACTTCTAAATAAAGGATCTGCAAGTTCCCTGTAAGCTTTTGTTAATTAGGTCAAACAAGACTCCTGTGAGTTGTTAAGTCAGCTAAGGAGATCACTGAAACTCACTGTTGGTGCACAGTAGCTATTTTAACTGTAAAAAAAATTCCTCAGAGTCTAAGATGTGATGTGAGGACTATTTCTGTTGAGAGAGCAGATGACTGTGGAGAGACCAAACATAATTGCCCAATTTAGAATTTGGTCAGATCAATAATGTTAATTTGCTACTTTTATGCAAAGGGTAGCGGGGGATGTGTGGGGTGACTTCTTGTCTAGTTTCAGGAGTAAGACCTAATGGTGTTGGGAATATATGGAATTTTTGCCAGCTTAGTGTGAAACCAATTTCCCATTGGCTCCTTTTAAATTTCCTGAGGGATCCTATTAAGGAACAGAGTGGGCTGCAGGACTTGGTGCAATTGCAGCTCTGTGATTTGGGTGGTTTTGGGTGTCCTTGTAATTGAAGCACTAGTTAAAACTCATCTTGAAAAATGCCATTCACTGAATCACTAAGGTAGTTTACTCTTATGGGGAGTGTTCTATGAGACATTTTTATTCAGTGAGATGTGCTTTTTTCCAAATCTGATGAAACATGGAACTGCTGGTGGATTTCCTGAAATATGTAGACAGAAAAAAATGTGACATGACCTAAAATGGATGTGCTGCATCTGAGGTCTGCATCAGAAAGTCTCTCTTCAAGGAACAGAATTTCTTCAAGTTGAGGCTGAGCATATTAAATACACTCTTAAATTCTGAGCAAGCAAACTCCTGGAAAGATGAGGTATTTGTACCAAGACAGATGTACAGAAACAGTATTGCTTGTATACATGGCCCTCTTTCCTCTTCCTCATTTTCTTGTCATTTTCAAGGTTACCTGCAAATAGAAAACTCCTTTAGGGTGATTGTTCAGGTCTGTGAAAGAGTCATTTTAAAAGAATCTGAAGAGCTTGCCTGGCCTCAGTTGACACTAAGAGAGACTCGGAGTTATCACTTTGGAAGACAGGACTCTGGATAATAGTGTCCAGCAGTGTTATGGATATTTTTATATCTTTCTGTGTTTGGAGTGAAGCATGAGTCTATCGAGGGACCAGAAACTCAGATAGGAGTTTGAGGCAGCTGATAGTCTTGTTAGATGCTGCACAGCATATCAAGGAAACTAAGAGTAAATATTTCCACTTCCAGGAGCATCTTGTTCTTCAGTTCCTCAGAGGGAACAGTGCACTGAGAAATCATCTCATTGCTTAGCAACTGAATCTGGGGCTTTTAGTAGATTTGTTATCTGATTACTAGAAAATACTTGAAGATTTTTCTTGATTGGGTTGTGATGGGCGTGTGCAGAATGATTTGGAGAATGCAGAATGATGAACACTTCAGTGTTGCATGCTGAAGTTGGATATTTTTATAATTCTGTATGTTTACTCATGGAGGGGGAAGCTGGAGATAAACCATGGAATGTCCCAGGTTGGAAGTGACCTCAAAATATCATCTGGCACAACCTTTTGATGGAAAGGGATCCTACATGAGCTTGTGGCACCCTGTCCTAATCCAGTGAATGGTTGATTTTACTGTAAGGCATTTCTTTCTTAAATTGGGATGAAAACTCTGCTGGTGCAACTTGTATGCACTGCCCCTTGTCTTTTCCCTGAGCCTCCATCCTCTTTGGGAGGGTGTGCTGCTTCTGCAGTGCTGGGATGAGATTCTCAGGGAGAAGGGACCCAGCTGCTTTTGTCTTTCCTCACAGGGCAGGATCTGCAGCCCTCAGATCATCTTCGTGCCCCTCCCCTGGACCTGCTCCAGTCTGTCCCATCTTTCTTCCAATTGTGGGGACCACAGTAAAAACCTCAATGTAAAATGTGATTTATATCTGCTCAATGTGTGCACAATGTGATTTATATCTGCTCATTATCTTAGACAATTAGAAGGTTTTTACACTTCTTAGGTGTGTTGAAAGTTGAGTAGAAGCCCTTCTTGTGCTTTGCCAAATCGAGACTTGCATTTACATCAATTTATTAGCTATGGTTTCTTGGAGGTCTTTAGTGGATGTCATGACCTCTCTCTACATTATGTCCTTGGAAGAGCAGGACTCACGTAGAAATTACACTTAATATTTATTAGGTTCCTGCTATAAAATGCAATCCATTTCAGTACTTCTCCCTTTAGCACTAACTTGCTGAAGTTCAGTTCAAGTGCTTCATATTTTAAGGTTATAACAGGTTCCCATAATTATTATTTTTTCCTTCCTTAATCTTAAGAAATTTTATGTAGTCAGTCTCTCATTGTGATTTGTGGAAGGCTCTGAGCTCTAAGGAATTAAAAATAAATGTAAGTTTTCAGGAAAGTAAGTTTAGTTTATAAGCAAGTCTTATACCATTAAAATCTGAAAAATTACTGTAATTGATTTGAAAGTTACTTTGCTTTGAAGACCACAGGATTTTATGGCAGTTTATTTGGTTTAAACAACAGTATAACAAGGAGCCATACATGCAGTACCTTTCATTTACTGCCACATACAGATTTATGTTATCATTTAAGATTATTAGGATGAACTAGGCAGTTTTTATGTATTTCCAAACATTGACTATAAAACAAAAACTGCAAACTATCAATCAAACTGTGTGGGAGGAATATATGTTTTGAGTTACCATGGAGATGGCTAGATTTTAATAGATTTTAGAAGTAAAAACAGAATTAAATGTAAGTCACCTTCTGGTGTCCTTTGCAAGTCCTACTGTGACAAATAACATGCAGGGTATTTTATAATCTCTTGCTTTGTAGGGAAATGTTATTTAGTCATTGATATGGGAGGTTAGAACATGCTCTTTTATTTTGGTAAATAAAACAGAGTAGTTGTATTACTGATAGTGACATTCATAGCAAACTGTGTGGGGATTTCAAGGTGGTTTTGGAGATTAAATGTTTCAAGTGTTTGCTGGTTTGTAGTTAATGAAGATCTCTTGCCCCTTAGAATAGTATCCAGTGTGCATGCTGCAAACACTGTTACAGTACACATGTAAACTGCTCATGTGAGATTAAAACATGGGAATTTGATTTTATTGAATGCTGGTTTAAGACCAGCTGGGAAAAACCAACAAGGAAACAGAATTTACTCAGGGGAAACCAGTGGCTGACCTGCAGATGATTTCAAACAGTTTCTTTTGCACTGTAAATACACTGAGCACTGAATTACGTCAAGTCAAGGGAAGAAGGTTTTAATTAAAAATTTGAACAGAAGTTTGAGAGTTTCTTCATTTGTACTGGAGTGATTCACCTGAGCTGGTCCAAGTATGGTGATGTTACAGAATTGCATCTGAAATAGAGGCAAGTGTTAGTGTGGTTTGAGTTTAGTATTCCAAAGATGTATTTTGAGAAAACACAGCAGTTTGGTTTGGTTTTTAAAGAACAGAAAATAAAGAGAGGAGGAAAGGGCTGGGAAGGACTGGCAATCTGGCTTTTTGGAGTGAGCAAGGTGCTGTGCATGGAGAGAGCTTACAAAGGAAAAGACTGATCATCCCCAGTGGGTATTTATTGGAAGTAAAAAGACAGTTTGGATTTAATTTCATAGAAGACAGAAATTGTTTTTCAGTAGAAAAGCAAAGAACATCTGTCCTTTTGGCAGCCTGGATGGCACTGTGGTCCATGGAGTATCAGGAAGTGTCCTTCAGTCTTATCCTGATTTATGTCATTTTCTTTTGTTTTTATCCTTAAGACAGAGAAACAAAAAGGCAACTAGAATATAACAGTTACAATGATTAATAATTATTGTAATTTCAATATATTTATGTAACAAAACTATGTTTATTTTCTGACAAACAGAAAGTTACATAGGTGGGAGGGGTAAAAAAAAATCAGTGTTATATGGATCAGTGTAGCACAAGTAGACTAAATCCTTGTGACTGGGGTGGTAGAGAGCAAACCCTGTGGCTGCAGCAGTGGACAGCCAGCACTTGGGCTGCCAAATCTGATTACTCTGCATTGTTGCATTTGGCTGGAGTGGAGGCAATGGTTGATAAACAAACAGGAATAAAAAAGCATCTTAATTTAAAAACTCAGTAGTAAACCCAGCAAATGGATAGATACTTAATTTTACATGAGGTATTAAGGTAAAATGAAAATATTTAAGATTATTGAAGACCCGTTTCTTCTTTCTTATTTCAACTTCCAGCCAAACTACTGGATATACTCTAGAGATAATTGGTAAATTAAAACTGTTCTGGAGGTACAAGCAGGGTGGCAAAGGCAAACATCCAGGAACCAGGGAAATGCCAGTGTTCCCAGTCCACTCTACTTTTTCTCTAAGGATTCTGATAAAACTCTTGGGTTTGTGATCACTTTATGGTAATGAGGCTGGAAATCCCATTCCTTGCATGTCCCAGTGCTCTCCAGTGAACTGAGTGGGACTTCCAGAAAGAGGGAGAGGCACTCCTCAAAAAAAGGAATTCCAGTGCTCCCTCAGAGAGGGTTGTGACCTTCCAGCTTCCCTGCTGATGTTGTGCAAATATCACAACTTTCACACAGAATTAGTGCACAATTTTATACTTCATTCTCTGTGTAAAACCAAGGTAATACATCTCTAGTCTTGCATATGTTTTCATAACAATATTGTAGGTTTGAAGCCCTTGGGTACTCAGTGTTATGCAGACATATTAGGAGTGGGAAATACCTGCCTTTATGGTAAGGTTTGAATAAGTTTTAGTGAACTAAGCCCTAAGAACTGTACATTGAGCCACAAATGGTGATGGAAAACTGAATGGCTGTTCCTGGGTCAGTCAAAATAAAGAGAGGTTCTGGATGTGGTCATGCAGTCAAAAACTTCTGTAAAGCACAGACAGAGGAGGCAAGGCTAATTTCAGTTTTTGTTTATCCACATTTTCATGAGTACTTGACCTTCTTTTTGAGCAGGTTTTTGATAACACAGTTTTTTTGTGCCTGCTGGAATGAAAAAGGGGAAAATTAATATAAATTGTATCTTTGGAAACTGCTCACATAATTTCTTAAATGGAGGTTGTTACATCTTATTTTTAAACTAATAATGATTAATGGCCTTTGGAGAAATGTGTTCTATTTTCAGAAACTCTTCTGTCTGTTTCCTAAAGTTTTATTGTTTAATAGAAGTAAATCTTGCTCTGTTTTACACATAGAGATTGCTTAAAATAGAAGGAATACAAAGAAAGGAAAATAAAGAAATTGGGAGAGGTTTCTGTGAGAGTACTGGAACTCAGCTTCTCACATTCTTTTGTATTCATCTTCCTGTAAATTTCATGGTGGTTTTATTTCATTTTTAATTTAGAGTAGAGCCTTGTGCTTGCTGGTTGGTCATAGATACAGCTTTGGGTTCAGTCATAAAAGTTGATTAAATGTGAAAAGAATACTGATTGCCAAGTTTGATTCCAAAGTCTTTAGCTGCTGTCACTGCTATCACTGTTCCGTTTAGTGAGAGATGCTCTCTGATTGTATGCTTATCCCTGAAAATAACATCCTGCCTTTGAGGGGAAAAAAAAGTTGTATCAGATGATATGAAGAATTAACTCCAAAAGATAAATGTATTTAGGGCACCCCAACAGCTTATAAAACAAATACTCATTTCTTTTTACTGCCAGTGCTCACTGCCACTAATAGCTCAAGGTCCAGAGTGTTTAGATGAGATCCAGTACATATTACAGAAAAAAAGGTCGCTGGAATAATGGAAAAGATAAATCATGTGTAGGATTATATTATTTCCTGATAATTTACGTGTAGCTCTATCAGTGGCTTCCTGTGGATGTGCTCTGTAGTTTGTGTTGCTGCAACACCCAACTCCTGCTGCTGCCAAGGGCACAGCGAGGGCTGGAGGTGCCTGAGCACTGCCCAGCCAAAGCCTGCATCTCCCAGGGCTGTGGCTGAGGGCCTTTGGGGTGTTGCAGAGAGCCAGGAAATTCAGGAACCCCCTGTCCTGTAGGGATGAGGGGGAGATAACAGCTTTGGATCCAACCTTCAATTGCTTATGAAAATGGTGTTTAAGGTCTACTCTTTGGTCAAAGTCTTACCCACAGCAGTTAAGGTGGTGTGCTCGTGTGATTTGGCACAGGGCTTCCAAGGCCTAATACAACTATATTGATTCTTTCTTTTCACTGTGTTTTGCTGAGCTGGATGTGAGTTTTGCAATCTCCCCGAGCTGAAAGAGCTCCTCATAAATCTGGAAGATGCTGAGCCCCGAGTTTGTTATCTGAAGTGTGTGTTTGTTTCAGTAAAGCAACAGAAGTCTGAGTTCAAAGCCCTTTACAGAGCAGGGCAAACAGTGCTGTCTTTTATGTTCTTTGCTGTTCAAGCATTGGCTGTTTGATCTAAATTAAATTGTGGTTGATGGAGCAGATTTCAGTTTATTCTTTCTGATACGTCCTTAGAGTTGATGGGGGGGTTGTGAATGCCTGTTCTGTAGTCTGTGCAAGAGGCATTCAGGAATGGAGCTGAGCCTGCATCCAGTCACAAGCAAAGGGACACTTATTTAATACCTCTCTGGACTCTGCACACTGCTGAGAGGTGGTTTGTCCCCTCCTGCCCTGTGACATTCCCACCCCAGCCCTCAGGAAGCAGCAGTGGGGTGGGCATGGAGCAGCCACATGGCCCTGGCTGGGAGTCTGAGCTTCCCTTCAGTTTGATCTGGTGCTCAAAACCCTCCCAGTGCTGCTTGTCAGAGATGCAGGTTTATGGTTGTGGTATTACTGAAAGTGTTTCTTTAATTTAAGAATAATTCTTCCAAATTTCTTTTGGGAATTAGCATGAGCTCACTTTATTGTGTATAGATGCCTA
Organism: Erpornis zantholeuca; assembly: GCA_013400515.1. Taxonomy (NCBI): domain Eukaryota; kingdom Metazoa; phylum Chordata; class Aves; order Passeriformes; family Timaliidae; genus Erpornis; species Erpornis zantholeuca. Next base: position 304,204 of record VZTN01035350.1, on the reverse strand, counting down.
AGTAGGTGTTGGAGTATTGGAAGTGATTCTTGTGTTGTTACATTTCCACATCTATTACTGACAGCACTTAATAATTTTTTAGGGTAGGCCAGTAAAGGTTTAAAGGCACTAATTTTATTTTGGGAATTTATCTCTGTCTTTCTCTGTGTTTTTTCTCAGTAGCCTCAGAACCTGAGATAATAATTAATAAATTCTCCTGTATGTGACCTGGCAGGCTGTGCAGAGAGCACAGAGAAGCACAATTCCCACTTTTAAGGAATAAAGTAGTAACATTTTTGGTATCAGAATTTTTGGTTTGACCTGAATAGCTCAAGTTTAATTTGAAGTGCTTGTGGCCAGGTACCTTCCACTGCAGTTTCTCTGCAGGTGAGATTCTGCCCTAGTGCTGTTAAGTGTCTTTACTGGTCCTGTCAAATGGACTTGTTACTTTCTCATTAGAGGGACTGCTTGGAAACCTGCTTAGATGGGATTTAATGAACTTAAAATTGAGCATAGAATAGTGGCTCATAATACTAAAAGAAAATTATCTTATTTTCTGGGTAAACACGGAAAGAGCAGCAGCAAAGGTTTCTTTTTAATCTTTCTGACTGTGTGTTGACTGATGAAAAGGAAGCTGTAAAGAAACAGGTGTGTGGCAGGTTTTCATGATAGAGTTAATAAAATTACTGTAAATAAAAATAGTAATTATGGAATAGTTGTTAGAATGGAAGAGAGGGAAGAGGAAAATAAGATTTTACTCACTGTGTGGGTTTGGGGTTTTTTGAAGCATCCAAACAACTTTATTGTATATGGGTATTATTAGTATTTTAATTGCATTTAAAAGTATGTGGTGATGGAATCTTTAGATCTTGGAAGCTATGGAACATGCTGGATCCTTAAAAAGATGTAGTATATCTTTATAATTCCAAAATATTATTTAAAAAATATAAACTAACCTGTCACTTTGAATAGGGAGGTGCCTATTACATAAGATGTGCTTTTTTTGGAGGCATCAAACGCAGTCACCCTTGTGGAGCTCTCCAAGCCCTGTGCAGGGTGGCAGCTCAGCTCAGGCTGCCTCAGCACTGTGCTCTGAGGGCCAGCCCTGGGTCTGTCAGAACTCATATCAGTTATTCCGTGGCCTCAGATGTTCAACAGGCAAAACCCCTGCCCTAAATATTGGGAAACTTTGATTTGAACTTTTATACAGTGAGCTCAGCTACCCCATTTCTTCCATCTGACTCTTTCCTGTCACCTGTCCCTTTTTGTCTCATTTTTCTCCAGGCTCCCAATCTGAGCTTCTCATTAACTTTTCATCTCCCTTTCCCTGGTTCCCTGTCAGGCACTTCCCAGTGAATCCCAGTCTTTATTTTGATGGAACTTCAGTATGTTTTCATCTATTTCCTGAATTTTGTTGGGTACTTCTTGCTTTCCTAAATAACTCACTAGTTGTTTTTTAGTTGTTACTTTAACTGTCATGAAAAAGGACAACAGAATAAGTCTTGACTTAGTTTTTCCTGTGATTAAAAAATTCACTGGGCAATTCATTTAGCTGACAAGAAGTGATGTGAAGAGATGTTGCAGTTACTGCTTGAAGCAGAAGGGATAGGGGAATGGGGACATCCAGTTGTCTTTCAAAAGAGGAAAATATTGTGACCAGTTGAGTGCTAAGAAGATCCAAACCAAACAATAAGTTTTCTGCCAGTTTTTGTCTGGTCCTTGTGTCACAGAACAGAAACAGAATGGCAGTTTGTTTTTGAGGAACTAACAGAATCACTGACAAGTTTAGAGTCAGGAGGATGATTTTAATGAGCCACTTAGGCTTGTTGTTGGATTTTGGTGTCATACTCTGCAGTAGCTGGTGAGTGTTCTGTCTCGGATCTGACAATAATTGCCAGGCTTGTCAGCTCTCACTGTGATACTGGTGCTGTCATCGTGCAAATCTACATGAGAAACACAGCTAAATGCAAGGGTTCTGTTTAACAGTTCTTCTGTTAACAGCATCGTTTTCTGGAAGGAACATAATTGGGATTTGATATTTCTCTTGAAGCCACTGCATTGCTGTGTTAGATGAAGAACAGAATGGTGGTATTAAAATAGTTGCGGAAAGAGGAAAGACAGACATTGTGTCCTTTCTTTTTTTAAAAAGAATTCTCTTGTGCGAAGCAATCCAAAATAAATCTTTTCTAGTTGTCAGTTTTATTTATCCTAGGAAAGCCATACCCTGTTTTAAGATATAATTTTTTAACACCTCTAACACATTCCACTACTATTTTCCAAGGGGATTTTTTTGTCAGTAGATCTGGGAAATGCATATCTAGGTAGCTGACAGGCTTTGCCAAAAAAAAAGCCAGAATTCTCTTACACATGGACAATAAGCTGAAACATTTATACTTCGTGTTTAACATTTATACATTTACACTTTCCCATGCAAACACTGGAATTATCTCAGCTGCTTTTTTGAGAACACTATTGTGCAATGGATGGCACCATTTTCTAATGGAGCTCCTCCATTTTATTAGAGGAAATGAGAGAGCTGTGCCTTATGGAGCATCTTTTGTTCAAGGTCCTCAAGTTGGCTTGGCCAGGACCTTCTGATGGATGGAATAATCTAAGCCATCACCTCCCCTTTCCTGATTTCTTCTACCCCTCTGCCCTATTATGTTGAACCTCTTTACCAGTTTGAACCAAAAAATTAATTTTCTTGGATATAAGTGGCTGTATAGAGGGAGAAATGTGATTTTGTAGCTCCTGCCATAGGAGGCATTGCAGTGCAACTTCATCCATATTGTGAAGCAGAAGGCAATTCAGACAGGAATTTCTGATGGATTAAATGGGCTGTGCTGCCACAGTGTTATGTTTCAATGCCCTGACTGAGTGGTTACCAAGAAAAAGAGTTTTTATATTAATGATAATATTCTAATGGCACAGATATTATTTTTGTAACTGCAGGTTCTTCTGTTATGGAACTTGATTGTTGCTGTGCTTGTCTCTGTCATGGAGTTTCAGTTTTAAAAATCAGATAGAGTTAGGTGAAGAATATTCTCCTGGCTCGCAGGGAATTTTACTTCTGCATCTTCATTTTCACATGACAGAATCACAGAACTGGAGAGATTGGAAGGAACTTCTGGGGCTCTCCAGTACAACCTCCTCCTCAAAGCAGACCCTATTAGAGCAGGTTGTGGAGGATCTTGTCCAGTTGAGTTTTTAATATTTGTGAGGAACCCACAACATCTCTTGGAAAAAATCTGTTCTAGATTTTGACCACCCACAAGGGAAAAACGTTTTCCTTTTATCTAATTGGAATTTCCAGTGTCTGATGCTATTAACTAACCCTCCCTTGACACTATGATTAAAGAAATTAACGGTGTAGAATTAAATCTAGCACTTACTAAGTGGTTTAAAATCAGATGAATTGATAACAAAGCAGTTGAAAATGGAGAATTTTTATTCAGTGCTGCTGCTTCTAATAGGACCTGCAGGGATGTGTTCTAGTCTGTTATTCAATAGTCTTATTAATAGGAATCAAAAAAAATCAGCACAGTCACGTAGAAATTGCTGATGATGCAGAAATAGGAAATTAAACAATGATTAGTTCAGAAATTGTGTGGTTCCTGTCAGATACTTGGCTCATTGAAACAGCACTGACTCCAATACATCCAAATATAGAAAGGACCCACAGATGGTGTTTGTGTCCTGAGGTGCAGTGACACTTAACATGATGAAACATTATTATGGCAAACCAATCCAACATCAGCCTCTTCCTTGCTTTTGACAGCTAAGAGGATAAGAAGTCTTGCCTTTCTAGACAGGGGGCATCTGGAGGGGCAGAGGGGGAGAATAATTGAAAAATTCTCTGTATAAATTAATGAGGAGATTGCTGGGCAGCTGCTACTGATTCTGCAGAGTCCTCTTCAAGGTAGATGGGGAACAGCCAGAAAGATTCCGAGGTGATCCACGATGGCGAGGAGTCCTAGGAGGGCGAACCTGGCGTGGACCTCCATGTTATCAAATCCTTCTGAGTCCTTTGCAGCAAGTTAAAGTCCAGCTAAGGCATTTTCAACATGTGCTGGTGTTGCCTGTTTTTTTAAAAACATAAGTATCTGCAGCAGTGGATATTTTGCAGGCACTCAAAAATTCAGTACTTTTTGGCCCATGTGTGTTACAGTTTTTTTCTGAAGCCCGTTCTCAATCTTTCCTCCTGCTTGTTATTCCTTTCCCTATTTGGATGAACAAGGGTAAGAGCTCATTCCATTTCTGTTTCCTGTAAGTTTTTGATTTAAATTATTTTTGTAATTGTAATTTCTAGACTAAAACCTCAGTGTCAAATCCAACCTTTGAAAAAACACCATGTTTTCTGGATATTCTCATTATTGCTTGAAAGAATTACCTGTTCATCCCCATCTTCTTGATGTATAATAGATAAAAATAGATAGATAATTAAAGAAATAAAAGTGAGAATAATATTTCAGCAGAAGCCCTGACAGAGTGAAAAAATTACTTTGCACATTTGCTCAGACAAACTGCAGAAGTTGAGTGAGGAGTCAGCCTATTGTGACTTGTAAATGGGTACATGGAGGAGGGTTGCAGGTAGATGATTGATAATTGAGGTAATCTGTCAGCAATCTGTCAGTTCTGTCAAAGAAAAAAAAATAGGGCAAAGCCCAGTATTTACAAAGCAAAGCCATGCAAATTTGGAATAGAATTGAAGGCAATTTTAATAATTAGGGTGATTAGCAATAAATTAATCAAGGAAAGCAGTTGTTTCTTTATTACTGATATCTTTAAAACAAGACTGGATTGTATTTTAAATGATTTGTTGCCCCATTATCCTAGAGGAAGTATGTTGCAGCAATCTGTGAGCAGGTTTCTATGGCATGTGCCCTGCAGGAAGTCAGACTAGATAATCACAATAATCCTTTATAGTCTTGGAATGGATGAATCTTTAAATCTGTTTAGTCAGGACCAGCTGTGTTGAAAAAGAGCATTACTAAAATGCAAAAAAATATGCTATGATGTAGTGGATGTGCTGCACTGATGTGTTTTATATTCTTTCAGGCAAGAGAATTGTATGCAAAAGACTAATGGTTTTTAAGGAGTCTTTGTCTAGTGATGCCTTTGAGATGATGTGCTAATTGTTGTACCCCTTAAAACACATTCTTTGTGGTTTTTGATGACTGATCTCCTTGGTGAGGACATGCTTTTTGGCTATTTATATAGAAACTGTGGAAAAGATTGACATTCAATACCTTTTTTTTTTTTTGGCTTTCTTACGTTTCAAACACTGTAGGGAACAGCAGATATTTTGGATATCTTTGAGTGGGAGATCACCAGAAATGGTTCAGTTGCCTGGTAAAGGTGTCAGGGTGAGTCAGGAGCTGGTTCCTTTGCCTTTCAGGCAGGTTTAGCAGTTGGGAATCAGCTCTGTCCTGGAGGGCCCTGCTCTGCCAGATGTGCTGGGCAGCAAATGATGCTGCTGGCACTGCTTGGCTGTCATTTGTTAACTGGAGCTTTTAACCACTGTCCCTGTGCAGTGATATTTTTCTTCCTTTCCATTTGTCTGTGGAGCATCGTAAGCCCTGGTGAAAACACCCAACTTCCACCTCAGAAGGTGACCCTATTTACAACAGATGGAATAAAGCTCAGGAGCTACCTGCATTTCCACACTAACAGGAATGCTTTGATATTGTTTTTTAGAATAATGAGATGTTCAGTGGAAAACCTGGTTTTGTTTTGGTGTTATTGGGATCTTCATTTAAAATCTACAGTTTTAACAGCTGCCAGCAACAGGTCCTTTACAAATATTTGCACTGTTTTTGTCACATACATAGAACAAACAAAAGGAAGAGGTTGGAATTAATTCTTTATCCTGGGAGTTTTACCTATTTTCTCATAGCTTTTTATTTGTAATTCTGCTTCTCATCTCTGAGCTATTTTAATTTTTTATTTCCCATAAACTTGAATATTTTAGAGAACGAGTGAAAGCAAATATTTAAAAACAGGCTTTATTTATAATTTACATCCTATTTGCTGCATTCTGGTTTTCTTTTTTGTGATTTTTTGTTTAACTGCTAAATTGCAATTTGTTTTCACTCCTGCTGTATTATGGGATGGCTATCAGCTCAGTGCCAGAGTTTAAAGCTTCTGAGCTTCACACATTCTTTCATGGGGTGAAGTAGCTTAGCTTGCATTTGAATCAGTTATTATTTTCCCAGTATTTTTCCTGAGGCCATGTGTGGAGCTGCAGAAGAAATTACTTGTTTATATAAATCTTACTTTGATGGATCTGGCTCTTCCCAAAAGTATTTCTGGCTGTTCTGAAACCCAAAGTGTCTTGTCAGGGAGTATCTGAGTAGATCATACAGTGCAATTCCATTTGTTATTTGTTCTCTGGAGCCATCATCCCTAAAACATTGGGATCTCTGCACCTGAGCACAGCCACCACAGCCTGCAAGGGTCAGAAATGTCTCTCCTGGGCTCCCAAATATCCCAATTCCTCATGAGTTTTGTGTCCATGGCCCCTCTAAGATTGAGGCTCTGGGAAAATGGTGCTGGCCATTGCCTCAACTGATATTCTTTGGATCTTCCTCTTTACAAACCTTTTGTTCATTGTGTATAAACACTAAAATTACACTTGAGCAGGGGAGAGGACAGTTATTTAGTCACTGGTAACAGCTGCTGGTTCAAGTGTGTGAATCCCTTTATTCTGCACTTCATTTCTCCTCCTGTCATGCTCCGAAGCAGCAGCATCAGAGAGGGTTTGCACAAACAAGAGCTGTGGCTCCTGCATTTGTTTACCTTTATTTTTTTGTAATAATGGTGGGAAGCATAAAATGTGTCTGAGCCACCATTGAGCATTACTGTTAAAACTGCTGATAAATCAACAGGAGTTTGCATATACTGAAATAACTCAAAGAGCCATAAAGCATCATTACTTCAGTAATGAAAAAATCCTCATGTGTAAGGGAATTCAAATTTTTCCTATCCTCACAATTTTGTATCTGGTGTTTGAACAGAAATAACTGCATTATAATGCCCAACAGAAACAGAAAATTTTGAAATCTGTAGATTTTTTTGAGATAGAAGATAATTTGGCTGATCAGCTTCCCTTCCAAAAAATCCTGAGCCTACAAGTAAGGTGTGCATAATTTCAGTGCATCTTGGTCTTGTTCTTAGAAAACAGTTGTGTTGTTTTCTGAACTCTGCCAAGTTATTATTTTGTATATCTATTTTATACAGACAAATTAGGGCTTCCAGGAAGGATGAGAGTTGTGCTAAACATCAGTGTGGAGTAGTAGAAATGGATCAGTCTATATTTAAATTGCTGGGTACATGTGCTACTGTTTCTTTTGTAAAAGATTTCACTCTGCTGGGCAGTGGTCTTGAATTTTGTAAACCCAGAGATTTTTTTTACTTAGAACTGTTCCTTTGAAGCTGAAATTGACTCTTTTAGAAGACTGAAAATTACTGGAACCTGTCTCTGAGAAGCATAGTTGAAATGTTTTGAATTTCCTTTAGACAGTTTAGTTGGAAAACCACTGAAATCCAGTCAGCAATTTTCTTTTGGGATTCACAGAAATGTTGGAGGACAAATGATGGCATCATGCCCAGGATCATTAATTACAGAATGTGCTAATCAAACGGGTTTGCAAATAATGGTCTGTGTTCTATATTTTGTGGGAATAATGGTGTGTGTTTTGCTTGTGGTTTTCTTTCTTAGTGTTTTAAGTGCCCCTAATGCTACTTTAAAATGGCTTTTGGCAAAATCTTCTCTAACATAATGAACTTGTGTTGCATGACCTGCAGGGATCCTGACAGAGACAAAGAATTGTTAGAGATGTTCAAGATGACTCGTCCTGACCCAGTCCTGCAGACTCTGGGACTTCTTTTGAGCTTTTTTCTCTAAAAAACTGCTGTGTTTGTCAGGTCCAAAGCAGTAATACTCCTTCTAGAGCTCTCCAATGTGTGAAGGAGAATATTAATTTTGTGCCCTGTGGGACACTGTGAGAGGAGCTGCCAAAAGGGTGAAAGTATCAGGTTATATCCTTGAACCCCACTGGATGTGGAGTTCCCTGTTAAGAATGTAAATAGCATTGGAAGAGCAGATGTTTGATTTAAATGCAATGGAAATGCTTTAGGGAGAAGGTATTTTTCAGCTTGAGAATTTGTCACACTAAGGCACTGCTAAGGGGAAATCTAACAGAACTTGTAATACTGTCATCAGTTTGAACTTCTTCAAAGATATTTATCATGCAAGTTCTAACTTAGCATGACTACTATCAATTAATATGAATGTTAATTATTTATTAGTACCACTTCAATAAATATATCATGTTCATTCAAAGTGTGAACAAAAACATTTAACTCTGCTTTAAAACTGATGTGAAAGGTAATATAATTCTCTGTCATGCAGAAAATAACCTTAAAATACTGATTTTTGTGGAGGGATATGTCGTGTTTGCAAAATAATGTAACCATTTAGTTATGGGTAGGATGCTTTCTTCTGAATGCCTTCATTTCTTTTGCGATTAAATGACAGCAAAAAGCCTTCTGAAAGTATGAAATAGAGAGGCTTCCACACTTACCCAATACTGCTCCAGTTTCTTTTCGAGCAGAATGTTTCCATTTGTTGCTTGTCTGACAGGTAAATAGCACCAGTTAGTATCGAATGCAGCATCTTCCTCAAGTCCTGTGGGTTTAGGTCTTTATCAGGTGAAGGCCACACAGCTTCCCCTTTTCCAGTCCATCAGGACAAGCAGGGTTTGCTGGCACTCCCAGGGCTTCCAGCAGGAGGCATTTTGGATGGCAGTGACAGAGGTCCCAGCAGGAGGTTGGAAGTGCTCCTTTTCCAGCCAGATTTGCCATTATTCCAAGCTTTGTGGGACCAGAACTTCTGAGGGGAGAAGAAATACATTTGCTGTTTTTTCAAGGCCATCAGTTCTCCCTCTGGAAGATCCCACATGATTCAGCAAATGTGTTTGGGAAAGGAAAGGGCCATTATGGCTGTGGTTTTAATGTAAATAGGGGACATGAGAAAAATGGAAGGTGATGATGTGAGCAGGGAACATTTGGTACAGATTCTAGTTCTGCTTATTAAAGCTCCTTCACTGCTGGAGATTTACAAACAGGGGAGGGCAGGGTGGGGATGTGAAGGTCAAAGGCATCCTTAGCAGCAGTGACCTTGAAATGTGAGAGGTCAGGATCCTGAGGGGAGGGAGCAGGACAAAAAGCAGGATCACAACCTGGAAAGAGATTACAGTGGGGAAAAAGAAGCTTCTTTCCTGTTCTTGGGCTCTTTCCTTGGTGTATTGCCTTTCAGAAGGCTGACTTAGCTGGTGTTGTTAGTAATACTTGTGAAGAAATATCATAGAGCAAAATGTATTGCTTTCATGTTGTGTCCTAAGATGTCAGTGTCATGATGGAGGCCTTCCAAACTGGGGGAATCTTTCTTAATTGAATAACAAAAGCCTTGCATGCATAAGTCTTTTTCCTCAGAATGGAAATTTATCCTAAATTGTACATTCTTACATTTAAGAACGTCTAGAACAAGATGTTCTTACAATATAAAAACAAATAAGTACCTTTAATATCCAAAGGATTTGGAACTGACTCCAATAAATGTAATATGGATTGAAAAGGGGTGTTAATGTCACTGGTTTTGCAGTATTATAGAAATGGAGAATTAAACCTCTAAGTTTATCCCCTTCAATTCCATTTCCTTAAGCTTTGTTAAAAGTTTATGATGATTTTCGGAAATGAGGTTAACGTTGCTGTTGCTCCTAAAGATTTAGGAACTCAATTGAATCTCAACAAAGCTATGGTAAGGTGCAGGCTGTGCCACAATCTCGTTAGGTAGGTTTTTCTCCAGCCCTCAGCTGTCAGCAGTGGCAGCCAGGACAGGGATGGGCTTGAGACAGAGAACCACTTTAGGGTATTTCTTGAACCAAATTTTTCCTCTACTTGCCGTAATTATCCCACAGAGTCCCTAATAATTTTTCCTGGAAAAGACCAATCTTCTTTCTTTGCATCCTATTTTTTCTGTTAACCAAAAAGGCTAAACAACTAATTCAGCCCCAGAATACCTGCCTCGTGCTGGCCAACGTGCACTTCCTGATGATGTTGCTGCCTAAGAGTAGCAACAGAGTATGAACACTGGTAGCAGGAAGTCAGACACCAGAATTGTCTCAGATTTGTTTTAACTTGTTTCTGTAACTGTTAAATGTTGTCGTCTTGTACTTGTCCCAAGCTGCTGTATTAGACAACTCGGGCATCTGAAGCTGTAAATAAGGAAGAGATATCAGAGTCAAGATGCACATCTTGACTGCCGGGGACTATAATAACTTGTACTCAGAGCTGTTTACATGTGTGGCATAACTGATGTTTAGAATGGAGAAGTTGTTTGTACCGTACTGAGTTACTGTAAATAAAACAGACTCTGAATTGCACAATAGTGTGAGTTAAACAGTTAAGGTCTGTGAGGTGATAGAAACAAATAGGAGAAAACGTCTCTTCTTGAAGAAGTGCAATAGACTGGGGCTAACCCTTAACAAAAACATTTTTCTTCATAAGATTCTGTGGAGAGCTCTGAACTGAGATGGGTTGATTTGATAAATAGAGAGCATTGTGACAACAGGTTTAAATATTATCCAGCGTATTTCACAGGAGATGTGAGGAAAGAGAACAGCCTTTTTCAAGGCAAAAGAGCTTTGTTAACTTCGTGAGGACTTGTCCTCCTGTGTCCTGTTGTACCCTAAGTGCTGCTATTGCTGTGGTGCTCCCTGGTGGGTAAAACCCCCACCTGCGTGAGGTTTAAGGCTCTGAAAGGCTGTAGAGTATTTGTTTGGTTTGCAACAAATAGAAGATATCAGCAGGTTTTTGGATGTGTTGGCAGATAGCTTTGATTTAAATGCACCATTTTGGTTTTGGAGCAGAACAAACAATTGTTGTTTTCTGTTTATCGTAAAGAATGTGAATGCATTTAATTTTTTTTTAAATGTGCAATCCAATCCAATGGAGTTCTGAAATGATTTTGGAGGCAATCCAGTTGTTGCTTTGCTGCACAAGGTTTCTGGTAAAGCATATTAAATGCTCCTCAGGAGAGGGGGAGGTCAGCACAAGCACAGCACAAATGAAATTTCTAATACATTTAGGAGAAATGGGGGGAAGAAGGAGGGGTGAGAAGTTTGCATATACACTGCTAGTGGGAGGTGCCTGCATCCAACCAGCTTCTCTGTGATTTAGGGTTTCATATCACAGGCTTCATTCTTTTGAGAATTTAGTTTTATTTTGCAGCTCAGGATAAGCCAGAATTGTTGGTTTCTCCTTGGATTGTTGCCAAGAGTGCAAGGAACCTTTTTGTGAAGTTACTGATGTTAATTCAATATATCTTTCAGCTTTTGAGCTCTTTGGAAGAAGCATGAGGACATAGTATATCTAGAAAAAAATGACTGTACTACTGAAGTATGATATATGGTAATTCAGGCATGTTATTTAATCTAATATAAAGGAAATGCTTGTAGCAACATCTTATCTTGCACAGGCTTTGTTTTGTTGTTTTTTCTCTGCTTTCACTTTCTTTATTGATGTTACATCATTCTTTTTACTGCTTAAGTTGTCACATGTCAGTATTTTAAGCTATTTTACTCATTTTCAATGGTGAAAGTCTGAAGAACTTATTTTTTCTGTCACTCTGATTTACTGTGCTTTATTACACACTGTAAATTGAAATGCCCTCTGTGAATACAGTAGAGAATCAATTTAAATAGATTTTATTGGAGTAAATAATTTCTGTTTGGAGCTAAAAGCTATGAATATTCATAAGACAAAATAAATACAATTCATGATAATGCATCCTTATGAATAAATTGAGAACTAATAAATAGAGACTTCCAGAATAGAAGAATGAAAATAAACCTAAACTGAGATGCCTTTCTCAGTCTGTTACTTGATTTGAAAGACTAATGCTGTTTACTGGATGTGAAGATCTTAGAGGTCTTTTCCAACCTTATTTCTATGATCCAGTGACTCTCAGTGTTCGATGGTGCCCTGTCAGAGAGGGATGAGCTCAAACCCAGCCTCCTGTGAAAACCCCAGGATGATACCTCAACCCTTGATAAATGGACTTTATAGTTTTACTTAGGAGAAGTTGTAATTTATTAACTTTATTCTTGCTTGATGTTATTTTTTCTTATTTGTTGTTTGTATTTTTTAACTGTTTTTAAAGTCCATTTTAGTTCTGTAATCTGAGAGGACCAGCTGTCTAGGCACATATGGAGAACTGATGAATATGTGCAAGTATTAATTGTGTTCTCAAATTGCTTTTTCTGTGGGTGCCAGTCAGGACACCTCTGTACCATCTTCATTTCCCACACAAATTTTTTACTCTTCAATTCCTTTCCATATTTTTGAGACATCTTTGTATTGACTTGTTGTCTGACCTTTATTCATCAACAGACACTTGGTGAATAGTCTGTAATTTGAGAGGTGATGTTTAAGATTTGCATGGTAATATTACAGATTTTGAGTAAGACTAAACTATAAATATTGCACAAATCTCTAAATTCCAATGGAGTTTTAATATAATTGGCTTAATTTAAAAAATCCAGACAAAACTGGGAAGAAAGGGAGGATTTTTGTGTTGTTTCTAGCTTTAGTATTTCCTTTCATGTGCTGATGGTGCTTGCAGGCTTTAATATCTAATGTAGACACCAAAATCCATAACAAGGAACCTGGGAAAAGCTACTCACTTGCTTTTATAAGGAAAATAATTTTTTGTGCCCTTCTCCCCCATTAGAGCCTAAGGCAGTTTTATAGGAACTGTGTTAAGGGACTGCTCTTGAGAGAGGCAAAATCCTACCTTTACAGTGGTGGTAAATGAAGTCATGGTAACAAAATTACTATAAATAGGTCATCTTCTGTAATATAGCAGTCTGTTATATATTTTCATATTATGTGGCATTTATTTAGAGAAGAATGACAGAGGCAGCCAGAGCATTCCAAAGGCACCTGAGGGAATGGCAGGGAAGCAGGGCCTGCATTGTGCCTGGGTGTGTTGGGGTTCATGGCCTGAGCCCTCAGGACCCTGAGCCCTGTGCTGTGGCTGTGGGGAGGGTGCTGAGGGAAGAGGCCAATTCCAGCTGCTTCCACAGGGCTCAGCCGAGCTGGGGGGACCTCTGGGACAGCACCTTTGGGGTAGGGAGATGAGGGGGAAAGGGGAGAAACAGCCCCACAGACACTGGAGATGAGCAGGGGAATGAGGGGGAAAGGGGAGAAACGACCCCACAGACACTGGAGATGAGCAGGGGAATGAGGGGGAAAGGGGAGAAACAGCCCCACAGACACTGGAGATGAGCAGGAAAATGAAGGGGAAAGGGGAGAAACAACCCCACAGACACTGGAGATGAGCAGGGGGAGGTGAACTGGTGATGGAGCAGGGATCTGCACTGGCATCCACATGGGCAGACCCCACCCTGGCACAGGGGAAAAGTGGGAGGAGGAGGGGGAAGCCAGGGAGGAGCTGCCATGGACTGACCCACCCATTCTCCTGCTGGTGTGGGAAGGAAGTGATTCTGTGAAGGATGGAGGAGTAGGGAGTAAAGGGATAAAACGCTGGGCTTGGGAAGAGGGTGGTTGAGGCCAGGAGTTCTTTGTATCTCACCACCNATGAGCAGGAAAATGAAGGGGAAAGGGGAGAAACAACCCCACAGACACTGGAGATGAGCAGGGGGAGGTGAACTGGTGATGGAGCAGGGATCCACGCTGGGATCCATGTGGGCAGACCCCACCCTGGCACAGGGGAAAAGTGGGAGGAGGAGGGGGAAGCCAGGGAGGAGCTGCCATGGACTGACCCACCCATTCTCCTGCTGGTGTGGGAAGGAAGTGATTCTGTGAAGGATGGAGGAGTAGGGAGTAAAGGGATAAAACGCTGGGCTTGGGAAGAGGGTGGTTGAGGCCAGGAGTTCTTTGTATCTCACCACCCAACTCTATTTTAATTGGCAATAAATAAATTCCCCCTAGAGAGATCTCTTTTGCTGGGATGGTGGTTGATGAGTGAGCTCCCTGTCTTTATTCCAACCCACAAATATTGTCATTTCTTCCCCCTGCTCTGGCCTGTTGGAGAGAGGGAGTAAGAGAGGGGCTGGAGCTCCACACCAAACCCATCTCTGGCTTTTGAACTCCACTGAGTTAATATGGAGTCACTAAAAGAAAAACAAGTATTGCCAGAATTCTACTTCTTGTTGCATAGCTGCATGTCTGAAGATTATCCAAAGATTGATTAGTGTGACTTGTTAGTTATAACAGATCAAAGAAATACAGCAAATGTTTTTGTGTCTGGGGATAGTAAAATGAGGCAACAAGAAATGTTAGAGGACTTGTGCTGCTTGTGAGGAGAGTCCCAGTTCATTAAGCCCATCCAGGTTCTTTGTCTGTGACTCATTTTAATTATTTCCATGAAAGTTCTGCAAAAATACTTACTTTTATATTTGAGATTTGCCAAATATATTTATAAATGCACACAGCAAGTCATTCTGGATGGACTGATAAAGTGCTCCTTGCTTGGGAGCTTGTGATAAAGCCAGCTGAAAAATGAGAGGTTAGAGGTTGTATGAAAATTTATTGTGAAACAGAATGAGTGCTTACACATCAGACTGACTTTTGTATCTTTTCTTTAACTACTAACAAGATGATAAAATTTCAGGTTTGTTTATGATGCTGCTCTTACTAAAATTGAGGGGTTTTAAAATTAGGGGTGTTTTTTCCGTAACTGTGTTGTCTGGGGTCATCTGTTTTACAGTTTTCTTTACACAGTGGTAGGAATCCTGATTAACTTAGCTTAGTGTTGAATTTAGAAGGGGTTTTTTATCATCTTGAAAGAGAGAAGTCATTAAAATGTGAGCATCTCCTTCCTTCCTTTTCTCCCAAATGAAGCTCATTAGTCCCTGGGCTCGTGTAGGGTGAGGAGGGATGTTATAAACTGGTTTTTGACTGCTTCAAACTCCCTTCTGCCTGCAAGCCTGGAATTAAACCACTTTCAACTCTGTTCTAGCTCTCCTTTCTCTCCCATGAGTGTTTTCCTTCTCTATCATGGATCTTGCATCTATGGTTCTTCATAACATTTTCCCTGAGATCACAGCCACAGCTCTGCTGGCTTTCCACATTCTCTTCTTCTCTTCCTTGCCATGAACCTTGGATTTTCTGGAAAGACACCATGTGTTTAGCTCTCTCTCAATACTTGGGCATTCAGTTTAAAGCAGGTGAAACACTTGTGTTCTATAGTCTCCTTTATTTGTATTTAAAGTATGTACTTCTGATACTTCTGTAAAAAAGGACTGTTAAACACAGAACATATTGTAATTTAAGCAGCCCAGAGTTCTGGACCTGAATGCTTTGATAACCTTGAACCATCATTACAGGAGTGAGAAAGTGGCTCTCTTAGCAGCTTAATTTGGGAAGTCTCAATATGGTGGTTTGGGACGTGATTCTCATGATCATTTCATTCCCAACTGTTTTATTATTAAAATATACTTAGTTTGCTTTTTTGGTACTACCAAACTCAATTGTTTTCATCTTGTGTTTTAAAAAGTGACAGCCTTTTCTTGTTCACATAAATAACATATAAAAATTGACATTTCCCATATTATAAAAATGGACACTTCCCATACCTACTGTTATTGTCAGCTGATATAGGATTTACTTGGGACCACATTTAGTGATAAAACCTAAACAAAACTGAGTACCTTTACACTTATCAGCTATGTATGATTGTCTCCCTTGCATAAATATTTTCAGCCCCAGAAATTTATGTCTTCCTGTTAGGTCTGGTGTCTGTTTTTCTTTCTTTCAAGTGGGACCAGAACGAGTGTTGAGACAGAATTGAAAGACTGTGCATCTTTTCATCTCAAAATTGTTTGATAGGAACAACTGATGATGCCATCTGTGCTTAACCTGCTTCAGCAAAACAGATGTGTAATCAGGTTCAGAGAAATTAAAAAAATGCTTATCAAAATGGATTGCATTGATGTCTGTTTTCCTAAGTCATGCAAATCTAGTGGTCTTATAGGAAAACATACTCAAGTAGGTGGAAGTTCTTTTTTTCATCTCATCTCAGCTATTTTTGCTAAACAAGTGAAAAACACTTGTTCTAATAATGTGTTGCAACAGAAAACACTTAAGTTTGCCTTTGTGGATGTTCCTCTATCAGATGTAGTCTTGATAAATGCAGGTGTCTTTATTTAGAGGGCTTTTATAAGCCACTCATGTACAAGCAGAGACAGATCAAGGCAGTGCCAGTGTCTGTCCCTCTACTCAGTGTTTTCCCGAGTGAGATTCAAACATTTCAGGCTTTGCAAAGCAGTGGGAATAGAGCTCAGTTGGTCAAAAACCAGCATCCAGCTGCAACAGATCTTGCTTTCCTTCTTGGGATCCTCCTTGGTTGTTTTATGCAGCATTGGAGACTGACTGTGTGAACAGGAGTCCTCTTGACACACAATCCTGACCCAGGGCAGATTGGAGTAGTTTGGAGTGCCATCCTTATCTTATCTTATCTTATCTTAGGCCTTGGTTGTTGGCCTCAAACTTTCCTTTCTGGGGAATTCTCATATAGTTATTTCCTGCAGGGGGAAAAAGTATTGCCACTTCTGTCTGGTTTGGGGGTGTTTGGTTTTGGAGAAGATGTTTTTTATTCCATAATGGACTAATACCAGTTCTTCTGGAAAGGATTACACTGTTAGTTGTTTAAGTTTTTTGGGGGGATTTTTCTGTTTATTTGTCTTTACTGATGGTGCTGGTGTGGGAGTTTTTATATTGTCGATGGCAATTTTTCTCTTTCAAAGAGTTTTCCTGGTGGATTTTAATATTAATTGCTTTAGTCCTTTATAGAGTGCCAGATAATGACTTTTCACACACCCCTCATACCTGGCTAAATTTTAGTAACTGGAATATCACATATAATTAAAAAATGCTTTTCTGTTGTGGTGACTCCTTGCTGCTGACTGCTCAGAGCCATTCAGTTAGCTGCTGACAGAAAGCAAGCTTTTTCATGTCCCCATCACTTTAAAACTTTACATTTACTGTATGATTGGAGTAAGCAATTCCTGCTGTGCCTAATGAATCCTCTTATTTAGCATTAGGTTCCATCAGAAAATGGGCCTCTTAGCAGATTGAGCCTAAACCTCAGGAATAAGAAGTTATTATGAATTGCATCAGTTAACACTACTTTTTGATGTAAATATTTTAAGGCTCATAAAAACTGGATTGATGTTCCTCTAGGGTAATTAAATGAAAATTTGGTAACTTATTAATCTCTCTCTTTCTCTCTCTCTTTCTCACACTTTGTCTTTCCAAACTTATTCCCTCCCCGTCTCTTTCTTTCCCCTGCTGTTTTTCCTCCCTGCCTCTTTCTTTTTCTTTCTCCCTCCTCCCAAAACTGTGCCTTTACAGAAACATAAGGTAGATCTTTTCTACAAACTGCGGCATGTGATGAATGAGCTCATTGACCTCCGCAGGCAGCTGCTCTCGGGGCACCTGACACAGGATCAGGTGCGAGAGGTCAAGAGACACCTCACAGTGAGGCTGGACTGGGGCAATGAGTAAGTACTGGGCACTGTTTCTTCTAATTCATCTCAAGTAATTTTTATTAACAAAAAAACCCAACACAACGTTTTCTTTCCAATAGCATTTGGGCATGGGGACAACTTGGGATTATTTGAAAATCGAGTATAACTTTTTACAGTGAGTTTATTGCCTTCTACAGTGAGTTTTGCTCTTGCTGTGAAATGAGCTGATCACCAGTAGGCCTTTCCTTGGGCTCCCTTCACTTATAAAAGGATTAGGTCACTTTACTTACTTGGTATCAACCTAGAGAATATTAGGCCTGGGAGGATATATTCAGAGGTACTTAAACCACATTTTTCTTCCATTGAAGAAGTATTTTAATGGTTAGTGCTGAAAGTAGAGAATCTCACAGTTAACAGGGACATTGGAGCTGAGGCTGTGATGTTTAGACTTTTTGAATCATGGTGCTTCTCAGAGGTTTAGACTTTCCTTGGTCAGTTCCATGGTGATTTTGTGGAGAGGTTCTTTTAAAGCCAAAGACAACTTCAATTCATTCACACAGAAATGGTAATAAATTGCCATTAGACAAAAACCAGCCCTTGGCCAGACGTGTGTGTCCTGAGATGTGGATCAGGCAGGTAAGTTGTGCATGACACACATGTGACACTCACTCTCAGACAAACAGCAACTGCTTTTCCACTGGGAGTGGGATTAGTGCTAATGAGCATGTGGGAGTGGGGAGGAGTCCTGTGAGTTGACAGCTAAGGAGAAAATCCAGTGTTTTTCATTAAGCTATGGTTGTTTGATTCTGTTCCTTGGTCACTTACCTCAAAACCCCCTCTGAGGGACATACCTGAACACCCTGATGAGGGTTGAGCAGCCCCCTTGCTGCACTTCATGTCTCTCTTGTTAGAAGAAAGCTCTGAAGGACATAGACCAATAGATTGCATCAAGTTTTTGCTCTGCAGTGCGGAATTACAGATATTTTCCATTCTTATTCCCAGTAGAGTAAATGGGAACCCAGAGACTGTTTTTGAACATTACGCCTGCCTGGTTTTGCTCAGAGTTTATGGATCAAATTAGCAACAGGAAGCTGCAAAAATGCTGTGAGAAAATAAAGAGAGCAGACAGGAATGCAGCAGTGAAGAGAATAGGTTGTTCTGTGAGGTGACTATAGACCTTTTTTGATGTAAAACCATTAAATGGGAATGTAATTCAAGCTATAAAGGTAAATCTAATGCATGACAGTTATGGAGAAGCATCAGTGAAATCAGTAAATATATTCAGGATTATATTCATCTACTCAGGATGCTTATTTAGGAGAAAAGAAAAATCTGTTTCTTACTAAGGTATTAAACTCCCTGGAGAAAGAGGTGCATGACATCAGAGATGCATGCAGTATTTAAATCTAAATGTCTGGGACTTTGAGGGTATTTCTGCAACAACACTCTTTTCCACAGAATTTCTGGAAGAGTTCTGCCACTTTCTTCTATCCCCCCTCTCTGAGTTTTATCACAAAACTTACAACACCTGTGTTAATCTGCTAAAAACACTAAAGATTTTCATATGCATATTCACATAGTACTGCCCTTTCTCAAGTACTATAATAGTGTTCATTGCTTGTTCTGTCATACTTGAGATTTGCAAGTAAATTAAATGAGAAACATCACTATTAATGTGCATTAAAGTTGTCTGAGAAGATTGAGTACCTGTGATGCCTTAGGTTTTAACTTTTATATGTTTCCAATCCTGCCCTGCCCAGTGTCACTCTGCAGTTCCCTGGAGCTCGTTCAGTGCTGTTCTCTCATGCTCACACACACACAACAAAGCCTCTCCAGCTCTCCAAGGACACCCAGACCCTCCTAGGCCCAACAACTGCAAACCACAATCTTGGGGACAGGGGGGCAAGCTTGGGCAAATTCCATCCTTGCCTGGCTTCTGCTTGGGGAATTGATGCTGATATCCAAGTGGGAAGAACTCGGGAGCTGTCCTTGTCCATGTTGGGATGCAGTGAGGCAGGAGCCTCTGGAGCCCAGAGTGTACCTCTGAAGGCCTTTCCAATAAGTATCTCCTTTATTCCTGTCTAGTCTCTGTTTCTAGGTGGCCATTTAAGGCATCACCTGCAGTTTGAGCAGGGCTGTAATTACTCAAGGCAGCACAATCTAACAGGAGAAGTTCCATGGTCGAGAAGCTTTGAGGAAACACATCACCTCACACACCTAATGTGTAACGTGCCTGCTTATTTGGTGAGAGGCCACTGCTGTCCTGACCTTGAGCATTCATGAATTGTATTCTTTGGGAAGGACTGATGCAAACATGAAACTCACACTTCTTGTCACCACCTGTTAGGAATTTTTTTTCGCTTTGTTAAACTGGTACAATTTTCCCTTAAATACAATGGCAGTGACTTAGTCTTCATCCCTTGTGTCCTGGTGGGGGCTGGTGGAAATCAAGGGACAGATACATTCCTTGGAGGAATAGCTGCAGGTTGCTTTTTTTGTGAAAAAGGTCATTCAGACCATTCTTTATTTGCTTCATTTTGTAATATTAAGAAGTTTTTCTCTGTAGTTTGGTCTATTAAAATGTAGGAATGTTATTTTACCATGTATTGTTGCTAATCATTCTTGTTACACAGGATTACTCCTTCCTGTAGCAATTCCATTTTCTGTTGCTTACACATTCTTTCTCCTCTGACCAAAAAAAAAAAAATTATCCTGGACTCATCCTTTTTCTCATTCATTCTTGCTTTGTTCCTTGTTCCAGTTACCCCCAGGTAGCTTGGCTTTGCTCACATGAAGGGCTGATATTATTGCTACAGAGGTTTTTGTATTTCCCAATCAGAATTTGCTACCTTCAGATGAGCATCTTGCTGGCTTTAGACTTGCACTTTGAAGCATCTCTGTGTGTATTTTTGCACAGCCAAAACCCATCTAGTGTTTTCTTTCCTGTATATCTTGCTGGGTTTTATACAGTATATTGCAAATACTTCTGCTTTCTAAAAATGTTTCACTCTGATAAAATTGGTCATAATATTGATCTATGGAAGTCTGAAGTGCTATTGGAAATGTCCAATGGTCTGTAAATAACAAGGAAAAAGTTGTAAAGCATGAAACAAACGTTATAAAGCTGAAGTCTGCTATTTATCATCTTGTTAAAATCATGTTATAAAGTGGAATCTTCAGTTCTTTGTCTCGTTTTCTATCATGTTTCAAGTAAAATAGAGGCTTGATTTTGAAACTTTTGTTGAGGTTTTTGCTTCTACGTGAATGGATAAGTCTTTCAACTTTTACTTTTGCTTAGAATGGGAAACCAGAATGCAACATTTTGCTGATGAAAAACTGTTTCATTGTAGAGACTTTTGTATCAAAAACAGACGAAGGAATCTGCCTGATGGAGCTTCTATTTGAAGTGTGAATCCTCTGCTTTTGCTTCAGTGCCAAAAGCTAATTGCAGCAATATGTGCAATACCTTGTGTGCCAGAAAGGCAGATGAAGCTTTCCTCAAAGTAATTCAACTTGAAAATCAGAGGTCATCTCACCTGATCTTCAGGATTGATTCTTTCAGATTAATGTAGCACCTGTGAGGAGATTACCAGAAAGCATCCAGGTTTCCTTTCATACTCAGTGAAGACACTTCCTTCCCTATAAATGCGGGATAGATACTCTGTGTTTAGGGTCAGAAAGAGAGTAAAGAGGGGGAGCCACCAATACCTTGATATTTTTGACAGATAAAAGCCATAAACAAGATGAGTTTGTAGGCTTATATTACTTTTTAGTCAAAGGTTATTCTTTTTTCCCCATAAAATGTTATTAAAATCATTGCATTAAAAGAAATCTTCCAAATAGTTGCCATAAATTCTACACAGACAGATCCACAGGTAGCCAAGAGGTACAAACAATTGTTTAAAAAGAAAAAAAAAAGAGAAAAATATTAACAATAAATCTTTCACACTGTCATACAAAGAAAATGAAACACTTTTAAAGTCATGGTTTTTCTCCTACCTCACAATTGCAGTTGGAAAGGCAGGAGCAGTTGCAATGTTAGTACCTAATAACTGCTGACATCTATAACTGTGGAGGGGAATTGTGTCATCCAGTGAAGTCAGCAGAGTCTTAAATTCCAAAAAGCTGTAATTTGCAGTGCTCACACTCTTAGATTATTTTGGGGCTTGGAGTGATTTACCCTCTTGTCATATTTTCTTGACATAAAAGGAATTAGAATGACTTTCTGGTAGTGTTGCAACAATTAGCTTAAAGTTAAAATGCATCTGGAGATAAGAATTAAAAGTACAGATGATGCCCATTTGGAGAGCTAAAGGCAGTTGTATTGCAGTAGTTGTCATTGCACCAAAGGAGATCAAAACAGGAGAGACAAACTTAACCATAAAGAAATGCCTTTAAGAAGGTTGCAGGAAGAGCAGCTGCCATCTCTGTCTGAATGTACAGCATCTTTCCCTCTCCTCAACAGGATTGGGGTAATGACTGAGTTGGGATTAAAGGTGTAAGAAACTTTCCTGAATGTCAGTCTTTGAGGAAAAGCTGAAAAACCTTTCTCTGTAGCCTGATATTTCCATGCTCAGAAGTATTTGCTACAATTCCTTTTTATCAGTTCCTAATTAAGATTATTTACCTTCACCTCATCATATTCATTTTAAGAAATAATTTCCTGTGTAGCATTACATCAGTACTTTACTAATTTCTTTATGGATTGCAGCTCCTGCAGTTTTTTATATAACTTAAAGTAACTTAATTCTGTCAAAGAAAAGTATCAGGTTATATTGGCAGTCTCATTTTGACAAACATGCTTTTTCCATGTATTTAATTTTCCATGGATTTCTGTATTGTATTTCCATCAAAGTCTATTTTAAAGTCTCTTCATAGTTACGTGAATCACTGCTAGGATCATTTTCTTTCCCTTCACCATCTTTATTTGTGTAAGAGAAATACAAATGATATTGAATGAGGGTTTGATATACTGAGAGAAGGAATATAAGAAAATTTGGTGGCTGCAAAATTAAAGCCGAAAAGGTTGAGGTAAAGTGGATGTTTTGGAGCAAAGGGGTTGAGATCTTGCACCCTCCAGAGATATGATGAGCTCTCCCAATCTGTTCAAGATTGAGTTTGCTTCTGAAAGATTTCTTTTTTTAAAGTAAAATTACATATTTCTACAACACTCTTCAGGAGGAGTTGTCCTGACTTGTGGTTTTGCAAATTCTAAATGCTGTGGTGTTTGTCTTGTAAATATAAGAACATACTAGAAATCAGGACTACTCTTCAAAATCACCGTTAAACCCAAGCTGTTTTTTTCTGGAAGCCCAGTTAACCTTGAGTTGTGTGTACATCCCTTTCAATATTAATCAGCCCTGTATTTTTGTCAGTTGGCTGGATTTCATGTTACTTGAGAGAAAATTATCTAGAGATTTTAGGTGGTGGATTTTAAAAATTGTTTTCCCCCAAAGAAAGGAAAATTGTGAAGACTTTTACGTAGAAGAGGAAGAATGTCTAAATGCCAGCTGGAGGTATCCCAAACAGATGCAATCAAGAGGTAATTGATAGGCTTGGTGATATTTTGTAGGTATACTTGGGAAATAATTTTAAAGGGCAGTTCAGTGTGAAGGCAGAATGAAAGAGCACAAGAATTTGCTTGTAAAAGAAAGTATTGTAGAGACAGGAACTGTCAAATAAACAAACCAGCACATTATGTAATTTTCATGCATGCTCTGGTTTGGAGAAATACTGCCTGGCAGCTGGGGCTCTTCTATTCCCCCAGTGTTTGATAATAGAGAGGGAAAGTGGGGCACTGACTGTCACTGCCATCTCAAGCATTATGTTGTCAGTCCTTCACAGGCAAAAAAATAATTGATACAAATGGAGTGTACAGACCTGAACTTCCACCTGCACAGTAAATGGCTGCATGTTTGTGCTCCAGCCAAGACACCCTTATTTGCTGGGAGCAAGTCTTGTGCAGGATTAACATAGTATTAGAGAATGAGAACCTTCTGGGCTGAAAATCCACGGTGTTAAGGGATTTAACTAAAAATAGGGTATTAGATAAGTTTCACAGGGATGCTGCTGCAGTTGTGTTGAACATCATTAAGTAGAAGATAATATGTTTGTCACGTTCTGAGTAATGAGTGCAGGCAGTGCTTCACCCCAGCTCTCCAGAGAGCTGAAATGCTGTGAACAAACCTCATCAGGCTGGGATTGGCTTGGCCAGGTTTTCCTGGGGAACTTTAATAGAGCTCCTTGGCTGCCCTGGAACTGCAGTGCACACACAAGTGCCTTTGCTAATGTTAGCAGGGAATAATTTGTTCATATCTGTGTGCTGAGGGGAAATGCCTTTATCAATGTGCTTTAGGGGTGGGAGTGTGCACACATGTGCATGACAGGGCATTTTGGAGGTTGTTTAGATACATTCTGGAAAGCTTCTGAGAATGAATTTGATGAGCATTAACATTTTTAAAAAAACCTTTGCAGTGATCTCTTACTGATTTTACCATTTTTTGGTATTATTTTTTTGAATAAAATATGTACATTTTATTCTGTGGTAAGTAGGCTCAACTGGCAGCTGCAGGTAAGGATTACCTGGTGTGTCCTTATTTTAATCTTTTTCATTTGGTAAATAGTCATTTTCATTTGCAGCTGCAGTTCTGGGCCACAGATAATTAATATTTTGGTTCAAATAGGCTTAATCAAAACAAAGTGTGAAACCATCACTTTCACAATGTAGCATTAGAAGTGGGGATTTGGTATTTGAAGGGGAATTTGCTATTGAAGAAGGGAAGCTGTTCCCTTTTTGCCATTGAAAATATAATTGATTTTAGCAAAGAACTGAGCCAGTTTGTCAGTAGGGTGTTTCAATGGCCATACAGTGCTGCCAGGGCAAGTGAACAGAGCTGAGCTATATTTTTGAGATGTGATGGCTTAGGGATATAAATAAAGAAGGAAAACCTGGTTAGGCAAAGTATCAAAAAAGAATTAGGGAGTTTGGAAACTTCTGGGTAACGTTTAAAAGCACCATGGTGAGCAAAGGTAGCTGAGCTTCCTCCAAACTGCTGCTTCTCCCTGGCTGTTGTTTTAAGCCAATTGCTCAGAAAGAGACACTGGATTGCCTGGAGCCTTCTGTTATTGCTCCACACAATTACTCTGCAGTACCAGAGAGGTTTTTCTCAATAAAATTTTTCATTTGCCATCAGGAACAAGTCTGTGCAGAATGTTTCCCTCTCTGATTACAAAATTAAATTGACTTTTGCTTTTCCTTTATAGTTCATGACAGAAGGAGTGCCAAGGTAGTTTGTGAGGGCACCTCTTCTGAAGTTGTTTTTTTTCTTTAAGACTATCAAGAATTTCAATATAAAATGTCTAGAAATATCAAAGTTACATAAGGCAAAAGCAGGAAAATGGTTAATTCATGTGTTGGGTTTTTTTTTTAATTTACTCCTAATGTGTGTTTAGTGTACCTTTATATTGTAATGCTCAGAACTATTTGTGCCTCAGAAACTGAAGATGTCTGGAGCAGAACTTGGGTTTTGTCACCTTTAAGGTTGTCTTGTTCTGCAGTCTACAGCAATTAATTAATCATTAACAATTTTCATTTATTTGTCTGGATGAAGAATATCTTATTCTGTCTGCTACTCATGTGGTGCTGTGACCTGCACTGCCTTCTTTACAGCTGAATTCCTTAACTAGTCATCTTTGCACTGGTATTCTTTTTTTATCAGTTTATATATTTGATTTGAACCAAAATATTATTTATGTTCAGAATAATTAAAAATATTTTGTGTGTGTTACTAATAAAGATTATTGTTATTGTAGTTATTGTTTATTATTTTTAAAAAATTACACAGTAATAAAGTTGGGGGGTGAAGTTTTATGAACAGCAGGCTCAGGATCTGTTGGCACATTTGAACAGGGCTATTAATGGAACTTTTTCTTTATGTAGTGAAGGATCTTTACTCAAATACTGCAGCAGAAACCAGAGTATGAACTTTATTTGCCTGCTACATTTCCTTGTACAAAATTAATATGTTTTGGGTACTGCACCAATGTATTGACCAAAAGCTTCCCTTGCATTAATTCCCTGAAGTCAAGGAACAAAAAGTAACAAATTATAGAGGGATTTTTGATATTTGCATGGAATTTTCTTTTGAAGGCTTATGTGTTTAATGGTTAACAATTGCAGTCAGGCTGGAATAGTTGAGTATTTCCATGTCCCTGCCCTGGAGAAGGCACATGCAGGAGGTGAATATTCATGTACCACACTGACACTGCTCCTTCCTTCTCTTCCAGACATTTGGGTCTTGACTTAGTTCCTCGGAAGGACTTTGAGGTTGTGGATTCAGATCAGATCAGTGTTTCAGACCTTTATAAAATGGTAAGAAATCCTGTGGGAGGCAAAGAAGGGAAAATGTTTTTATTTTTTACTCTTACATGTTTTCTTGTTTAATATGGTGTTGTAAGCTAAATGTTTTCTTTATTTTCACCCTGCCCACCAGAACAGTGTCTCTGGTAGCCTGAGTACCCTAAGCAGTGGCATGCTTTCGTGCAGTTTAAGTTCAATTTACAAAGTAACATGATGTTAACTCCTGGAAGGGTCTCTGAGCCCACAAAGTCCATAGGAGCCACTATTTGATTCTTTGAGCAGATCTGCAGATAAAGAATACCTAAGTGAAAAGTCTGGGTTTAGTGATTGCATAGATAATAAACATCTTTGCTGTGTTACAAAGACTTCTTGAGCTCACAAAAAAAAAGGGGAGAGAGGAGGGAGACCAGTGCATAAGTTAACTTAATCAAAACTAATCCTTGAACATTAAGACCATCCCTTTTGTATGTCAGTGCTCCTTAGAAAACATGGGGTGCATTTGAATAAAAATACTTGGATTTTCAGGTCAAGTAGCATAATTCCTTCACTGGAGTAAGTCCCAAATTCTGTCATTGTTAATCACTTGTACAGTCCTGGTTGTACATAATGAGGTTGAAGTTGTTTTGGAAATGTAAATTGTGCCATTAATGAACTGTAAAGCCACTGATGCATTTTACAACTTTACTGTGTTTGGATTCTCTGTTAGTAGGACTAATACAGATAATTTTGGTTGTGTCATGATGTAACTGTAGAGGGAGGAACAGCATGTAATGTTCAGCATGTAAGCAGCATGTAAAATTCAGGAAAGTGAATGAAAACCCTTCCTCAGATGCTGTTTTATCTAAAATAAAGCCCCAAACAACACAAATAAAAAATCCTCAGCAATTATTTTGTACAACTTCTTCACTGAATATCTTCCAAAGAAAATAGTGTGTTTTCTACATAATATTGTTACAGTGTCACTCACTTCTAGGAAGTGATTAATTTCCTATTTTAAAACAATTTTGACTTCCAGTTCTTTAAGATTAGGGGCAGAGAGGTCCATGGCTTGGTGATGGGTTTTGGTGTGCAAGATGTACCTTTTCCTTCAACCAAAGGCATGTTTTGTAAACAAGCTGGCTGCTGTTGCTGGTTTGCATTATTTGCACCATGTAAGAGTGGATTTCATGGAAAGAAATAAGTGTTGCATAAGAAATATGAAAGTACACCAGTCTATAGGGCTAATTTTTAAAGTTCTTTGCTCATTTGCCACAGGATGAGGAGAGTTTGGTGCCAGTACAGCAGAGTTTTCCTTCAGTACAGTGTGGAAATAACTCAGTACCAAATTCAATCAGTGAAGACTCAGAGTGTGAGATTAGTTGCTAGCTAAGGATTGGTTTATTACTCTGAATTTTATTCTGCACTTTTTTTTACTCCAAATACTTGGAGTACTGCAAATAGGCAATATTTATTGCCAGAGCAGCCTGATTATGTCACCCCTTAGTCCTGTGACTGTGTCTGTGCTGCTCTGTTCTGGGCAGGGCTCAGGACTCCACCATTGCTCACTTCACACTTCACTGCTGCTGGAGTCTGTAGATGCAAGAGGACAATGCTGTCTAATCACATCTCTTCACAGTCAAGAGGCAATTTCAGGAACCAAAGCAACTGAAAACCTGTTAGTTTTTAAACTTAAATTCAGTAGAAAATGAAGGAAGGGTATGTTGGTGACTTAGGTTATTTTAGGATTATTTTTAATGTGGTTTGGGGATTGTTTTTATCATTTAACAAAAAGCCAGGGAGAGAATCCTCCTTACTTGTGATGAAATACTTAATGGATTCTCAAATGAACATTGAGGTTTTAGACTGTAAAATAATCTTGCAGGAATAGTTGTGAGAGCCAAATTGCTTTCTTGTATTTTCAGGATTGTAGGATGTTAAATGTAACATAGAAAACACTTATTAGCAGAGCAATGGGTGAGGTAACACATCAGACTTTTCTCTCTATGACAACAGATTCAAGCATTTTTTACTCAGTCATTAGACTTAGCACTGCTCTTCTTGATAAATTGTAAGTTGTTCAATTCGAGTCTCTTTTTTAGCTCTCATGTTTCATTGCTAAGTGTATTTGTGACTGCTGGGTGATGCTGTATTCATCTCTTTGGCAGAACTCTTGTGCTCTGAGGCCTTGCACATCCTGCTTCTCATTCTGAAGCTAAATGCCAGTGGCTGCAGGATGCACAGCATTTGTCAGGAATTGTTGCTTTGCTCCTGAAGGAAAGCAAATTGCCCTTTCCCTATGACAGTGTTTGTGACTTTAACCAATATGACAGAATGCTTTTTAAAAATACATATTACTTTTGAATGGTGGGAAAATATGTTCTCAGGATTCTGCCACAGAGCTCAGTGCTGGAGTTGCCACTGGATTGAAGTTGTCATTTAGGAACATGAAGTCCTGTAGAATGTCAGGAACATTTGCCTTGGATGGCACATTTTAGTGGAAGAGGTTACAAGTGACAAATGTCTGAAGTCGTTTCATGAATCAGAAATGTTCAAAGCTGGTGATTAATTAGGTTTAGCTTTTCTCTTAAGTTATTGAAGTGGGTATGTGTCTTCAGGACAAGTTCAGGAGGTGCATGAAAGGCACAGCTCTTGGCTGTGTAACTGCTGCAGCTTAGGCATTTCTTCCAACTGTGTGAGAAAAATGGCATGAGTTCACCAGAGTTCCTAAAAAAAAAATAGAGTTCCTAAATAAAAAGTTTCAAATCAGTGCTGCCATCACCTCATAACTGCTTATTCTTTATTTAAAATGTAAATGTGAATGGTAAGAAGAAATAGTCAAGAAAATAAGAATTCAGTTGTCCAGAACTTTGCTTATAAGGAAAACAACTGGACACAAACTGGACAAGGAAGATCATGAAATCTTTGTTGTGATTTTCTTGGTTGTTCTTTGTTAAACAAAGCAGATTGATAGAGAACAGGTTTGTATATGTTGGCTTCTAAAGCCCAGTAAGAAGTTAGATGAGAATATGAAGGCAGAAAGTAGTTTAAGACTGAGCTGGGAATTATGGGATTCACTTACCAGGCATTGCTAGGAAAGGAATGAGGAAGAACAGCACTGAAAACTGATATTGGTAGATAAGATATCATGAGAAAGAGGTTTGATGGGGAAAAAGAGGTAAGGAGAATTGATAGCTCTTTCAGTAAATTAAGAACAAAACCACAAGATGCTCACTAACAGGCCAAGTTGGATAAATTAAGAATTCTTCATTTCCTCCAAGCATTACAGTGAAAGGGAAATTGAGATCACCAAGAGCAAGCTTACAAGAATAGAATTTTATAGAGAACTATAATAGAATAGCACAAATGGGTAAATAGAAAAATTCGGCAATGCACAAATTCAAATATAACAGGCAAATATGGTCAATTATATCAATAAACAGTTTTATATAAATAACCAGTAGTACTGGGAAGCTAAAGGAAAGTTTCTATACTGGGGAAAACAAATTGTCACATGATGCAAGAAAGTAACCTGGCATTTAATGTCCTTCTTGCCCCACTAAACTCTGGTAAGTGTTAACTCTCTCAAGAGCTTTTCCATTCCAGGGGATTTCCAATTGTGTTCTTTCCAGTTGGGATCTCTAGAGAAGCCACATCAGACATGCTAGTGATGATCATTGGGAAGATGGGTAAGGTTCCAGAATACCAGCAAAGGCCAAGCAAACTTCACACCTTAAAAATAAATGATGGAGGAGGAGCAAGTAATTAATCTCTCCCTCTAAAAAAAGGCTGAAATAATAACAAAAGAAAATAATAATAAAAGAAAATAATAATTACTTGCAGCAAGGACATGAGTAATAGTGAATGTGAACTTGTCCAGAATAAGTAAATTTTAAAAGTTCCAATGTACTTCCAGAACACAGATAAGTCTGGTGGATAGAGGAGAAGCAGCTCAGAAGATGCCATATTTAGATTTCAGTAAAGGTTTTAAATGTTTGTTTTCATTTAAAATCTCCAAAGGTCTTTAGTTCCAGATGAAATTCCTGTAAAGTCAACACAGAACTAATTAGAAAACCCATACTCAAAAAAAAAAAAGGGAAAATGGTTGTCAATAATTTGATTAAATAGGAGGAGNTCTGACACCAGTTCCTGTGGTGTGTTGGTTGGTGGAAAAAAGTTAGTATGGAAAAGACATCTCAATAAGATGAGGGTTTACTGGTGTTGGAAACAAAATAAAATACGTATTGTTTCTTGAATGGTTGTTAGTTAGATATAAAGGGCAGCTGCTGATTAGCAGCTATTGCCTTTCTGCCCTGGTCTGCCTGCCTGCCTTTGCCTCCAAGGTCTTGATAAGAAAAATAAACAACTCCTGAAACAGCAAAGAAGATGTCTTGCTTTGTTCTTTCCAACATGAAGAACAGAAGGAAAAGAATTTCCAGGGCAGAGGACAGGGGCTGGAGCCAGGGGTTCCAACCCCTGCGGGGGCACAGGCCCTTGACAAATTTCCTGGTGTCATCCTCCATTTTGTAGTGCTTCAAGTTTAATTAAGGACTAGATGCTGAAATGGGGAGTCTGCTTACTAAATTTACAAAATCCAGAAAGTCTGAAATGGTATTTCTGATTCTTTCAGTGCAGGGAAGGATCAGAACTCCAAATAATATAGGGAAACTGAAGAAATTATATGAAAAGTGTAGTATACTAGGGAGAATCATAAGTGTAAGATTTTAACTCCCACAGTCAGTTATTGCCTCTGAAGTTCAGACTGGGACACTACAAGCTTAGGTGGTTTTGTAGAGGAGATATGAAGTCATAATAGAATCACAAGCTGAATTAATTAATCTTTTCATCCTAATGATGGATAAGAAAAGAATCAATAGACCTACATTTCAATAGCAAGGAATCAGTTTAAGCATCACAAAACACTTTGATGAGCACAGATATACTGAACATCATATCTGTTAAAGTTGGCACAACCTTTACAGACAACTATCTTTTGGGAAAAATAAAGGCAAAACTGATTTTTTTTTTTAAGAAGGGATATGGATAATTTCTTAATAATCCTACTTTTTATATCACCTTGGAAGGCTTTTCAGGTTGAAAGGGGCCTCAGGGAGGTCTAGGCAAACTTCCTATTCTCAATGCAAGGTCAATACTGAACTCAGACCAGGCTGCTCAGAGCTTTGTCCAGTTGGATGTTGAAATTCTTCAAGGGAAAGAGTTGGATCTCTGTTCTAATGCTTGGCTGCCCTGATGGAGTTATATTTTTCCTTGTTGCAACTTTGGGATATCCCATGTTGTAGTTGGTGACCACAGTATTCTGGCCTGTGCAGCTCTGTGGGGAGCCTGGCTGCCTCTTCGTGCTGGGAACTTCATGGCTACAGGAAGGCTGCCACAGGTCACCTGCAAACCTCCAGACTCCAAATGCTGCATTCCCTCCATCCTCCTCAAATACCTTGTGCTGCTTCACTGTCCTTTGCTGAATGCAGTGTTTCAGCTGTAGTTTACTGAGGCCTGAGGAAAAAGGAACAAATGTTATTCTCATTCTACTGGCTCCATTCCTGATAACAGAAACAATAAATTGTTCAATGTCCCTGCTGCCAGAGTGCTCCCCTGACTTATGTTTGGCTTGCTTTAGCAGGGCTCTGCCAGTCTGCTGCCCCCTATTTAGGATCTTCTGGGAATTTGAGGCCACATGGGTCTCAGGACAGACCCCTGAAGAATCCACACCATTAGCCACTGTCTTTGGAGCCTGAAAATGCTACTATTTGTAGGATTTTTTGACAAAATCGTTTCGTCTGCCCACGCAGGTGTAACTTTACAGCTTGGGTACAGGAATGCTGTGGGAGACACTGCTGAGGGCCTCACTGAGCAGAGGAGAAACAACAGCCACTAATCTTCCCTCATCTACTGTTTTGGTTATTTTTCCTCAGGGGAATCACTTGATCCAGCATAATGTACCCCTGATAAATCCATGTTGGCTATTTTGAGTCACCCTCCCATCCAAGTACCCAAAAAAGGCACATACCCTCTGGGCACTTTGCCTGGCCAGAGGCAAGGACACGTAAAATTAACTCAGTCAGTGATTGTATTGTTATAACATAGTCCTGAAGCATAAGAGCACAGAGTTTCTCAAATCTTATATTCTGATTGTGGAAAAACTTAAAACCTGAGGTTTTTCCCACTTATTGTTATAGATTTACCTCAGTGTACACTCTGTAAGCAGCTGTGTTTGCTGACTGGCCTCTTCAGACCATCTCTCGTATTTGTGTTGCTTGAGTGTCTCTCTCACTTTCTTGCTTGGATTGAGAGATTAATTTAATCAAAAGAAGTCAGGACACCTTGAGTAGCTTAAATAACTGGTCTTTTCTGTGCCAGCTGATTCTGAGTGGTTGCAGGTGACAAAAAGATTAAATAGGCAACACAGCCAACTTAACAGCTTTTAACATTCAGAAGATGATGCAATATTTAGACAAACAATGGAGCTAGAGATCATTATTTTTCTACTGAGAGTGTGAAAGAGGGCATTTTTATAACTGTGAATGTAAACAGATGTCAAAACATGCCATTTAGAAGAATACGATTGTTTAGGTTGGAGGAGACATTTAAGATCATTGAGCTCAGCCATTCCCCCAGAACTGCTGAGGTGCCCACCCACCCCTGTCCCCAAGTGCCACAGCTCCAGTCTTTTAAATCCCTCCAGGGGCGGGTGGGACCTCCACTGCTGCCCTGGGCAGCAGTTCCAATGCTTGACAATGCTTTGGGTGCCAAAATTTTCCCTAAAAGCCAGCCCAGTAGTGAGGGGCCCAAAACTGAACACAGGATTTGAGATGTGGCATCACCAGTGTCAAATCCAGGGGCATCCTTGGCCAGCTGGGCCCAGTGCTGGTGGGAGATTGAAAGTGGCTCGGTGAGCACTTCTGCCAGCTCCCTCAGTACCCCAATATCTACTTGGTTTATTCTCATTTTGAAGAGTCTCTCTCCTTTTGTGGTAAAAAAACATCTTATTTGTGTTTTGTGTCTAAGATGGTGTCATAGTTTGGGAAGAAAATTGCTGAATACATTTTGTGGACGATCTTTTACTTTCACCTCCTTTAAAGCTTTGTGTTTGTCAACAGATCTGCTAATTGTGATGCAGAGTGTAAATGTTTGGTCAGAAAAAGATGTTGGGTTTGTAATAGGAGGAGAGAGGTGGGGCGAATGAAGAAAGTATTTAATAATGTGTGGTAGTGTCAATGTTAATATTAAAATGCTAATATTAAGATGATATGCAGGGAAAGGCGTGGTAGAATCATTAATGATGTTTTTTAAAGCTCTCTGAAACCTTTTCAATTTAGATTAGTATTTAAATCTCCCTTTGGAGATTAAATGGCTTCAGTGAGTCTTGCAGTCCATTTTCTGATTATAACATCTCCTTCTAGCATAAAAGGCTTTAAATACAGCATCATCCTCTGAGTTTTTAGACATGTAGCTCTTTACATTGATGCTTCTTTACAGGTGTTGGGCAGCTGAAATTGTAGAAGAGTCTTTAAACATTTTTCAGGATTTAATTTTCTTATTAGAGAAAAAAGTTTAAACAGTGTCTAAAATCCATCTTTCTTTCTAGATGCCTGTGTTTTTTAACAAATGCACCTCTCACAGACAGTATATTGGGAGATGAGGATTAGTGGTGAGGTATCTTCCCATTTAGCAAGAGAAGACAGAGATTATGCAGAATAATGAAATTTTCTGACACTATAATAGCATTTCTTTTTGAAATTCTGTCTAACTTGTGACAGCCATTTACTTTAAAAGCTAAGGTAAATACCCTCTGTAAATTCAAGTAGTTAGGTAAAGAACCAACTTAACTGAGAAAAGCCTTTAGGAAAGCAAGTGGTATTGTGAAAAAAAGGCCATGAAACGTTGGTAATCATTTTGAAAGTCTTATTTTAGAATTAGTGTTTTAATGTTATGTAAATATAACGTAAATATTTCTTACTTTCCAAAAGGTTTAAATTTTACTATTTTGTATCTCCACAGCATTTGTCAAGTAGACACAGTGTCCAGCAGAGCACATCACAGGTAAATACCATCCACATTTGAATTTTTTGTTGTCTTTAAATTTCTGGTAATGTAGGTAGAAGTGCGATGGAGATTACTGGGAAAGTCCTTACCTGTAGAACAATTCCTCAGAAGATTCCCAAGTATTTGAGTCACTAAGGTCCTTCTTCAAATTCCATTTAGGTCTCTTTTCCTGAGTTCATAACTGTTGTTCTTAAAAGATCAAAAGCCTCACTCTGCCCCTGTGACTCTTCTCTCTACTTGCTAGCACGTGGCTTTGTGGCTTCTATTTCACACATCCTCTCTGTACTGATATAATCCAGTCCTGGTCATGGAATCTGGCTTTGATCTTTACAGAGATCGGTGCTTCCACAGGCACCTGTCTTTAAAGAATGAGGATTTCCTTGGATTTAATTTAAAATCCAGAACAAAATTCCTTTTAAACCAGTACAAATCTGAATTGTAAGTCTGAAAATTTAAGATTTTCTTGGTTAGAATGTACCTGTCTATGTATTTAGAGGAGACAAGCATAGTGAACTTAAGATATTTATACAACTTATTTATTAAGATCAGCATGAGTGGATGTAAAGGGTTGTAAAAACTGAAAGCATACATTTACTTATACTCTTTTTTCTTTGGCCACCCCAGCATTCACTGCTGTAAATAGTTCTTGATATGTTGAGTCAAAGTGTAAACCTTTCTAATATTTGGCTTGATTGGTTTCTCATGTTATCAACCCTTATTAAGTTTTTTATACCTGCAGGACAAACTGGCCTGTTAAGCCTGGTTCTAAGTCATGGATTGTTTTTGAGTGAAAAATGCTCTTAAGATTAACTCTGAATATTCCCCCTGCACTGCCAAGCCCACCACTGAACTGTCCCTGAGCACCAGATTTACACATCTTTTAAATCCCTCCCAGAATGGCCACTCTACCACTTCCTTGGGCAGCCTGTTCCAGTGCTTGGCCACAACCCTTTCTGTGAAGAATTTTTCGCTTACATCCAATCTAAACCTCCCTGGCACAACTTGAGACAATTTTCTCTTGTCCTGTTGCTTGTTCCTTGAGAGAAGAGACCAACCCCCACCTAGCTACAACCTCCTTTCAGGGAGTTGAACAGGGCAATAAGGTCCCCCCTGAGCCTCCTTTTCTCCATGCCAAGCCCCCCCTGCTCCCTCAGCTGCTCCACACCTGACTGGTGCTCCAGACCCTTCCCCAGCTCCATTCCCTTCTCTGGACAAGCTCCATCACCTCAGTGTCTTCTTTGGAGTGAGGGGCCCAAATCTCAGGATTGAAGGTGTGGCCTCACCAGTGCCCAGTACAGGGAAACAGTCACTGCCCTCATCCTACTGGCCACATAAATGACCTCTATAAATGAATTGCAGCTGCTGGAAAGAAATTACCTAACAAATGTTATAAAAAATGCTTTGAAGTCCACTTGCTTTAAATGGAAATCATTAGGAACCACCCCAGTACTGTCTTATAATTCATTTTCAGTACCAGAATCAAGGCAAAATTTGAGAAATAGGATCGACTTGGTTTACTTTATAAAATCAGATTTCCAAAGCATAAACCATTTGTTTTGTATCTACTTGGTTATCACAGTTTCATCCATCTATTCAAATTAGAAGTGTTAAAAATAAGAGGAAGAAAACTTAATCTAGCACCTATCTCTGAGGCAGAATATATTTGAGATGAAGCTTTTACTTGATGGAAAGAGGAGAGGCAGCCTCTCAGTTAAAATGATCAAGTTGCTCTCACGGCCTTTATTTGTGAAGAGCTGCCAATGGTTTTCCCTGCTTTGAATCAGGTGGATACAATCCGTCAGCGGCACGGGGAAGCCTGTCGGATGCCAGTGCCTCATCACTTCTTCCTCAGCCTGAAGAGCTTCACCTACAACACCATTGGAGAGGACACAGATGTCTTTTTTTCTTTGTACGATGTCCGGGAAGGCAAACAGATCAGGTAGGAATGTGTCAAATAGCTAAAAAGCTTCCTAAGAAAAGAGTTGTGAACAGAGCAAATATATCGGAGAAAAACATGAGAGGTGTTCTTGTGGCCCAGCTGGAAGGACAGAGCTGGTAAATCATAAGTTGCTGGTCCTGGAGTCCTTACCTGGGAATATCAGAAATACTGGTCTTTGCATAGGAAATTTACTGAAGCTTTAAAGGCACAGAATTGTTGAATTTTTTAGTTTTCTGACTTTGCCTCCAGACATTACTGAAGGTCTTAATGTCTTGTAGCTTCCTCCTTAGGGCTGTTGGTTAAGAAGCACAAACAATGACAGGGCCAGGCTGTGGGGCTGTGTGCCTCTTTTACCTCTCCTCCACTCCTCGCCTTCCAGGAGTGTCACAAAGTAGTTCATTCTCATCACTGTACTGCTCTCAGCATAAACTCTTCACATTCATTCCTGTGTCTGTGCTCTCAGTGCATTGAACTAATTGGTACCAGTGTCAGCAAATTATCAGATGGGCTGACTTTTTGTTTTACAAGCATGTGTTTTGAAAACATCAGAGTATGCAGAAGAGCATTTATTTTATGTCTTGGAAGTTTAGCAAGTGCAGCTTGGTCTGATCTGAAGAACAGCATGTTTGTGGAGTGTTCTGAGTTTTGGTAAAAGCATGTCCTGACAGTCACTTGCTGCCATAGGCAAAACTCTCCTAGTTTTCAGCAATTAGATTTAGATTTGTTTCAAAGTGGGGGAAGAGCCACAGAATGTTCTTTCCTCTCCTCGAAAGAAAGCTCAGAGTACGTGGTAACAGTTGAGTATCTCTTCAGAGCACATCCCACTAAAAACTGGCCTGTATTAGAAAGCTCTGATGGCTTGATGGTATTTCCTGATATACAGCTTAAACCTCCCCTGACATAGCTGCAGCCATTCCCTGCTGTCCCTGGTCACAGAGAGCAGAGATTGGTACCCTCCCCTCTGCTGCCCCTCAGGAGGATGCTGAAGGCTCCAGTGAGGCCTCCCCTCAGTCTCCTCCAGGCTGGACAAACCAAGGGCCCTCAGCCATTCCTCATTTGGCTTCCCCTCCAGACCCTTCCCACTTTTGCAGCTCTGCGGACCCTCCAGTTAATGTCGTTTGGGGGATGTGCCTATGATTCCTCTCTTGAGAGAATTACCAGAAAATAACTGTTAAGAGGGAAAGGTGAAAATGGAAAACCAAGCCAAAAAAAATATGCACAACTAGTTCCTACTGCAAAGCAGTTAAATATTAAATAATTTAGGTGGGAAAAGCTGCCAGAAAGAGGAAGGGACAAGCAGACAAGCTGCTGCCAGCAAAAATTGCTTTGAAAGGAGATGAATTGTCTTGGGCTGCAGTTTGTATGTAAACTGAGTGGAGAGCCTTAAGGAAAGGGTTATGTCAGTGATAAAAAAAAAAAATAAAGAAAAGAATAGTTATAATGAGAAAAAGCACAAAGAGTGGTTCAGGCAAATTTAAATA
The DNA here is from genome assembly GCA_013400515.1 of Erpornis zantholeuca. Lineage (NCBI taxonomy): Eukaryota > Metazoa > Chordata > Aves > Passeriformes > Timaliidae > Erpornis > Erpornis zantholeuca. The sequence goes on along the minus strand of VZTN01035350.1, from coordinate 266,854 downwards.
TATATAGTAATGCTTTTTTGTGCAAACAGTTGTTATTGCTTAGCTGTTTGCATTAAGCATCAGTGGTCTGCTGTACTGAAAACAGCATAATTTTAACATTTTCGTACATCCCAAAGAGTGCTGGGGAAGAAATGTGTAATGAGGCTGAGCTCTGTTTTGGAGAAGAGAAAACCAGAAAACAGACAAACACATAGCTACAAATTTAGAATGATGTTTTTATATCTACTTTAAAACATTTTCTCTCCTCTCGGGAAAGAGTGCATTAAGGTAAAAAACCCAAGCAAGGCTTCTGCACACTGCACTCTAAATGAAAGGGACAAATTGACTTCTGAAATGGTTTGGAGGTTGATAAATTTCTTACCCAAGCAGCTCATGCTGGAGGCTGAGTGGCTTTCAGCATTACTGCCTTGGACATGTGCTGGATTACAAACCTCCCTGAACCCACTGGTGCCAAGAGTTATTTCCCTGGGAGGTTAAGTGAGGAATTGGTGAAAGTTCCAGTGTTTTTCAAGGGCTGAAGTAACAGCATGCACCAGGTGTGGATTAGCAATCAGAAGGTTGGAGCAGCAGCTGAAATACAGTTGGAGATGTTCCTGTGTTTAATGGTTGTCAGCAAAGGAGGAGCAGACAAAGGATGACAGGGAGGAGCTGTGGACAGCAGGAATAACAGCATTGGGTCAGACCTGGAAACACAAGGAAAAAGTTACTTCATTTTTAGTCTGACAGAAATATAAAAAGCAATACTTGTAAGTAAATAGAACTTGAAGGCTCAGATAAAAAGGGATTAAAGTTTAATTGTGTGTTTTAAAGTATTTGGGACTTTTTTTTTCTTGCATGAAAAACCACTAGTCTGGCAACAAAATCTTTGTGATTCATCTTTAATAGCTCAGTTTGTTTGCTATGTGGAAGTTACTGGAAAATGATGTGATAATTGATCCAATTTGGATTCTAGTCAATGATTACACCCCAGCATGAGACACCTTGGGATGAATGATCATGGAGTGATCGAGTTGAGTTTAACATCAAAATGGCAGGAAAGAAAATATTAGTGTAAAGATGGTGAACTCAGTAAGGAAGGTATCAATAAAGATCAAACAGAGATAGGTAAACTGATATGGAGAAAAGAAATTTGAGAGCTGTCTGTTTCTTGATGATACTGTTGAAGAGCACAAAAGCAAATTGTTTCAGTATGAAGGAAAGTGATTATGTGAGAACAACAGAAAGTCTCTATCATATTCTGTGGTGAATTGCAGTCTGGAAGGCAGTATAAAAAAGGACAAATTAATGAAATGACACAAACGGGGATGGGAAGAGTCAGAAACCTGTAGAAAAAATACGACTAGCAAAAGGTATCAAGGGAAAAAAAAATTCTATAAGGCTTTACCAGCTAAAAAAATTCTTTTACAAAATCAAGAAATAACTGAACAGATTAAAGGGGACATTAAGCCATGAGCAGATGTTTCCAAGATATCTGGAGTATTTAGTGGCTGTTTTGCCTCAATCTCCCTAAGAAGGTCAGCTGCAATCCAATGACAAATGCGAAAAGTTGTGGAACAAATAAACTACTTGTTAGCACTAAGAAGCTAACAAGATGTTAAGTAAAAGTCAACATAGATTTGTCAAGCACAAATCACATCAGAGCCAACTAATTTTGTTCTGTTATATGGGAATGCACCTCCTGCCTCAGCAGAAGAGAAGTATTAAACTTGATAAAATAAAGGAAGAGGTACAGGCTGGATGAAACTGCTCTAAAGGAGCTGGAAACTGACTAAGTGATCCAAAGTGTTATTTGTGCTGAAAGATGCAACAAATAAGAGATGTATTTAATTTTTTTTACATTTTTAGCATGATTTTGATGGGTGAAAATAAACTAAATTTAGTTAACAGTGAGGTTTAGATACCTATATTTTGTAGGAAATGTATGGAATTATGCCTAAGTTACAAAAATTACACACTCAAAAGTGTGATAGCAGGAGTTTTTTTTTCTGAAAATAAGCTTGAAACGTCCACTATCATAGAATCACAGAATGATTTGGGTTGGAAAGAAGCTTAAGGATCATCCAGTTCCACCCCTGCCACGGGCACGGACAACTTCCCCTATGTCAGGTTGCTCCAAGCCCTGTCCAGCCTGGCCTTGGACACTTCCACAGCTTCTCTGGACACCCTGTGCCAGGGCCTCCCCATCCTCTCAGGGAAGAATTTATTCCTAATATCTCATCTAAACCCACTCTCAGTTTGAAACCATTGTCCTCTCACTCCAGCCCTTGTAAATAGTCTCTCTCCACCTTTCTTATGGGCTTCTTTCTACTACTGGAAGGGGCAATTAGGTTACCCTGAAGCCTTCTCTTTTCCAGGCTGAACAATCCCAATTCTCTCAGCCTTCTAAGTATGGAAAAGGGTAAAAAAAATTCGGTCTTATTTTTTCTTTAGAAAGTTTATGTTTAAACATGTGAATGTTTTTCATTCTGCCTGCATTTTACCCTATTTTACACACCACTGGGATTAAAAATTTTCTTGCCATCTAGAAATATCCTTAATTATGGAGAGTGAATAGAACAAAAGAGAAACTCTGATGTGATTGAATTTGAAGATCTGGGGGCCTAAGCAGTAATTATGCATAGAAAATGGTGTTGTGCATATTTCTGCTGGTAACTCCTCCACCTGCCTCCTCCTACTTACTGAGCCTTTGCCATTCCCATTATAGCAACGACCTCCTCGTGACTGGAGGGTGTGGAAGATGTGCTGAGTGCCCATGGTGGCATTGATGGGAGTGGCTGAGGATGTCCACGTGGGCATTTCTCATACAGAAAGTGCTCAAACCTTTTGTTGAGAGACCAGATGTTCTCTGCAGTGTCTGTTTTAAATATGTGCCATGTCTTTGGGGTGAGACAGGATTCTAACCACTGCAACACAAGGCTCAGAGTTTGATTGGGGAACATCTATTTTAGTGTTAAAATTTAAAAGCTGTAGCCAAAATGAGAAAAAACATAAGCTTGCTCTTTAAAGCTCTTGCTAATAGGTGATACGGAAAGATGTTTTTTGTGGAAATGTTCTCAGTTTGTAGGTGGATGATGGGGAAAATGTGAACAGTACAGTCTGTCCCAAGTCTTGTCTTAAGGATTTAGCACCATTGACAAAGCAGTACTCGGGAGAGAAGCATGGTTTGGAAACATAATTATGGACTGAAAAAACACTCTGGATCTACATCAGGGTAGTTGGATTCAGCTGCTCGAAAGTCATCTGACATAAAATCATCTGCCCCTGTTTTTCAAGGTTGAGTCAAAAAATGTTCAGTGGCGGTGTTTGGCTGTTAGTACTGCTCTGCAGTGGGGTTTGGTGGTGACTGCAGAGGTAATGGAAATAGTGATTTCCCATTTGTAACTCATCTCTGGATCTTGGGATGCTTTCCAACCAAATTATTTTCTGTGATAAAAATCAGCAAACAAATGTGTAAATAGTTTAAGATATTAAAGCAGTAAAAATATTGGAGAGCATTGTTATCAATTTAAATGTCCCTCTGTCCTTGTAAACAAATTACTTTCTGGGGCATGACCACACTGGGTTTGGGTTAACCAGCATGTGAGAGAAGAATTTTCACAAGTTGCTTCTCACTTGTACAACCTGGTCCTGTGGAAGTCACGATACTGCACTTGAGTGACAGGGGGAGGCTGTAAAAAGAAAATGTTTTTGATGGTGGTTAGGTAGAGTAGAATGAAATGCACCCCTTTGAAACACTGGATTTAGAAATGATGAATTTGTAGGGGATTTGATTTTCACTCTTCTTGTAGTAGGAGTTTCTGTGACACAGTTTTCCCGATTCAGACGTCAGAATACAAATCCAGACCAAGCTGCTGAAGGTTACCTTGACAAATTTGACAGGAATCCTTCATCTGTGTTCATATTTGATGATGGCCATTTAAGCTCCATGGTTCTCATCATCATTTAGTCTTTTTTTTTTTTACTTTTAAACTGTCAATAGGAATGTATATCAGCTGCTATAAAACGTTAGCAGGAACAGTGTAGCTAAAATTACATTGTGCTTACACATGCCATCTTGAATAATTTTCCTGTAGCACTTCCTGATGCAGACAATTACCACTGTCAGGAGCTTCCATTTAAAACACTGTGCCAACTTCTGAAAATGCAATGGCAAATTTCCCACAATCCTGTCTGAGAAGGGGTTTGAGTCCTCTCAAAGCTCTGATGTGCAGGATCAGCACCCTTAATGTGGGAACACCTGTCCAGAGCAACCTTACCTGCCCCTAATGGGGGATATAGAGCTTGTACACGTTCTAGACACCAGATTCTGCTTGGGCAGAGGGAGGTTTGGCAGCTGAGTGGAGAGAGGGGTCAGGTGAAATAAAGAAGAGTAAGACTGGCATTAATAAGGTCAGAAAAAGGAAAGAAGGGTCACTATGTAGATAAATATGGTTGAAGTTGAATAGCTGAAAGAGAAATTTTAATGAATGTGGAAGGATCCACAGTAAAAACTGTGTCAAACCAGTCTGACTGCACTCGCTCCCAGGATATGGAACTGCCCTGAAGATCCTTTTTCTGTGTTGTTTCTGTCTCAAGTAATGGCTCTGGGAGTGCTGGGACAATGTGTGGGCATTCATCCCCAGTTAATTGCTTTAAAATATTATCATGTTCCTTTATTGCCAGTTGCTATGTTAGGAAGTAGAAAATTATATTTTACTTTTATTGTGCAATATGCGCTAAATTTTCCTTTTGTTATGTTTTTAATAGCATAGCTATTTTAAAATAGAAAACTTATCTCATTCACTGTCAGTATAATGATTTGTCTGCTGGGAAAAAATAACTTTGTATCACTGAGAATTACTTCTTTAATATTCAGAGAATTTTCCTAGGGATTAACCTTACCAACTAATGAGTATTTTCTTCTGCTTAGTCATGAAAAAAACCCATCTTTCAATTTTTACCTCTCTTTTAGCAATCTGATCTGTTGGGATAGCTAATCCTCTATCAGCTCCTGCTGTACTTTTAGTTTGGTGTGGCTTTAGTATTTCAAGGAAAGTATTTTTCTGAGTTTTGTGCAATAGTTAATTGATAGCAATAGTAATGGAAATCGCATGAGTTTTTCATCCTGCTCAAGGTGAACTTTCTGAAAAGCTAAGCAAACATTAAGGAATATTGCTGCCCACAGCAATGGCCTTGTTCTGGTCACTGCAGTGACCATGGAAAATCTGTGTGTCTCTGGAGCCTGCTGCCTACAGACAGCTGGGACAAAGAGCCTTTCTGATAGAATATAGAACTTCTGAAAATTACAGGTTTCATTGTCACTGGAGACAAAACCTGTGGAGTATTTTCAAAGGTTTTTTGGTGGGTAGATTTTTAGAAAAGGGCACAGGAGGAGTGATGCATTTTCATTTTCTCTGTTGGTTCAGCTGTCTTTCATTCCCTTGATCTCTCTCCAGAATCTGCATTTGCTGGGTTTTCCTGTTTATCCCATCTTGTTAATACTATATTCGAAAGAAACTTCTACTGTCTGGATTTGTGTATGAAAGTTCTGTAAGAGATGTAAGTGGTTATTAGAGAGGTTAATTCTTTCCTATAAAATTACTGTTTTTCCTAGTTCCTACAGAATTATTAATATGTAGCTATTCCAAAGCAGGAGCTTTTACAAATATCCATCTTATTTTGTATCTCTCACCACCGCCACCCTCCTTCCCCCAAAACAGGGCTTTCTTTGGGTAGGAGATCAAATATGATGTACAAATAGGCAGGGATATAGGTTTTTTTGCAGGGTTATTTTGATTTTTCATTGTTAACAGGAAGAAATCAATTAGTTGCAGGCACTGGAACTTCCTCCTTTTTGCTCAGGAGGAATGACAATGTGTCATGAACACAGATGGAAGAGATTCTGCTCACTCGAGGGGCAGGGGACAAATCTGCATTGTTAAAATGTGTAAGTGAGCTCAGAGAAAGCACTTCCACGTAATTTTTCTACAAGTCTGTAGGAAGGCCCAGTGTAAGGAATCCTCTTGTTACATCTGAGCTCTTTCTGTGACAAAATTCCCTCTCAAAACCCAGTTCTGTGTTCCTGACAGAAATTGTCATTTCAGCTCTTGTGGAGCAAGAATTAAATGTGACAGCTGCTGTATCAGACCTCAGAACCATTAGCTTCTCCCAGGGTAGAAATGGTGGTAAAATCCTTATTCTACAGAATACCTGTGATCCAAAATTAGAATTCTTCCCTGCAAAGCTTTCCTCACCTACCACCTGGCAGGGTCAGTCTGCCTTGCTTTCCATTAGTTAAAATCACCGTCACTGGGGAATTACACTAGATGACTAAAGTCTCTCTCTCTCTATTTTTTTTTTTTTTTTAAATAGAAACCTTTTCTAATTGACAGGATTCCTTTGAGGAACATAAATATGTACCTTTCATGATGGAAATAACAGAAAAACTCTCATGACGGTGTCAAATGTTCAAGTGTGGCAGAGTCACGAGAAGCCAAGGAGAATGTAATTGGTGCTTAGCTCCCTTTCTCCTGCAAGCCTCAATAACACTTTAACATTGTGGTGGTTTTCCCTTGAATGTGGCGAGAGAAATGACAGGTAGTTATTTTCACTATTTTCTGTTTCCATGGAAACCCAGTGTTTGCAGTAACAGTCTTACTGTAAGCTCTGTAATCCTCCCCCGGGGCTTCTCACCAATGTGGTAATTTAATAATTCATGAGCATTAAGCCTGAATTTGCTAGGAAGCAAACTGTGTTGCTTGGAGCCGTTTTCTCAGGGCCAGATTCATTTCCCTCACAGATTTGGTGCTCTTTTCTCTCAGATGTCTTTATAAAATACACTCCATAAACCAAAGCAGTGTACTTTGCTTCACTTGCCTGTGAAAGTGGGGTTATTGCAGAGCTGCGGGATAGGACAGCTCGGGAAAGAACTCTCCTGCCTCCCCCAACAAAAGAAAAGGGGGAAAAAGCAAACACAATCCATGAGCACTTGCCTGAAAAGGAAGATTTTTAAATGGTCCATGAATTGCTGTTGAGACAGTGAGCAAACTGAAAGTTCAGCAGAGGTCATGCTCCTGTCTCCAGGGCTGGGCAGTGACCGCTGTCAATGATGGATTGCTCAAACACTGCTGGGATCTGGGAGATGCTCTTGGTTTGCACTGGGAGTGGGAATTGAGTTCTTCACAGACATGGCACCATTCTGTACATACTCTCTGGCTTCCTGTTGCACTCACACTGAGAATGAAGACTCATTCTGTGGAGCTCTGGGAGATTTTGTTATTAGGTCAGTCTTACAGCAGCTGTGAACCTAGATTTTTTCCCAAGAGGATGAGCAAAAATTAGCAACTCTGGAAGATAATCATGATGAACAGAAAATAAACTTGAAAAGCTTTTTACAGAGGATACTACTACTGCTTCAATCATCTTTCAGAAGAAAAACCCATTATTTTTGACAATGGGAAATTACTAAAATGTTGATATGGGCACATCCTTTCTTGGTGAACGTGACACCATGCTCATGAAATAAAGTTGAGAAGGCCTGAAGTGAGGATTGTTTCCTTTAGAAAGTTCCTACAGGGTATTCTCAAGAGCATCAAGCTGCAGTTCTGTCCTGGAGTGATTGTTTCAATCACTGACCATGGTAATATTCTTGCAGTTCACAAACTCAAGGGAGATTTGGGCAAATTTGGCCAGTGGAATGAAAATAGAAATTTCTTTTTTTCTTGTGAGAAGTTGTGCAGGCACATATATGAATAAGTCTCATCTCGTTATCATTAACTGTCTTTCAGGATGCAGCACAAATGGAAAGCCAGGACAGTAGAGCCTGGTTTTCTCTCAGCCTCCAAAGAGGATGGTGGAGAGCAGTAATTGCTTTCTGGGAAACTGGCTAATGCTGCTGCCCTGGGGCTTTAAACTTCTGCTGTGCTGGGTCAATGGACTTCCTCTCTGATACAGGAGCAGCTTCCCAAGCAAATATTAGCTTGTCCAAACTGTAATGTTTAAAGACTGTAGTTCAGTTTTCTCTCCCCTTCCCACTCCCACCAAGCCCCAAGGATTTCTTTCACGGTGTTTCCTCTCCTAACTTAATGTTTTGAACCAAGCTCCTTTTTTTGTGGCTTTAAAAAATGCTTTGATCCTATAACAGTAACTCCTAACAGAATTCCATTCATCTGGTCAGCATATTGTCCTTGTAGAGCTTGTACACACAGGAGGAATGCAGTATTTGATGGCACTGATGAAGTAAACTGCCTGAAATGTGGTGTCCACAGCAAGACTCAGATATTTTGAAGGCAAATGTTGGCAAGATTTAGTTGCCACAGAGAGTGATCAGCTCATCCCCAGCTCTCTCCTGGATGGGCTGTGTAGAGTTTTCTCTTGAGATTTATCTGGGACAGAACACGGTGCTTTTGCAGGAGCATCTTCAAATGTTTATGATACTCATATGCCAGCTCAAATGTTACTCTAGAATAATTGTCAAGCATGTTAACATTAATTAAAGAAGAGACTAGAGATTTTTGGGGGAGGCGGGGTGGGGGAAGATTAAATACTATCATGCTTATCATTTATTATTTAACCAGTAGGACGGAAAGGAGATGAACTGTCCTGGCTAGGCAAGTGTTTGTAGTTTGTTCCTGAAAACTTCTGGTTCTGTGGCAGCATTTTCAGACTTTTGTACCTGAGTTTGTATTTCACATGCAGGTAAGGTTTTACATGATAACAAAAGTGTCAGAAAGAAGCCTGGGGAGATACCAAGAGAAGATCAAAGTCTGAAATATGAGTTGTTAGATGATCTTTTCCACTACCACATGACCCTTTTCCCTGTGCACTTCTCCGTGTGTCATGGACAAATATGTACTTTTATAATAACCTATATTCTTGAAAGGTGTTGGCCACATGCTGAATTCTGAAAATCCAATTAAATGCAGCTTTCGAGAAAGTACTGAGGTGCTTTAATAACATTGGGGGTTTTCAGTGTTTCCCCAGTTTTGTCTGGAAATAAGCACTGAGGAAAATAAGAAAAATTAGGGAGCATTTGTACATTTGTACCTTTTCCCTTTTCAGTGGCACATTGGAATGGAGAGGGTGAAGGAGGTTTTGTTTCTGGGAGAAATAGCTGCTCAACCATTATTTAAAGCAAGGGAAGGGTACAAGATGTGAGGTTTCTGCCTAAGGAGATTGAAGCCCTAGTGTGTTGCTGTCCCTGCTTCAGGGGGAAAACCAATCTCCTACACTTTGTTAAAGAATTAATTTTTTTAGTCCGCGTTCTTTATCACCAGTCTCCAATTCCAAGAGAAAATTGATCTGCAGCCTCTCTGCAGACCTCCCAGCTTTGGCATTATGCATCTGTTAATGCTGTGCCTACATTCCCAAACTGATGCTCAGTCAGGATTTTTGCCTTGAAACACCCCCAGTGATGAAACGTGCCCATGAATGAATACCAGGGGCTCACCAGGCCACCCCAAGCTCTTAGCCAGGCCTTTCCTTTTATTGTCATCTTCACACATTATGCAAAGAACATCAAAAACAAACCTCAACAACAAAAACTCTCCATGGGCATAGTGCCACTCCTGCTCACCCAACAGTAAATTTTGTCCCTGTTTACCCCCTTTTTCATGCTGAAAATGTAACAGCCCAAACCATTGATGGCTTCCTTCCTTTTTGCAGAGGTCAGTATGGTCCTGCTTTTCAGTCAGTTCGGGGAAGCCAAGAAGTGAGACACTACACTCCTTTCATTTTTCCTCCTTTTCAAGTGAATGAACAAGAAGCTGTTTGACTTTGCTTGTCAGAGCAGTGGTTCTTATATTTGAGTAGCTGTAGCAATTACTAATCATGAGAGTGATTGTAAAGCCTGGCTTAGTGCTGCACAAGAGGTGGTTTCACTGTAATGTGAATTAGCACAGGAGGAGATGCTGCAATTAGAGTAATTGGAGGTTGCTTATAGCATATAGGAGCAAGAGGAATAAATAAGCTTTTGTTTAAGATACTGCTTCTAGTGTGCCATGTCTTGGGTCTGAGCTCAGCAGGGTAAAATGTTAATTCTTTTCTCTGATTTGATGCATTTATCTACAATTTTATGCAGAAGAACCGATTTTGGTGTATATTCAGAATAGCTGAAAACTTTTATTGGATTGTTGGTTTTGGTCGTGGGTGTTTTCTGGGTTTTTTTGGTTTTGGACAGCAATAGGATCAAGCAGTCAGATTGCATCTCAGTACCTCCCCGTGCTTCATTTCCACCACTCATTAGGCAGTTATAACTACTGGGGGTTTTAATTAATTTCCACGTGGAGTTTAATCAGATTTGATATTTCAGTCTTACTAAACCAGACTTAATGTTGTCTAGGTTCTGTGCATGTTCTTGTCCTTCTGCAGAAGATAAGCTTGAGGAAAAGATGCACTGGAGACTGAACTTTTTCCAAGGACGTAGCTCTTAAAAGAAGATATTAAGATACTGAATTTCCATTAAGTTTCTTGACCCTAAATGCATGTATTTTTGTCTAAAAACAGAGCTGCAATGATAGATGAAGGCAGTGGATTTTCAGGTCGTTGGAAACAGGTTTATTCTTCCAGATTTGCTTTGACATGGAAATAAATTTACAGCTGTAAAATGGGAAGCAGCTGACTAACTAATTCATAATGTGGGTCACCAGTGTAAAAAGATTGCAGTCCCATTCCAGGGACCATTCCAGGGATACTGACAGTATCAGCACCAATGAGACCTTAGTGAGAACAGTAGAATAATAGTAAACTGTTCTTGATCAATAATAATATCAAAGATGAGAGGAATGCTGGAGATGAGACACAAACCCACAAGTTTAGGAGAAGTGATGTGCAAGGAAAGGAGGGAGAGCTGGAGGTGGCTTGGTGTTTTGGGGTGGCCTCTTGGCACTGCTGCCCTGTCCTTCTCTGGGTCCTGTCCCTGGATCTCTTTTGGCCAAATGCCTCTTCCTATTCCACATGTCTCTAATGCTGCAGTTGACTCCAAGCCCCCCTAGTCACACAAGCTCAAGAGGACTCAAGGGAGGACTGGAAATTAAAGGAAGGAATGTAAAGGTTGTTACTGCAGTGGTGTTGGAATAAGGGAACAGGTGATCAATAGGCAGGTGAGAGAGGTGGTGGCTGCTTCATTTTATGAAAAGCACTGGAATAGGGGGACTGGAACCAGATTTTCTCCATGGCTCTAACAAGGAAAAGATGAATTGCAAATTTTAAATGATTTCCACTTATTAACAGAGGAAAACTTTTCAGGAGACCATCAAGTGAGTCTGCAGAATATCCCTCTTTGGGTGCTTTAAAAGCACACTAAGCAATACAGCTTTTGTTAATGAATGAAATAAGTACAGAGAGCTCAGCTCAAAGACTTGGCAGTGCCTTCCCTGTCATTGTCCGAGGGACAGCCTGCACAGGATTTTGTGGCACACAGTATTGCAATCAGCTCCTGTATGAAAATGAAATGCTCATTAGAGCTGAAATAATAATTTAAAAAACTCTAAAAAATACCTCTTTGGAAAGTTCAAGACTACATCTTACTGGAAATTTAAAATACAGTATGTAACACTGATTTATGTATTAGGTGGATAGAGGTAGCTATGACAATGTAACATCATTGTTGTAATGTGACTATCAATGTAATGTTCTGAAGTTCTAGTATTGTCCTGCTTTCCACTTAACACAAAATTCTTACTGGAAGAATGGATTATACCATATCATTAAAGTGTTTGGTGAAGTGTTCTTAACTTACTGACATCTCAAAAGAATCATCAAATATCTATTTCTTATGGATTTCTTTGTGGCATTTCAGCAGTCTCTGAGGTTATAAGCATTGGTGGCAAATTAATTTAAATTACAGCTGAATGGGGTTGTAGGATACGTGGAGTTTGGAGTAATAGTGAGTGACAGGGAGAGTGAAACAGCCAGAGAAGATGATCTGGATTGCTGAGCATCATTAACTTACATAAATTATCATGCAAAGGTGTATAATGAGATGTACGGGTCATGCTTGAGGATTAAGGACCATTCTAACAAAAGTAATAATTCTGAAAATAAATCATTATTTGTAACGGACTGGTCACGTGAACTCAGAGAATAAAGGTGTAGTGGAAGGGCCAAGATGTGACACCTGATAAATCACAGTTAGGATGAGCAGGGACTTGGCTTCACCTGAGTGGAACCCCCAGATGTGTGTGTATTTATGGTGGAGGTGCTCTCAGTACCAGACTGTTAACAGCTTTAGAACTGGTCATGAAATGCTGTTGAAAAATTGCACCCTGAGTGAGTTCTACAAAATGATTGCAGCACTTTTTCTTGGATTTCTCAACAGTGTTAAATCGCTTATTTCTGTGGGGGGGATACCATTGCTATCCCTGCCCTGCAAGAAATGAGCTTCTCTAAGAGGCTCCTGAATCCAAAGGGTGACAAAGAGCAGTGGCTGTGCCCTGAAGTCAGGCATTGCCTGCTGCCCATGAGCCTCGTGCTTCAGCAGCAGGGCTCAGTGGCCTTCAGAGCCAGCTGCCAAAGGAGGGAGTGGGGACACTCTGCTTTCATGTTTTTCAGGCCAACACTGGATAATATGCTGGCAAATGTATCAAATGAAGGTTACTGGAGTTGATGCAGTTCTACTGGACAGGATTGAAAGGATTTGTTGTTTAATGGAAGATGTAATGATGTGCTCTCACTTTATTTCCAAAAACATCTAGGAAGAAAACTCTGGTCAATACTCAGGGGGCTGTTGCACTTAGGGGTGCAACAGCCTCCTGAGTATTGACCTGTTAGGGAAAAATTGTTCATCAAACTTACTTTTACACATAAATTCTCTGTCTTAAGAAATAATACAAATGTCCATGTCTTACCATGCGTTGTGAGGATTGTTCATTTTGCAGTCTGGTTAAAAATGCTGGTTTTATTCATCAAAGGGCTGCTTAATTTGATTGGTAAGAGTTATATCAGTTGAATGTTAATGTATTTGAATTAGTATGTTGCTTCTTTAAATGCTCTATGTTGAAGGAGATTACTTAATTGGTATTCTTGTAACTTTTAGTTTTGAGTGGATTTTAATGAACTCACTTTTACCAAAGGCAGTGTACCCCTCAGCAAGTTTGCCTTAGCCTTTGCCTGGAGGAGTTGTAATGTGTACAGATTCTGTGCTTCTTATGTTCACATTATTTTAATGTTATTGCATCATGAATATGCATCAACACAATGTTTTCACATGCAGACTACTTACTGTTAAAAATCTGTGCTATTCCATGTAATTTGGTATAGACCAGTGAATACTGTTGCATAAACTTTGGAATTTTAGCAACCGCTGCATCTTTTTGTAATAAAACTCAAATCTACCTGTATTCTTCTGTTGAAGTAAGTACAGGAAAAGCTCATTTTTTTTTTTAACTTTGTTTGTTTTTCAGTGAGAGGTTCATGGTGAGGTTAAACAAGAACGGAGGCCCCAGGAATCCGGAGAAGATCGATCGAATGTGTGCACTTTTCACAGTACGTGTCTGTTCCCTTTCTTGTTCCCTCACAGGAGTGGGATTGGAGGTTTCCTGAGAGGAAGGAAACTCAGTTCTTCCTCTCCAATACAAGCAGTAGAACAGAAACAATTTTTAAGTTTTATTATGGCTTTGACTAAATGTTAGCACAGAAAGTGAATATACTTCTAAATTATTTTTATGGCTAAGTGAATATTCTGAAGTACTTCCTTTTAAGTGCATTTGTTGCTGCAGATAGTGTGAAATTTAGAATATTTTCATTGGATGTGCTATGCTCTTAGATAACAGAGCACAGGAATGGTCTGAACATAAGACAAGGCACTTTTTTCTGAATGAAAATCAGACAAGTGTTACCCTTTGTCCTGTCCCTACATGCCCTTGTCAGAAATCCCTTCTGTGCTGGTCGTAAGTTCTGTTTAAAATTCCCTCAGAATTGAGTGTCAGACCACAATTTTTATCTGCTACTTTTTCTCAGAAAGAATATGAAAATCTAGAGACACTGAAACTTAACAGCTCCTAACAGAATAACTGTAAGGAATCTCAGATCCCAAGTGTGATAAACACCTTCCATCGTGACTCACCTTTAGTGAATGCACATGCTGGAAGCTCTGTGACAGAAATATTTTTACCTTCAGTGAAGAAAAAAGATGGCAGAGCTTTGGTTCTGGCAGTGATACCCTCTGAGGTCAGGCAGGGCTGGACACTGAACCAGGCATGGTCCCCAGCACTGTTCCCTTCTCTCTGTTAGGAAGGCACTGGAATTTCTCCTCTTAGGGAGCAGACTATATCCAGCCAGGTGTAGGGATGCTCAGTTCTGGCTCCATCTGGATCTAGGAGATGCAGGTCAGTCCAAAAGTAGCACTGACCTGGATGCTGACATCAGTAGCAGTTTGGTACCATCAGTGAAGTGCTGCCAGTTGATGAAACATCAGCAGAGGTGGCAGTGTCACCCCACAGATGGTAACTCAAACCCAGAGCCCAGCCCTGCTGAGAAGGTGGGCAGGGGTTAAGGTTCAGCACTGGTGTCTGATTAAGGTGAAAGGCAGGAGTGCAGCCTTAGGAGCTGCTCTAAGGAATATTCCCAAAAGGCACCACAGACTGCTTTGTATCAACTCTGGCACTTTCTGGCCTCTGAGGTTCATCATTTTGGAAAAGATTTTCGGCATCCAACTTCCCCACCCTCAGCAATGCCACACGGCTTGGGGTCATGGAACAGGTGTCCTCTTTCTCTCTGTGTGGTGAACAGTGTGAAACAGTTTTGCCCTGCTGATCTGCAAACCAACCTTTACACCCTTTAAAAAGTAATTATCAACTACAGCCAGGGCCATGACACAGTGCCAAGCAAGACCTGCTGCATATTCTGAGTAGGCTCTCTGTAGCCCTAGAGCAGCCAGCCCTGGGATTGCAGACATGTGCCAGTGCAGCCCCAATCCCAAGAAGAGATCCCTCCCGAGCTCTCTTTCCTGTCACTGTGCAAAAAATACCAAAGCTGCTGCAGTCTCAGCTCTCCAAGGTGCTCAGACTCCATCATGGACTGGTGGAGGTGCTTAGACTCTCTCACTCATCTGCTAGAATGTGTACTCTACATAAGAGAAATTATAATGAATGTAAACTCTACATAACAGGAATTATAATTGGAAAAATTATCTGTGCAAAAAATCTCACACTTCTAATACATTATTTTTCATCAGTGTGTTCAAAGGACTTTCCAAAGTGTGTAGTAGAAGAGCAACAAATAATTGCTTTTTTGAATAACCATTTTATCTGCAGTGGTTCTATCTTATCACAATTTCTTAATTATGAAATGCTTCTAAGATAAGATAATTCTGTGGTTTTCAGGTCTGTTCCCAAGCTTGTGTTCATCTTCACTTTAAACCTATTTATTTATTTCCTTGCCCTCACCACACTGCAGTATCTGTCTAAAACTCTCATCTTTCCCCAAGGCAAGCAGCCCATATCTTTGATAATTCAAGGGATCCCTGTCTTTTCCAGCTATCTCTGTTACTTCTAAGGGTTCAGCTGTCTCCTTGTGTAAGATATCAAAATTACCCAGGTTTTGGTTTTACATCTGCTGTCATGTCATAGCAAAGGTGAGAAACCTCTTGCTCTGGAGATCAAAGCTCACTCAAGCAAACCTCAGCCTGTGCTGAGAACCGTTCCTGGGTCCGAATTAAAATGTAACTACAGTGTATTTACAGTGTATCAACTTGTTATTTTTCTTAAATGCTGTATTCTCTGTGGCCTATGAGGTTGGCAGCCAAATTAAATAACTAATTAGGGGCAGACAAATATCTTTGATTCCAGTGGTTTGCAGGTGGTTGTGATAGTGTTTGGGTTTTTTAACACACAAGCAGACCTTTCTAGAAACCAGCATTGTAAAGAAGTCACCATTATTGTAGAGTAACTCTCTTCCATACCCAATACTGGGGGGAAAATTTAGGGGGTGATTTTCTAAAAAGCCATTCAGTTAGAATTATAATGAAATTATGTTGTGTGTCAGTCAGCATCATTTAGGAAGCTCAAAAGGATGGGAGAAATACCCACCCTGGGGATGCAGTCCTAATAAAAAACAGTGAAGGTAGTTTGTCCTTTCCTGGTCCTAGGAGATGTGCATGGATTCTCTGCAGAGGAATTACCTGAAAACTTCCTCACAGGGCTTGGGGCTTTTGATTGTTTGGTCCGTGTCATAGTATGAATTTCTTGCCTTGTGAAAAGCCTGTGATGTACAAATTGAAATACAAGGCCATCTGGGCCCACATTTTTTGTCTCTTGCCTGTGACACAGTAAATTTTTTTGTGAAATTGGAAAAGCGACTAAAGTGTGAACCTATCAATATGTTCATGCCCTGCCATTTTCTGATGTTTTGACAGCTGCCCTTTGAAAAAATAGTTCTTTAAATTGCTGTTAATTAAGAACTGGTAATCTGATGGTGTAATAAAATTCCCCCTGTCAAAGCACAGATATTTTCAGGAATCTATTGCTCTCTAGAGCATTAAGTATTACCTCCAAGTTTTTTTGCATTTTGAAATGTCTTGTCAGGCACTGCTGAGATGAAAACTATGTCAAATCCCTTTTAGTATGGAACTTCATGTCTCCAAGACATGCAAGATAAAGGCTACCATATGTTACACTGGTATGTTGGGAGCTGGAGAAAGCCTAGAAAGTGTGTTCCCTTCTTGGTGCAGCAGCAGAATCGAGCCTGAGGAGGAAATGCTAAGGATGATTTATGTAGCTTAATTTTTTGGCTCTGTAGAGACACGATCTGCTGGTTAGCAGCATCCCAAACAGTGGCTCTGCAACTCCTCATGCTGCCCTGGGAAATGCAGTGAGTTTATAGTGAGCAAGGAGGTACAGCCATGAATTTATTACTTGTCTGCTGTAATTTAGCAATATAACACAATTGGGAAGGGATGGATCTTCTCCTTAGGATAAATTCCCTTTATGCCCAATTCTGAGTCACTGTGCCAGCTTTTATTGTGCTGTGTGGCACTGTAATCTGGAGTTGCCATCATAATCTCACTGGTTGAGATTTGGGTTCTCAAGTCACATGGGAAAGAAATTCCCAGTGTGATTTAAGGTTCATGTTTTAGCTTTCAGCAAAATGCAGTTTTTAATTCTAAATTGGTTCAAATTAGGAATGACAGATCTTAGATGTCCACAGTTTAAATTTCTTCCCCTCTTGATGTAAAAATAGCATTTCCTTTTACAGTGGTTATAATACCACATAGTTGAGGAGCTTTTTAAAGAAAACCACGAGATTTTATCTGAATCAAAGATTGTTCCAGTTAATTTTTGTGTAAAGTAGTACCTGACAGTGAGATGACAGCATTTAGTAGAGAAAGAGGCAGCAGCTGTTGCTGTAGAACATGAGGAACCTTTTTGCATCAGTCTAAAACAGGGATGAATATTCTGCCAGTACACAGTATCTGTTTAAAATCTTTTCTGGGAGGTGAGTGGCAGAGGGAAAACTTTTTTAGGAATAAATGTTTCTTAGACCTTTCCTGTAACTAAAAAAAATTAAAACACAGGAGGAATGTCTCAGAAGTTGATTTATGAAGTTTGTTTATGAAGTTACCAGTGAAAACTACAACATGCCAAGGAGATTGCAGTTAAGGTGGCTTCTGGCACATGAACGCAAAATGCTGCAGTAATGAATTACTGAAAAGTGTCCTATGTGTATTTTCTTAACTAACTTCTTTATTTTTAAAGTTTTATCAGAGTCAATAACACTTACTTGTCTTCCTTAACTTCAGCTTTACTTTTGCTCTTCTGTAGGTTCTCCTTTTCCTGTTTGGTTTTTCTTGAAGCTCATTTTTAAAAGCCTCGATGTGCTTTACTGTAACATGGGATTTCAGAGTTTTCATCCACGTTTATAGTTGCAGGCATTTATGTTGGAATGTCTCTATTTTTTCCAATCTTCCAGGATCTCAGCAGCAAGGACATGAAGAGGGATTTGTACATAGTTGCCCATGTAATCCGAATAGGTACAGTATGATTTATGCTTGAAATATATGTAATAAACAGTGCTCTTAGAGTATTTTTAAATGTGTGTTTTAATTAGCTGACTTTAAAATGATTTATACATTTAGAAAACTCACTCATAGACTGACTGACATTCAGACCATATGGAGCTAAGTGTTAGAAAGTTACTGATGACTAGTGAACAGCGATTTTGTTTTTCTGAGGCTGAAACAGAATTTTTGATTAAACACCACATTTAGGGGAGAGGAACAAACTAAAAAGGCTTTCTGTTTAATGTTTAAAAATTTCAAATGAGGTCTCTTTACTTGTGATACAGCTAGGTTACAGGGCAGCATGTCTGAGTATCCACATTGAGTAAATCAGAGGCTGTTAGACAAATATATATCAAGATCTGTTGGCTGTTGTAGGAGTCTGTGGTGCAAGTACATATTTTACCTGTGTTGAGTATAATTTATTTTAAATATTAGGCCTAAAATGTTAACAATGTAAGAGTAGCAGAGTCGGTTTCCTCAGCTGTATTATTGTAAACAAGTGAGCAGTGCACTGCCATTCATGTGTTGCAGGTTTTCAGGTGGCTGAAGAATGGCCAGGCAGTGTTTGCAAGGAAAGGGTTTTAAGCTCTTGCCAGCCCAGTTGCTGCTAACACCCATTACCAGCCACAGACACCTTTTCTGGAGTACAGCAGCTCTTAGCAGAGCTTTGTGTGCTGTCCTGGGAATGGCAATGTGCCTTCAGAGCCACAGCTGTGTCAGAGAGGTCGAGTTTTCATTATCTGACTTCACCGTGTCATAAGAGCCTACACATCAGGATTGCTCTGTTCTCACTTGAGGTGATAAATGAAGCTTGTAGAAAGATGCTGTATTAACCTTGATGCACGAAGTGCTGGACAAACTATTATGTGTAATGATACAAGTTCACTTAGATTATCACAGTGATTTTTCTGGCCTTGGCATTTTTTGCTCTATTTAAAAACTGCCTCAGTAATAGGAAGTTAATCACTGAGCAGCTTTGTACCTCAGAATTCTCCTTCCTGTGCTCCAAGAAGAATCCATCCAATAACCAATATATAATATTATATATATTATATACAGTATATAATACATTCTCTTAAAGCAGTTGAATAAAATGAACATTTGTGGAAATAGTACACTCTAAGGAAGGAGCACAGTGAATCTCTGTGTGGGTCAGACTGCTGAGTACAAGCCATGTTCTTGGCTCATTCCACAGATGATTTGTAGTCAGCCCAGCTGGATGCAAATATGTGTCATGGAGCTGCAAATCAAAGCTGGCCAGACATGACGCTGTTCACTTTGCCCTTGACTGTTTTTAGCTGAGGTGTAGGTTCAGATGGACCTCTGGCTTTGAAAAGTTGAAGAGTGAAAAGCTGTGATGGGTTGACCCTAGGTGGACACCACATGCTCTCCAAGCCACTCTGTCACTCCCCTCCTCAGCTGGATGGGGCTGAGGGGTGAAATAAGCTGGAAGAAAATTCATGGGTGAAGATAAAGGCAGTCTGATAAAACAAAGGCCATGTGCAGAAGCAAAGGAAAGCAAAAGATTAATTCTCTGCTTTCCATCACCCATCAATGTCCAGTCACTTTGCAGGAAGCCAGGCTGTATAGAGCCAAACCTCATAGTAAAAAATGTCCCCCTCTCCTCCTTCCCCTTGTGTTGCTGAGCAGATGTCATGTGCTGTGGGACATTTCTCTGGCCACTGGGGATCTGTCCTGGCCGTGTCCCCTCCCAGCCCTGCTCCCCCAGGCTCCCAGAGAGGGGAGCCCTGGTGCTGTGCTAGCCCTGCTCACATCCCTGGGCTGTTCTCAGCACCTCCTGGGCACCAGCACGTGGGGCTGGGGGAAAACCAGCTGCACTCCTCCAGAGCCAGGAGTGTCAGCCTGGAGCTGAGAGTGGCCTGGGTGTGTGTTCTCAGAGGGGTAATGAGCACAGCAGGCAGGCTGTGGCTGCCTGTCCCTCTCTGATGTCTGACATTTCCTTCACTTTAGGTCGCATGTTGCTCAATGACTCCAAGAAAGGTCCCCCCCACCTGCACTATCGCCGCCCCTATGGCTGCGCAGTGCTCAGCATCATGGACGTGCTCCAGTCCATCTCGGAAATCAAGGAAGAGAAGGACTTTGTTCTCAAAGTTTACACGTGAGTAACTCCTAGGAGTAAGACTTTTGCTTCTTTATTATTCCAGTAGTTCATAGGAACTAATGAATGTTATCCACAGATGTTTCAGGTGTGTGAGATGCTTCAGAGGTTGCTGAATATTGCCCAGATCTGTGTGACTTGCAAAGCTGCTCTTTTATTAGTGTGAATTATTTAAAGTCTGCTGAGCTCAAACCTTAAAGAATGTGCTGTATTTCATCTGATGAACGGAATAATAACTCATGCCTCATCTGCTCTTCCTTACCACTCATGGTAACCAACAAAAGAAGTAGAAAACAACAGAATTCAATGGTGTGTGACCAAAATTCTCAAAACAAATCAACATTTTTTGAGCAGGAATCTGTCTTCAGTTATTTGTGGTTTTGAACTTTGAACTAACAAATTCTGAGTATGAAATGTGGTCTCACAGTTGTAATAAAGAGGCCACAGACAAAATGTCTGGAGACTGCAGGGAGTATTTAAATCCCTTGTCAGTGAGGATAAATACTGGCAAGATCTGCTTTGCAGAGGGGCTGAGACATGGCTGACACTGCTTTGTGGTCTGTGGCCACTATTGAGAGTAATAAGATAATTTGGTGGCTTATGGAACTTTGTTATTCTTTGGGAAGTGCATTCAACAGCAGAAAATGTGACCTTCAAGGGAAACTAAATGAAAAAATGTCTTTTACTGTTCGCTGAAGACTCTTGGATGTCTCTTCATACATTAGAAATCTCTTAAGTTTGAACAAAAGTCTCTCAGAGTCAGCTCTTTCATTCTTCCTTTGCCAAAAGTTATGAAAATTGTAGCAAAAATGTCAAATTATAGGGAAGAAAATGGTCATCTTTCTTCTCTCTGTTGGTAGACTCTGGCTAATCTTGGCCTTTTGTCACATTCAGTTTCAGCTTATCTCAAAGCAGTGGTTTTTGGTTATATATTTCTGTTGGCTTTGTAGATATGGTGTTAATGTATTGCAACTGCAACATTTTGAATGTTTACAGAAATGGAACATTCTGACTACCAGATTTCTGTTTTGTTGTCGATTTAATGCCTCTTTATCTTCTGAAAAATAGAACAGAAAAAACTCGTTGAAACACTGGACTTTGTCAGTGACAAGTGGAGTCACACAGCCAGTTAGAGCAACCCAAAGTCTGGGTACAAAGCTGAAATAAAAATCACAGGATACAGAGCTTCCCTTTTCTTCCTGCCAATCTGCAGGGTTTTGTTTGCATGGATTCCCTTCACAGCACCCAGGTTCTGCCCAAATTCCTCAGCAGATTTGCACCAGTCATTCCTCACGTGGCCAGGGAGGCTGAATCCAGCTCTGTAATCAGATGCTGGTAATTCTTTATCACTATTATCACTCTCTTGGGCCATTAAGAGGCTTGTACATCACTCTTTCATGTTGCTGCTGTTTGGAGTGTTCTGTGTAAACCTCCAGCAGAAATATTCAGGAGGGAACGTGGATATATCTGAAGGGCACCAGCTTATCCCCTTTGCAGCTTTGATAGCTCTTGGTCTTTCATGACAGAATTTTCACAGGTTTCTCTCTTGCATCTTCTCTTTGCACATTCCTTTAGCTACCCTGCCTTTTCTTGTTCGTAGGCTACAATTGAAATGACAGAGTTTTGTCTTTTGTAAGTTTAAAATTGAGTATGAGTGCTTAAACAGCCCTGAACTGATTTTCTTACCTGCTGCTCTCATTTGTATTACTGTTAAAATGCCTCAGGCCAGCTCCAAAACAACATCAAGATGACATAAGGAGAGAGGTGTATTTGTATTTTTCAAGGAGCAGTAAAAAGCATTCCTTTTATACACTCTGTGGCTAAAGCTTACTGCTGCCACAAATGAGGCAGCCAGAAAAGCCTTTTCACAGGGAGAAGCTGGAAAAAATTTGAGAGACTGAAAACCTAACAAAGGCTGAAACAAATACATGGCCTGTCAATGGAGACTTCTGCTGAATCCACAAGGGAATGCTTATGGGAGGGGGAAAAAAATCTATTTACTTCACCAGTCTTTCTCAGCTTTCCTTATTATTGTTAAAGATTTTTGTCTGAAAAATATTTTTTTCTCACAATTGAGATTTTCCTCTTTGTTAATCCCACAGTCATGTTACAATCTCCCTAAGAGGATATAGTACCACAACTGTAGTTATAAGCTCATTATGTAAAAGCATAAAGGTTTGCTTTTATAATTCTTTTTAATATATATGTAAAATACTTTAAAAGTGAGCTGGAAATTAAATTCTCAGTCCATTTTTTCTGAAATCACTTGATTTAATATTTTGTATTAATTTTTATCTTTAATGGAATTTTTTGCTCATTGAATGTTATTCTTTGTGTCTCTCCTACAATTTCCCTGAAAACCTCATGCATTTCTCTTCCATATTTGCTTTCTCTGTTTCTTTTTTTTCGTCCTATTTTCTTTCAATCCTTTTTTTTCCTCTTTCTCCAGCCTTAGATCTTAAAATTCTTAATGCCTGAATGCCTTTCCCTTTTGCTCTTCCATTGTTGCTATTTGCCCAGCTGGACAAGAGCTCACATCCCACTGCTGTCCCCAGCTGCTGACACCGGGGGCTGCTGTGGGATGGAAAACATTCCAAATGTGCATTTGCTGCACAACCAGCCTCAAAGGTGATGGATGGCTCAGGAGAAAATTCTTATTTAAAGGAGAAATGGATTCTTTTATATACTTGGTATTTGGACAAGTGAAATGTGAGCACAATAAGACACATTCCAAGCAAGTGTTTCCAGGCCAGCCTGTCAAAGCTGGGAGAAGATCCTCCTTCCTGGCCCTCAGGAAATGCAAAGTGCAGCTTCCACTGGCACTTGGTACAAAACTGGCTTTTAAGCTGCCTTTACAGTTGATTTTGGGATAACTTTGTTCTAGGTTAATTGGCAGGCATAAGTTGTTGGAGGCTGAAGTCTATTTTAACTTGCACTCCAGAGGCTTGTACAGCAACTAAAAATCACCACAGCTCAGACATTTGTTTGTAGCTGTGACGAGGGAGGATGGTGTAGAATTTGTGCTATAGCTTCTCTCTCTACTTTTAGGAGAATATTATTTGGAGTAGGATAAATGACTTTTAATGTGTTGACAATATGAAGATAATTTTTATTTCTTCTTGATGAGTAAGCTAAACCAGCACAGAACACCACAATTATTGCCAGGGGGTTTTTAGTGTCCATTAATGCCTTAGCTCTGTTGTGTTTTCATTTTGAGGGATTGTTTTGGGGAGCACAAACACAGTCAATTTACCATCCTGGGAAGTTCTGCAAGGTCACTTCTGTGCTGATCTGCCTTGTGTGACTGTGTGGGTAACTGGTGCCTCCTCCCAAAAGGGACATAGTACTTACAGGGGGTGGGCAATACAGCAAGAGAAATGTTTAAGGACACAGGCATTTTCTATGTGTTTCATTTGTTCCAAGGTGTCTCTGTTCCTTTTGCAGTCCTAGGAACATTTTGGGGTGTCAGTAATTGTGCCATTACAGGCTTTGGGGGTTACCTTATTAATCTTGGCAGCACATGGTTTTGCAATACTGAAGCTGTAGGAGATTACCAGTTACTACTTGTAGATAGCCTGAATTCCTTCTGCCCTGCTGTTCTTCAGTTACATAAGGCAGCAAACCAAAACATCCCCACTGTCTTCACAGGGGCTGCTGTGTGTCTAACCCTGGTTGTGCTGACATGTTGTACTCTTGGGGGGAAGCAAAAAAGGGAGAAAATGGTAATATCCTTGGAGAAGTTTTACAAAGTGACTTATTTCTCAAAACTCTGAAAGCTTAGAGTATTAGCTTTTTTTTTTTTTTTTTTAACCTTTAAGAGTCAATAGGACAGAGGTTTAATTAAATTGTTTAATTCAATTGCTTTTCAGGAGAAATGAGATTCACAATTGCCGCTGAGTTAAAAATTGCTGACTTCATGGGGAATCATTGAATCTTGCTGTTGTGATTTAAATAAAGCACAGCTGAATTTAAAATGCAGTTAGACTTGATCAACACCCTGCTTTTCCTTTCTTTTTTAACCAATAGCACTGTTGGTGGTAAAGGTGCCATTTTTTTCATGTGAGAGAAGATGATATGGCTCATCTTTATGTAAAAGCTTGATAAAGAGGGTCACTTCAGTTCTTTGCCTTTCTCTCCCCAGTCTGAGGTCTCTCCCATCCTACAGACTGTGGACTCAGAAGGTGGGGCTGGCTTCCTTGGTTCCTGGCTCAGTGGCACTGCAATTCCTGTGTGTTGTGCTTTGGATCCTGAACAGAACTGTAGCACTCATTTTCTGCAGTCCAGCACAGAATTCAGACAGAATGTTCAGAGCTTTCTTCATTCTGTTGTAATCTGAAGAGTGGAACGATGGCTTTGATGACAGTAGAGTCACCACCAGCTCCAAAGTCCATTAAAAGGACAAAACTGTTAGGGAATATTTTGTTCCTTTCCACTTTTAAAAATAAGAGTTATGCGTGATTTCTCTCATTCATCCAAACCCTTCAAGCTTTCTTATTATCTCTACAGCAAAGTTGGCTCTCATGTTCTAAGATGGTTCAGCAGAAAGCATTTAACTTGAATTAGTGTTCTTTTATTTTAGGTGTAACAATGAAAACGAATGGTGCCAGATCCATGAAAATATCATCCGCAAGTCCAGCACCAAATACACAGCCCCCAGCTCCAACTATGGTAAATATTTCCTTGTGCTTGTTTGTCAGAACAGCTGAACATCTCCTTTAGGAAACTGCTGATTACTTGTAGCAGAGAAATTCACTGAGATGTGAGGTTTTCCTTTTGTAGCTAATGACAGATAAATAGGGGAAGTGAATCCTGTCTTATCTGTTTACCTCTTGTAATGATGTCTGTAGGTGCTAATGCAGAGATATTACTGCTCTCCCATTCCAAATGAAGCAGCTGATAGGATACAGTTCAGCTTCATTACAGCCAGTTCTGCATTCATTACCAAGTGCCTGAATCATGGTGATGTCCAAATACTGAATTTGTCTTAATTTGGCTTGTTTGCATATTGAGATGCTGTAGTGGAATATGCAGTGCACACTCCCATAGAAGAGATGAAGCACAACAATAAGCGAATAAAATATTTTGCAGGTTTGGAATTTTACTGGGTGTAAAGCTGGCTTCATTCTCTGCTGCTCCTCCTGTTACAGTTAAAGTTATTCACTGGTCACCATTAAAAGATTTTCCTAAATTGTTTGTAACTTTGAAAACTTGGGCAGCATGTCTGAACTTCCAAATTTGCTCCAGTCCTTTGACGCTGGAATTTTTTGAATTTCTTTTCATTGGTTTGTTTTTAATAGCAACCAAGGATCTAAAATTAGCAAGTTTTCCTGTAAGTGACAGAAATAGTCAAGACTGATTCCTGATGAACACGTGTGTCTTGTGTGCTGTGAAACCTTCTGTACACACGAGAAGGTTTCTGCCCTCATCCATGGTATTCAAAGGGTTTGGATTTTTCCCATGGTTTCAAAGCCTGTGTTTTCCCTGCAGTGCTCTCCTGCACTCAGCTGGGCAGTTGCAAGTCCATGTTTTGGCAGCTTTTGAGTACATACATGCTGACTGTCCAGCTGGCTGGTTTGCTTCCCTTTTCCTTCATTTTAAGGCTTTATGCTCATTTTTTTTTCATCCCAACTCCCAGTATTCATTAAATTTATTCAATCTTCGTGTAATCTGGGTATCTACTTATTTGCCAAATTTGGCTGAAGCCAAACAACAGGCTTGAAAATGATTTCAAGGGGGGAAGGCAGGAAGTGGGTGGGAGGTACACGATACTCCTGGCTTCGTTCCCCTGGTAACTTCTCTGACAAAATGGTGACTAAATATTGGTCACAAAGCCCAGATATTGAGCTTAGGAAAGAGCAGGACTTTGGATGGCTCATGCAAAAACATGCATCCAAGGTAGGGTTTGGTTTGGTGTGTGTTGTTCTGGGCAGAGAACAGAGAGGACACAAAGAACTCTTGACCAAGTGACACTGAAGGGGATAAAGAATGTGGAAAATTGCTCTGTGCAGGTAATTCTAATGGATATGTGGAGCTGCTAGGGTGTGCTCAGCAGGTGACACTGGGCTCGGATGCCTGAGGTCAATCCTGGTATTTTTGGGTATGGTAATGCTGGACTTTGTCATTTTACCCATACACTCTCCTATATTGTAAATTAAAGCAACTAGAGAAAACAGCTGGACTGAGATTAAGTGTGTAATTATTCCTAGTCCAACTGTTCAGATGATGCACTGAACAAGAGCTGGTTGCTGAAGCCAGTTTGGCCAGTTGGCACTCCTGAAACATGTTGAGGAGCTGCTGGGAATTTTATTAAAATCAACATCCTTCTATGAAGCAGTTAAAGAAATGAGTGGAAGAGATGCATTTTAAGTTTTTTCATGGTATTAAGCAGAATTAAAGGCACTTGAGAGGTGTTCCAGGGCTTTGTGTGGTTGGTGGTCCCTCAGACAGAGGTGGCATTGCTCATACATGTGTTGTAACCTGCTGCATGTGAGGAATAGAAATAGTGGAAGAACCTTCTGTAGCCTGGGACATGTCTGCAAAATTAAATATTCTGATTGTCAAGAGTTGTATTTTAATATAATTTTGTGTTCTTAACTGATCCCTTGTAACAGGTTTGTTTCTTCCATTTTAATTTTCAAGTACTCCAAGGGAGAAAAGAACTCCGTGTTTATATATGGTACTAAATTAACTGTGGAGCAAAACATTAGTTTACCTGTATGCTTTGTACACACAGAATCTAATTCTTAGGTCAGAAACAATGAACCTCTTTGGTTTCTTTGCAGGACTTATAATATCTCTTCAGCTTCTTCGTGGTGACATGGAGCAGATTCGAAGGGAGAACCCCATGATCTTTAACAGAGGCGTTTCTGTCACCAGGAAGCTGGGATTTCCTGATGTTATCATGCCAGGTAAACACAGCAGCTCCAAGCTGAAAATATTGGTCATTCTTTTCTCATTATCTCCCACTCAATTGCAGCTGAGATGGATACTCTACTTGAGTGAGACTCATAGCAGAGTTGTCTTATTTATCAGTAAATGCCAGATTTGGGGAGGCAAATGCTAACATATGGTCAGCAACAGACATTACAGTGATAGAAGGTGTTAAAATCACATGGATAGAAGGGGATCTGGAAAGATTGCTCTGATAGTCCCCACAAGCCCTGCCAGTTAATATCTCTCTTTTACACCCAGCATAGAGATTTTTAAATGCATGACATTTCTTTTTCCCAACAATCCAAATCCTGGAAGAAAAGAGTTCCTACACTGCAACCTTGATGTTTCTGAGTTCATGTTATCCTTTGGTAATGAGGAGTAAAGAAGGTGCAGATCTGGTTGGATTTTCCTGCTGGCCTCACACAGCAGCTGGTCTGTGCAATGTCTTGGCTGCAGCACTGCTGTGCTTCCTCTGCTCCTCACCTCTGGAGCAGCAGCTGGAGATGTTTCTTGGTTTGGATGCAGCCCCAGCATAGCCAAGGATTCATTTAGAGAAGAACCCAGAGCATGGCCAGTCTTGCAGCCACATAAAAGCTGGTGTTACACTGGCTTGACTTCTGCAGTGTGCTGTGAGAAATGGGTCTGCTAATTAGCAGCATTTGAGCTATTACTTCATTGCTATGATAAGCAAGCCCAAGGATGACCTTACAGACATGAGAAATTTGGTGAAAGCATAATGGGAAAAGCATCAGATTTTATTACTCAAAAGGCTGCAGTGAGACATCAGTACCAGAAGTAGTTGTAGCCTCATTATGGAAGCTCTGCAGAAACCACAATAAAATAGGGAGTAGGTGGAAAGCATTTCTAGAAACTAAAGTCAAATGATTTAGAACATGTGTATATTTACTAATGAGCTTGAAAATGGTAACGGAGTAGCAGAGGATGTTGGTTATAAAGCCAATTATAAATTTTGGTTCTTAGTGACCTTATAGCAGTTCCAGGCATAACCCAAAGCAACCAAATAGGGAAAAGATGAATTATTGCAGATTGATGTACAAACACAGCAACTGCAAGGTGATCTGCTGGAATTGAGATCACAGCTGGATGTGTCACATTTACACACCTGTGTAAGGGAATTGATTCTCCTGCAAGAACTGCTTGATCCTCCATTTCTGTGGATGGAGCTGTGCCTCAGCTGCTTCAGGCCACTGAAGCTGAAGGAACAGCTTCGTGTCCTCAGTGGTCCCCTGAGGAATTTTTTCTGTTTTCCAGGCCCTGGCCCTCTCTGCAAAGGGCACAGTGTGCCCCCTGTATTTGCTGCTTTGGGCAAGACTTGGGCCAGGGCAAGAGATCAGCAGTGTTCATACAAAAGGTACTCCTGCCTTAAGCTTTTAAAATTCTCTGTTCATTGCAGCTAATTCAAATTTCCTTTGTCCCTTTGTGAGAACCACAGTTCTTGGAGAAAACACTGGGGTTTTAAGATGAGAATCTGTTTGGAATTGGACTCATATACATATATACTCACATATATATATATATATATATTCTCAAATAGGATCAAATGTGTCAAAGTATCACCATTCTTGCTTCTCTAGAGGATCTGAGAGCAGAACTTCTTGATTCCAGGTGTGTTACAACAGGTTTTCCTATATAGAGTTTAGATGCAAGGCTTTAGGCACTATAATAATAATTCTTCTGTTGTGAGGAAAGGCAGTTTGTTCATGTCTGTAAGCACCAGGTAAGGAAAGAATAGCAGTGAGGAAGTGTGAATGAGGATGTTGGCAGAGTAGAGGGGAGCTGTGAAGAGAGGGATGGTCATGAATGGGGCTCTAAACAAAGGCTTTCACTATCTTGGGTATTCTCCAGAATAATGAAATCTCTGGAAAATGAGGAGATTGAAATGGAATAGAACTCCACTGGTGCAGCAAACAGTGTTCACTCTAATTACTAAGGAGGTTCTTTTGGAAATCAAAGATGTTTGACATACACAAGTGACAGCAGATATTTGCCTGTTGTTTGCTTTTAAAACAACAGATCCAGCTGGGGTTGGAGTTTGCCTGACACCCAGGATAGAACATGTGGGCTGTGTGACCTTTCAGGTGGATTAGCCCAGCTACACGAACAAGGAATGTCTGTCAGTTGACTTGGTGCTTCTGTTGCTACAGCCAGGATGAAACATTCTTCCTTAGCTTTATGAGTATTGTCTATTAAAGTTCAAAAATAATTCACTGGGGACACACACGAAAAAACAAACAAACAAACAAACAAACAAAAAAAAACACCCCAAACCCCAACCAAAGACTGAAGCCTGTCATGCACATCAGCAGTTCTCAGCTGTGTCTGCTGCTTTAGTAGTCTTTGTCAAACTACCTCTTCCTTGCTTTGCTTCAGAACTGTTTGACATTAATCACAGGGTTTCCATTTCCAGAAAACAGCACAGAAAGTTCATGACTTGTATTTTTCAAGTAGATACAGATTTTTCAAGGCAGTGTGGTTTAAAAATTGTTTTTATGAATAAATTAATAAAGGCTACATCACCTGATACTGTTAAAATAAGCAGTGATCCTTCTGCTGGAATCTATTTTTAAAAAAGTGAATAGCTCTAGCATTTCAACTTAATTTTTTTTGTCATAGGTTTGAATGTATTAATTTTCTTTTTTAACAGGAAATCCCTTCACATGTGCCCATCTTAACTGTTAAAATTCTGTAGCTGTGTCTCATTACAGTTTTCCTGTCCTGTTTTGTTTTCTAAGCTGTAGCATTAGCTCTGTGTTTCAAGCCCTCTTTCTCTGTCCCTCAGATATGAGCAACATCAGTGGTAGCTGGTCATCATTAAGAAACAAAGTGAAACTGGTCTTTATGGGCTTATCTCTTGCGTGGTTATGCAGAACAAGCTTAATATTCTACAAAACAACCCTTCCTGCCTTCTTTTGTAAAGATAAAATGTTCTTTGTTTCCTACTGTGTTGTGATCTGACAAGAGCATCATAAAGACTTCAATTATCTTTTTTGGCAAAATCAGGAGGGATTGGGTCAAAGCGACCTCCTGAAGAAGTTATGGTGGGGTTTTGTTCATTTGTGGTTTGCTGTTTTGTTTTTTTCTTTTACTCCTTTGCTAAATTGCTCCTGGGTTTAAGGCCATGCATCTGATCCTGCCAATTTTACCTTTCCCAGAGCTGGGAGCAGCGAGGCCTGTGCTGCTCCTTGGGGATTGCAGCTGGGCTTTGGGCAGGACTTGCTGAGCAGAAATCTGTTGCATAGGCTTGGCGTTTGTCAGTCCCCCAAGGACATCCCTCCCCTTCCCCATGTGCTGATAAGTATTCTGTCTTTTCCTTTGATCCTCTGATGAAAAGTGCATGCTTCATCTCCAACTTGTGAGTGATGTTTCTTTCTCTTTTTTCTCTCTCCTTGTCTTAATTTCCTGGCTTCTCTCCCGTTCCTTTCCCTTTATTCTCTCCCCTTTGTTTCTGATGCAGAGATGAAGATTGTTGGGTGTAAGTTTCTGCTTTTCTGTGTAATGTCTGCTTTTTGCTTGCTTTTTTTCCATTTTCATATCTTCCATGGAATGTTGGGATTGGTAAAGGCAGCAAATCATAACATCACAGGGAAACTTTGGTAACAGGGAGGTGGAGACTTTGTCCCTCTTTATACCACAGGGTTTCAGGCAAGTTTAGTAGCTGTGACAGGTGAATCAGTGAGAAACAGGTGAGAAATATCTCAGCATCTGTTCAGGCAGTGAGCAGAAAGTCATGGCAAAAATACATTAAGGAAAGGACATGGTAAAATCCATCAGCCATCCTCAGAATGTTCATGGCACGAATGTTAACGAGACCAAAAGTCATACTTGTGTCATAATTATCACCAAAAAGTGTCTACAGGGAGAATAAAAAGTAGTATTGTCATAAATAAACTCGTGGAAATGGAAAGTTGGAGGAGACCAAAAGCATTGAAAAACAACTTCCTACTACTGAAAGGCAACTATTCCAGGGAAATCACTGCATTTAAAAGGGCATTGTATAAATTCTTTTCTATACACAGAAGTCAAACAATAGGTAGCAAATAACCTAATAAGTATTGCTTGTCCCTTTTCTTTGAAACAATTGTGTTCTGCTCAGTGAAAGCTGGAGAAGCACAGAGTTGAACTTGCATAATGTTCTCTTTAGAGAAAAAAAAGCTAATTTAATTTGCCATACAGGCACTAGATAAAAGCTTTGTTTCCCCTTGCTGCTGTAATATTGCTCACAATTATGTTAATAGTTGTTCACTGTAACTATTTCAAGAATATAGGCCTTAAAAAAACTCTGCTGCCTGGCTGGTGAGGGGACAGGGAAATGAGCTGCTGAAATGGATGGAATGTGATCCCCAGAGTGTGGGACAGTGCCAGGAATGCAGTGGGAATATAGAGGGGCTTCCAGAGGGGGTGTCACTGTTAAAGCCAGAGAAAATCACACAGGGGGAGGATGAGATTGGGAACAAGTCCCGAGGGGCAGCCAGAAAGCAGGACAGGGGTGCTGGAGAACCCTTCCCCCTGACCCTTGGCCAGTTTGTCCTTGTCCCTTCGGTTTGGGAGAGTGATGGGATAAGCACAAAGCTGCTTCTCCCAACCTCAGCTGTGCTGAAATCCCTTCCCTTCCCAGGTAGCTGTGTGTTTGCACTGGGAGGCAGCTGCAGCTCCAGGTGAGGGTGGAGTTCTGCTGTTTGACATCAGGGACCCACCACTGCCCACCTCCGAGGCAGCAGCTTCCAGGGAAGAGCCATCCAGAGAGGGAATGTGCAGGATAATGTGAGAGTCTCGGGCAGGCAGCAGAGCCGTTCCCCTGCAGAGAGCTTGGATGAATATAGCCAGAATATGTGATAGATAACCCTGCACATGAATGGAAATCCTCTGCACTTTACACCTTGCCTCAAAGCTTTTCCTTGCTGGCCCAAGTCCTCAGTTGGAGCTGCTGTTACTTGGCTCAGGTCAGGGGGGTGATGCTCATTGGCTCTGGTTTTTCATTGATAGATGGGACATAAACACATAGGTTTGGGTTTTCTTCAGAAGCCCTTGTGGAAGATACTCTGATTATCTTTCTTGCCCATTGACTATTCTGTGAAATGGCACAGTTTTTGGAGAGATATCAAACCCAGGGGTGTTAGAGAGTCCAGCAGACAGTGCATCACAGTGTGGGGCCCTATGTGAATAGGACCAGCTAAGCAATTTGTTAAGTATAGACCTAAACACTAATATTTAGATTTTTTTTTCCCCTTGGCTGCCTAAATTGTAAAAGACTAAACTTTCAGTTTAAGAAATCCAATATTCTCTGGATAAATAGATATTTTACTAAGTTGAAACTAGACCTACACATGCGGACTGCTGGGAGCTGCCACTTTTCCCCAGCTTACAGGGATATATTACATGTCCCCAAAGTCACAAAACATTGACAGCCCAGGAAAAAAAAGTTGTTAGAATTGAGTTAGCAGAAATTTGTGTCTCTTTCTCCTGTAGAAACTTCTGTGAATTATGTACCCTTTTTGATACAGTATTCTCCTGCACAAAACAGGGACCATTCCTGTCCTCAGTGTCCAAAATCTTTAGGATCCCTGAATAAAAAGGGTTTGATTGAATGCAGAGAATTCCTGTAAATCATTGCTACTTTGCAGTACAAGTAACTGGTCAGTGTTCCAGTGGAAAACTTACATACCCCATCAGGATAAACTCCCATTTCTTCTGCTGGAGACCAGACAAGGAGTGGCTGTTTGGGCTGCTTCGGGTTGTTAAGTCTTGAAAATGATAAATAACTATTTGGAAGTCTTCCAGTGCATTCCTTTATACTGCAAATGCAAAATCAATATTTGGCTCATGTAGCCTTTCCCTCCACTCCTGTTTGCCCCCATTACCATTAAAGTTGTTTCAGGTGATATGGGAAAGGATTTCCTTTCAATACAAGTGAACCTCCCCAAGCTGTAGATAATGATTTGTAATTTAAACAACTGTACATTGGACATGAGGCTTTGTAAATAGGTTAAAACAGACAAATGAAACAAAACCCCAATAAAGGTGAAAGGAGTTGATAAAGGAAGAGCCCCATAACACATTAGAAAAGTATTTTTTTATATTCTTGTGGAAAATACTGTCTTTCAAGGCATTTGATACAGAATTAATATCAGTAACTGTGTATATAAAAAGTGCATGGATTATGCTAAAAAGAAGTTTACTTTTGTTTTTAACTGGAAAACAATTGTAGAGATCTGGGCTTTGAAACAAATACCATTCTATAAACTCTCCTGAGGTTTTCAGTTCATCCCTGACAGCCGTCCAGCACAGAGACCTCAGCTTAAAATGACATCAGCAGGCTTTGCTCTATAAATACCCATGGCCCACTGGCCTTGTAGCACTTTTTATTCCTGTTCTCATGGGAGGGCACAGCACACCCAGTTTTTACCTCTGTGCTGCTGTTTGGGAAGGCCTGAGGCCTGTGTGGCCCAAGCTGAGCTACCAGCCTGCTTTTCCCCCAAAATGCAGGATTTGCTGTCCCAAGCACAGGGCTGTTGGTGCAGCCATTTGCATGAATGGTCTGATGTCTTAAACAAGTTCATTATTTATCTCTTTTTCTCTCGCCAATGGAGTTAATCTGTGTGTGCCCAGGTTCCTGCCTTGGCACGTCACTGTCAGTGCAGCTGGAGCTGAGCAGGTCACTCCTGGTGCCACTGTGCTGGAGCCAGTGCCAGCTGCCCCTGCGTGCCCAGCTCCACGTGGGGCTCAGTACTCTCTCTGACCCTACACACTCAGAGCAGAGATGGCA
Organism: Erpornis zantholeuca; assembly: GCA_013400515.1. Taxonomy (NCBI): domain Eukaryota; kingdom Metazoa; phylum Chordata; class Aves; order Passeriformes; family Timaliidae; genus Erpornis; species Erpornis zantholeuca. Next base: position 233,044 of record VZTN01035350.1, on the reverse strand, counting down.
ATAAACTGCTCTGTGCTCAAGTGTTTGCACTGAGTTCTGGGCAGCCCATTGGGGTATCAGAGCTCAAATCCCTCAAAACCACCAGCAAATGGAGAAAAAAAAAAGGCTCAGGTCAAGTGATACACTGTGAAAAGGAGATTGCTCCATGTAGGAAGGTGATTTTCACCAGAATAATCTCCACACCTGATGGTTAAATGCTTTTTGTCTTTTGTTAAATGCTTTTCATCTTTGTTAGATACATGTACTTCCTATTTTTACTATATGTAGTGACTTTCCCTATTTTTTTGAGATCCAATAGACTGTTTTTACAAGAGAAGATGCACAGTTTTACTTCACTGTAATACTTTTTCCCATCTTTTTCCTTAATTTTTATGCAAATCCACTGGTTTTAAGATCCCTCTACGCCCCACCCCAAAGGCATTTTTTTTTAATTAGTGGAGTAATATCCCTCCTGTTAAGCTTAATAGAAGATAAGATGCTATATATAACCAAATGCTGCCTTTAATTTAGGCTGGAAAATTATTTGCTATCTGGCATTAGACTTCGTGTAGCCAGACTGCCTTCCAGAAAAGAGGTCATAAATAGGGAGCTCCAAAATGCTAATTATAGTGAGTACAATTAATTTCTGTTAAGATTTACAGCATACAAATTGAAACTTCTTTCTTAATTGTGCAAACCACTGAGAAAAAGAGACAGAGTCTGTTAAGCAGGAGGATTTTCAAAACTAAAGGCCCAACTTCAACCATATTTTGCAATGAGTTTTGTATTTCCTTGCTATCCCTATAATCAGGATTGAGGTAGGTCAGCTTGATTTTGAACCCCAAGATAATTTTGTCTTATGGTGGCTCGTGGATTGTTGCATTTGATGGCTGTGCTTTGATGAGCAAAATATCTGGGGTCTTTCAGCAGCCTTTTGCTGTCATCTTTTCTCTTTAATGACCCCTGGCAGCTCAGCCTCTGGCTGGGAGGTGTTCCCAGCACTGAACCTGCAGGAGAGGGAGGCTCGTGGCAAAAGGAGCAAGTTCTGCCCACAGATTCCCATTCCCAGAGAGTTCCTAGCAGGAAGCACTGACTGGCAGCCATGGAGCTGGATTTCCATGCTGAAAGCCTTGTACTTATCTCCAGAAATAAAATTGAAAGTAAAGGCTGGGCTGAAAGCTTCTATTGTTTGTCCCTACAGTTGATTAAGGAACAAGTTCTGTGGGGTTAGAGACTTGAGGAAGAATTTGAAGCACTGCTCTGAGGGGCACAAAAGGATGTTCCGTGGTGCCTGAAGGCAAATGCTGCCTTACTTCATTGTGCTTCTGATTAAAACACAGATTTAACTGCATCAGCTTCTCCAAGTGGAAGAAGTCAGACATTGAAGGAGTCTCTGCTTTGCTGGATAAGCATTCTGTTACTTCTTTATTTAGTGTCCTGGGGCTGATTAACAAAATACTTGCCTTGAAAGGCAAAATACTTGCCTTTAAATTTTTATTTTAATTTTTTGGGTTTTTTTATATATTGCTCTTTAGTATGTTTGCCTTTCTGGCACATAGACAAAAGGAAGTGTTAAGTGTGAACCATCATAAAATGGTGACAGTAACTAAATCTTACAGAAAAATAGGTGTTACCTGCTGTCCTTTTGGTGTAGGCCTTAGAATTGACCACTTTCGTTTTGAAAGCAGTTTCCCAAATCAGATTCTAAAATAAAACCAAACCAAATGAGCTAGAGTCAGTGAAATTCAGGATAACAAGATGCCGAGACACAAGTATTTCTATTTCTGAATATAGTCATTTGGTCTGAAAGCTCCTGAAAATGACGTAGTGAGAAGCTGGCAAGTGTCTACACTGCTGCTTTCATATAGCCATGCATATGGATACCAGAGGCCAGCCAGAAAAATAGCAAAAATTACATTTATAATTCCTTCTTCATCCATCCAAACTGAATTGTGACCAGGTTCCCAAAAAGGCTGCTTTTATTTCGTTGTTAAGATAAAAGGAAATTATGAAAATACAGAAAATCCTTGAAGGGCTAACTGAAAATAAAGTTATGCTAATCATCTCAAAAATACTTGTTTTTCTTAAAATATATTGGAAATAGGAAGTCTGAAGCTAAGGATGTTTTTTCAGGCTTAGCCTGACACTTCCAGCTCAGCTAACAAGGCAAAGTATAGGAGTAAGAGTTTTTTTTCCCTTCCCCACTTACACAATTAAAGCCACTATTGATCCTGCGTTCACATTATTAAAGGCATTACTAACAATGGTCTGATTTGATGCACTGATATTAAACTGTTCATCCTTATTAACAATTAACTTGCTGCTTGGAATGATTTGGGCATCAGCCATCGTCTTGCAGAACACAGAAAACGATTTGCAGAATGGAACTGGGCCGGCCCTGGTGTCCCTGTGGAGTTTAAGGCTGTGGCTCTGCTCTGTCCCTGCAGGTGACATCCGGAATGACCTGTACCTGACCCTGGAGAAGGGCGACTTCGAAAGGGGGGGAAAAAGTGTGCAGAAGAACATTGAGGTGACCATGTACGTGCTCTATGCCGATGGAGAGATCCTGAAGGTATGTGCTCCTTCCCCCAAGAGCCTCAGGTGCTCCCTGCAGGGACACATCCTCTTGTTCTGATGCCTTTTAACTTTTATATTTTCTCAAATCCTGTGCTGTTAGTGTAACTCCAAAGTTCCCTGAGGCTCATTAAGTGCTGTTCTCTCATGCTCACACACACACAACAAAGCCTCTCCAGCTCGCTCTCCAAGGACATCCAGGCCCTCCTAGGCCCAAAAGTGTAAACCTTCATCTTGAGGAGGTGGGGAGAAAACTTGGGGAAATTACACCATTAGCTAAAGTTTTAATTGGCAAATTTATGCTGATATACAAATATGCAGTATGCAAATGAACCAAACTTATAGGGGTGTGAAGAACTCGTGACCTGTTGTCCATTTTGGGACCCACTGAGGCAGGAGCCTCTGGAGCCCAGAGTGTACCTCTGAAGGCCTTTCCAGTAAATCACTTCCTTATTCCCTTACTCCTATCTAGTCTCTGTTTCCAGGTAGCCATTTAAGGCATCAGCTCCAGAGTCTCTGATGCAAGGGAAGAGCTAAAATCAAACTAGCTCTCTCTCTTTTTTTTTTTAATGAAGTTTGTAAGCTCTATGGTCAGTTATAAATTAGTAAGGATTTGGAGCACTTTCCTTATATGGGGATAGAAGACTTGGAGAAAATACTCCTCAACTGAAAAGCCTGTGTGATATGCAAATGTGATGTTAGTGGCTAAACTAAAAAAAAATTTAGAGTACTCGTAATCAGAACTGAGGAGTGTATGGCATATCTAAAATTAAATAATGTGTGTCATACAACACGATGAAATGTGATTCCAAGGGAGACTTCTAATTCTGAGTTGTTGAGTTCCAGTACTGAATGTAGTTCTGGAAAATAACTTTGAATAAAATTTCACCCTGGGTTGGCTCCATTCCAGCTGGGGATGGGGATTGTTTATGTTTCCTGTTTTACCTCCTCTGTTCTTTTAGTTTTATTGAAGAGAGGGCAGTGGGTGGGAGGTTGTGAATATAGAGATGTAAACAGGAAATATTTCAGCATGAGCAGCTATCAGAAATAACTTCCCCCTACCTTTTCTTTTACCTCCACTGCAATAAAATGGGCTTTGTAGCCATTACTGGGGAGAGTCTAAACACCTAAAAGTGTTTGTGTACCAAACACATTTCCACAATCTTCTGCTTTTAATTGAAAGGAGAACTTTTATTGGTACAACTGCTTGGTGGTTTCATTAAAAGTGTATTTCTTATGAGGAACTCATTTGTGCTCAGAGCTGCTGCAGGAAGATTAGAGTCTTTTTCTGTTCAACTGCCTAAGCTTTCCAAAGTGAGTGGCAAATTTTTGATTTCACAGAGTCTGCTGGGGACCAAGAGAGGTCCCTCACACTGCAATATCAGCATCTTCAAATGCTAACATACATAATGGTGGCCACTTATACTGTAAGGTGCCTAGTGATTACATACAAAAGCCAGATAGTTTCTGGACATTATCAGTCTTAACTTCAGTGATTTTGGTTGGAATGAAGTTGGTTTTTCTTGTCTTTGCCTGTTATTACTGTTGTAAAGCACACCAGGGCTTTACATGGGAGAGTGGGACAGGCATGGCACAAACACTGTACACAGGGTGGTCAGTCCCATTAGAAAAAAAATCAGGTGAACAGATTGTCCTGAGAAGCTGTGGCTGCCCCATCCCTGGAAGTGCTCAAGGCCAGGTTGGATGGAACTCTGAACAACCTGGTCTGGTGGAAGGTGTCCCTGCCCATGGCAGGGAGTTGGAACAAGATGACCTTTAAAGTTCTTTCCAACCCAAACCATTCTAGGATTTGCCATAAAGGAGAGACTTTACATATAAAGGATCTTTGTGGGTTTTTAAAATTTAAGCCACATATTTAAAAGAAACTCTCTGTCAGCTTTTATGGTCATGCTCCTCTGTATGGTTGCAGTCAAAGCAGCAAAGACACTTGGTTTGTGTCAATGAGATCTTTGGGTCCTGGGGTTTCATGATGCCCGTGAATGTGGGCAGAACACTGGGAGTTCAGCTATTGACCCTGGAGCACTGCTGTTCCTGGTTGGAATCCTGATTGCTCTTTCTGGCTGGAATACCCTCCACCATTCCTGCCCTTTCTGCAACAGAGCTGCCAACAGAGACAGTGGGTGCAGAGTTACAAAGGAGAGGGGGGAAAACCAGAGTTTTCATCTGGTTTTAGAGTAAAATCCTAACCAGCAGCACAATCCAAATCTGAATTGTGCCTTTGTGAAGCCTTTAGCAGAACCATGCACAGCATTAATGAGAATTTTCTCAGCTCCTCATTGCTGCTGAGTGTATCTTGATCCAGAAATAGTCCTATTGAAAGAAGTGAAATTACCTCCAGAATGTAGTGCTGTTCAAAATGAAAATGAGCATTTCATTTTCAAAATGGTCTTACTCAATTGTTAGTATCTTTCAATATAGTCTGAAAAACTAAAAAAAAAAAAAAAATCCCTTGACACATTTCTCACTTCTTTCTTCTTTCTGTTCCAGTAGCAGCAATAGCCTATGAATTGCAAGGCACACCTTTAACAATGGATATTTCCTGATAGTTTTTCTACTTTAACTTCCCTTCCCTGCCTCTGCCCTCTAATTCCCCTGCATATTTGGGTCTCGGGGTCAGCAGGTGTCTGGAGATTAGTTCGATGTTTGTATTTTGCAGATCACAATTCAGAATTAAAGATTTACCAGTCTGCCCTCCTCAGACTATAGATTGTAGTTTAAGTGCATGGGAACTAGGTTAACAACCAGAAAGAGAGACTGTTCATTTATTTGAAGTTCAAACCATGAAACTGCATTCAAAGATTGGCCATTTGTCAGGTACCTCCTTGAGGGGACAAAAAAAGCTCACATTAACATTTAAATTTTTACTGTACCTTGTAGAGGAAATAGAAATACTGGTTTGTTTTCTCCTGAGAGCCTCATGCAGAACAAGGTTTTAGAATTGCTGTGTTGAAGCCCAACCATTTACCCTTGCTACAAAACAGAACTGGGCTCTTCCAGGTGTTCTGGGTTGCAGTACTGGCACTGCTCTCTATTAACCTGTTGTTATCTGCAACACTTAATTCTTGTAGCTGTATTAAAAAATATGGGGCTGTGGCTCATCCCATGTGATTGCTGAGGATTATTTGGGAGGACTGAGTTGTGTGAGTTCAGCCTTCAGTCACTGAGTTTGAATCAGAGCCTTTGCAGTGAGTCTCTGTCCAGGGAGGCTGTCCTTGCATTGAATCCCAGGATTCCAGAGAGCTTTTCTTCCCTTTTGGGCTCCTTCACAAATCCTTAACTTTCTCAAAGCCAGCAAATTATTGCCAGAGGTTGAACTAACTGTGACTGGTAATGGGATGTTCTTGACTGGGTAGTTAGGTGGTTACAGATTTAAAAAATCAACATTTTGGTATTTCTTGGGATAGAATTTAGAGATTCCTTGGGGAGATGACCAGTGGTGGTTCTTGTCATCATACTGTTCCCTGGGTGTTTTTACATCAGAATTTATATTGCATGTGCTGTTTTGGGTCTGCTTAGCTTCTGTTTCTTCCTGGATTCATTATCCTTGGAGATGGTAAAAGTGAAGAATCTCCAAGCCGTCTTTTTTCTGCTTGGTTTTATGAGATGTTTTATCTTCTGGATCTCTTTGTAAGTTCTGGGTCTAGAGCCTGGGTTAGTGCTCATGTATAAAAATGTGATTCCTGCTCCATGCCTTCATTACAAAGGACCTTTTACTGTCCTTACTCCAGGACTTCAGTATTTATCCTATTTTCCTTCAGTTGTATTCTAAGGAATTTTTTATTTGTTAAACAATATCAGTTCATGTTTTTCTTCATCTGTATTTTATGAATACATAGATTGGGCAAGACCAGAGTTTGTTATATCTGAAGGCAGAAATTTAGATCCAATTATGTTTTTAGGTGATGAGAATTACACAGAAATTCTTTGCTTACCACTGAGGAAGTAACTTGAGTAGAATTATCTGGGATACTTTGTGAGGCCACGTGGTTGTAATTTTGAAAGATGAACATTTGTAAAGAGCTTGGAAACATCAGTTATCACTTTTGAACTGAGATACTGAAGCAGAAATCTGGTTAAAGGATCTTTTCAGAGAAGGCTAATATTACCAGTGATGGTCCTATTATGTCCCTTTTTTTGGACTCACTTGTATATATTTGGACTTAGGTGCTTATTGTATCTACTCAGTACTTGATTGAAAACTTAGCTGAAATAATAACTTAAGATACTGGGGTTCACTTTGCATCACAGGTCTCCTAGCTCACCCTTTGACCCAAAACAAAGTTTCAAGATCTCCTAAAAAATTTCACATTTCACTGTGTCTGAATTCCTGCTTCTGATTCTTTCTTTTATGTCTACAGAAATCCATGAATTATATCGAGGTTATCACTGGGCAATAAAATGCCTCGTGGGTGGTGAAGTGATGCCTTTAACGTTGGATTGTTTTCTTTGGTGGCAGGACTGCATCAGCCTGGGCTCGGGGGAGCCGAGCAGGAGTGCCTACCACTCCTTTGTGCTGTACCACAACAACAGCCCTCGCTGGGGGGAGATCATCAAGCTGCCCATCCCCATCGACAGGTTCCGGGGCTCCCACCTGCGCTTCGAGTTCCGCCACTGCTCCAGTGAGTGCCCCCCCAGCCCAGGGCACACCCAGAAGGCCCCAGCTCCTTCCATTGCCAGCTGAAATCTGGATGAGGCTGTCACTGAAAGAGAGGCCAGCCTGAAATACAGCGAAGGGGCAGTGCTAAGGAGCCTTTGGCTGAATTTATCAAACATGGTGAACGATCAGTGCAGGGCAAAGCACTTTGTAGATGTTTGTCCCTGCTGTTCTTTTGTTGTGTTTTTCTGTAGAATGTTTTCTTTGGAGGATAAACAGTTTAGATTTTGCTATGTTTGGCATGTCTCTGTTTGATTTGAAGCTTGTCAGTCCTTTACACAGAATTAGAAAAAAGAAATAAGAATTAGAAAAGTTGTTTGTTCTGTAAGCTGCTTGTTTTCTTTTAGGCATGTGGAGAAGCTGGTGAGTAATCTTGTATATATTGACAGACAGGGTATGTACAAATACAATTCCTTTTTTCTATCTCTTGCTGCAGCAAAAGACAAGGGAGAAAAGAAGCTCTTTGGTTTTGCATTCACCCCATTGATGAGAGACGATGGCACAACCTTGTCAGATGACATCCATGAGCTTTATGTTTATAAGGTATCAGTTCTCTGCAGACTTTTCACTGCTCATCTCTACTCCATTACTTAAATGAGTAATGGTCATTACATTATCCTTCTTCCTCCTTATTAGAAGTGTGTGAGGAACAGATTAATAGTAGTTTCAAAATTTTATACATCAAAATCACATGGTCTGGACAGAGCCTTCTATTCTAGGTGCAGCTCACCTTTTCCATCCAGATGATGATGATTTATCTGCTGTTAATCCCATCCATTTTGACTTCAAACACGCTGGTGTTCATGAGCATTCAGCACTTCTGCCAGCCTAAGGCATTGCTCCGTGCCTTTGTAAGGTGACATTGTGCTGGACTCAAATGTCTCGTGCTGCAGTGCCACAGCTTGGCAGCCCTGCAGCAAGAGATTTGGGCTTTGGGGTTTTTCCTTCCTGCTGATTCACCTGCGTTTATTTGTTCAGTACAATATTTAGGCAGCAGCATTAAGTTTACAGCTGGAGGAACTGGTGAGTTCTAAGGAGGCAGTGGCTGGGGACCACTCTGTAGAGCTGGGTCTGGTGTTGACATGTCCAGGCCCCCAGCGTGGTTAAGCACAGCTTTTCCTTAGAAGCGTTGGTGTGCACCCACAAAAATCCCAACACAAGCACTGCTGGGCAGCTGCTGACAGTCTGTGGGTGTGTGGGATGAGATGGGCAAGGTACAACTCCATCCCCTGTGCTGTCCCCGCAGTGCGATGAGAACAGCACATTCAACAACCACGCGCTGTACCTGGGGCTGCCCTGCTGCAAGGAGGATTACAACGGCTGCCCCAACATCCCCTCCAGCCTCATCTTCCAGCGCAGCACCAAAGAGACCTTCTCAGTCTCCACACAGCTCTCTTCTACCAAACTGACCCAGAATGGTGAGTTGCTGATCCCTCACAACTGCCCAAGGCAGCAGGAATTAGGAAAGAGAGCAAAAAAATTCACTGTTAGCACTTCTGCACAATCCAAAGTTTGTTTTGTTTGGCCCTTACAGAGTTGCTAAGTAAATAAGATTTTTTTACAGCAATGTCTCTAAAGCATGGACAGACAGGAGTGGATTGTCCACAGTGCAGTGTCAAATCACCCAGGGAAAAATGCAGCCTTTACTCTTTTTTAAAGCACTTTACCATTCCTCCATTCCTTTCTCCATTGACTCACTCCATGTGGTCCTTCTTGTCTTCCATTATATACATAAATAAATATATATATGTGTCACTTCCCAAGAAGTGTGGACTGCAATAAGAGGGGAAGTGCAATTTGATGAATCTCTGGTGGTGCCATTCTTCTGTCTGTATGTGGTTCCAGCTCTTCCTCCCTCTCTCTGCAGTGGATCTGCTTGCCCTGCTCAAATGGAAGGCTTACCCAGATCGAGTGATGGATATTCTGGGAAGACTGAGACATGTCAGTGGCGAGGAGATTGTTAAGGTACTACATGAAATAACAGCCTTTGGATGTATCTGTGATAATGCAGTGAGTTCACACCTGCAGGGCACTTCTGAATGCTCCCTCTTACTGTGCTTTTTGATTCACACTCTGAACTTCCACCCTGTAGGAGTTGGGATTTTATTATGATGTGAAACTGGACAGGAAGATACACTTGAGAAATTAGTGCACGGCCAGTCCGTGGGATCAAACCAGAGCTAATCCTTAGTCAGATTCCCTTAGCCACATGTGCTGGGTCCTCAGCAGTTGTTCCCAGTAGTTCCAGTCTGCAGCCCCACACAGCTGCTGGTGCAGACACAGCACTGGCAGGGGCTCTCTGGTGCATCCAGCCAGCAGTGCACCACTTTCCTGTCTGCCAGCTCATCATTTCACCAGGTTTTGTAACCACTATTGCTCTATGTGACAATCTTTGTGTGGCCTGACCTTCCTTAGGTCCCAGGAACTTCCAACTGCATTTGAATACTTGTGGTCTCAGCAAAAAAAAGTGCATTCCAGATATGCCTCTGATAATTTTAGGTGTGCTGGGAACTCTCCCTAGGATTTATTTTTATAAGTCTGGAAGTAAAAGCTGATTTCTAACACAAACAACCAAGGAGAAGAAACTGAAGACAAATCCCATCACTTAATAAAGTAGTTTATCGTTAAAGCCACTTCACTTGAGTGTTGCCATATCTGGAATGTTACTCTTCATGATAACTTGGTAACAGTAACAGGGGAGCACAAATCCCAATTATACTGGAATTCTTCAAGAATGTCATGTTTTGTACACTCTGTTTGTAGGGCAGTACAAGTATCTGTTCTTTATAGAGAGAAAGATATGGATTGAATTATTTCATGGGGAGAAGTAATTGATTCTCCCCATAAATCAGCTGTCATTTGGCACTGGGATATGAAGAACAGAATGTAATAATTCAGAAAAGAAAGACATTTTATCATTTCAGGGACTTCATAAATTGTTATAATTTATTTCTTGTTGTCCACATCAGAAATTTAAGTAGAATAGATTAAAAAATCATGAGAGAATGTGCAGTTAACAATCTCCAGCATTCTCACTCACCCTCATCCCTTTGGAGACTGTGCTTTCAGAAAGAAAATCACTGAATTGTCAGTGCTCAACCAGCTGTGCAGTTAAGGGTGAAAGAAGCAATTGGCAACATGTAACTTAATTAATGCTTGTTAGAAAGGCTTTACTTTCTGTATATAACAAGTACATTAAATAGAATTTAATGTAGTGCCCTGGCTCAGATTTGATGCTGAACAATACCTGAGACTCCAGTGATTTGAGAATGAGAGCGAGTTGTTCTGCCACTGATGTCAGGCAGCACTTCCAGTCAGCTTAAAGTGAGAGGAACACTCAGTCAAAATTACAAATCAGGCATATAGTACATATTTCTTCTTTTTTGTTTTTCTGTCATTTCTGTTTTAAAATATTCCTTGTAAAGAGAAACATTTTTATTAGTAAAAACTAATTAAAATCTGTCATATCATATGAGTGAACCTGAAGTTATTTGTCTTTGGCAAGTGTTTCACAAAGATATAACCATGTATGAACTAATTAGAGTAGGGGTGAAGTAACCTTTAGGATACAATTTAAGTTGAAATTCTTTGTTCATGTCATTTTAGTTCCTACAAGATATTCTGGACACATTGTTTGTAGTTTTGGATGACAACACAGAGAAGTATGGGCTGTTGGTCTTTCAGTCTCTGGTAAGCTGCAGGATTGTTATTTATCTCACACTCAGTGAGTTTTAAGTTTCTTATGATTGTGTTGCTTGTATTGTGCTTCCATCAAATATGAAATACAGCTGGATCCAGCCATGTTTTCTGAAATGATCTTGGGTGAGGAGGGCAGGCTGAGCTCAACACATCCAGGGGCAGCAATATTTGCTCTCGTGAGAGAGAATCAACCAATAATACCTGATAACACCACTGTGACTGTGGCAAGCAGCTCATGTATTTGAATGCTCCTTACCTTGTGTAACTTGTCTGTACACACGTGGCAGTGATGTGCAGTTCCTTGAGCTGGGCTTCCCTTTCCCTTTCCCCAGGTGTTCATCATCAACCTGCTCCGTGACAGCAAGTACTTCCACTTCCGCCCCGTGATGGACACCTACATCCAGAAGCACTTTGCAGGAGCTCTGGCTTACAAGTAGGTCTTGTGTTCCTCCCTCGGAGAGGTGGCATCACCAAGCTTGGGAATGGTGGCACCCTCAGGGTCACAACCTTGCTGGCAGCAGGGGGCCCCAAAAGTAGAGCTGCCCACCCAGAGGTTTTCCAGCACAGCTGTAGGGAAAAGCTGCCAAATGTCACCAGTGGCTGAGAGTGGCCACACTGGGCATTTCTCTTGCCCTTCTGGGCTGGCAAATCTTTCTCTTTTTTTATTTTTTAACTGAAGAGACACTCAGCAACAACTCGTTATCAGTCTGTACTAACGAGCTACCAAGAGCATATGCATTCCTTGTCTTAAGGATCTCGGGATACACGACTTGTGTGAAAGCTTAGAGAATTGTAATTTCCTTTTCCAAAGCAGACACTCACAGGTTTCCAAATTTCCAAAGCAGGTATTCACATAAGATGTTCTATCTGGTTACAATTTAATTTCAATAGATATCCCATCACTTAATAACTGTCATTTTCACTGAAGATTCTGCCTTATTTTCTGGTTTTCAAACGAGTCTTGCATCAGAGAATGACATAGACTTTGAAAGCAGTAACAGTTACCCTTCAGGGTGTTTTTTTTTTTCTTTTAGACCATGCTTTTGTATATTCGAGCATATTCTATCTTTGGCCACAGTAGACTATTAAAAACAGCTAATAATTTGTTTTGATTATTTTAAGCAATTTGCATTTTTGTGTAATTAAAATATGAAAAATACTCTTATCAATGGCAGGTAAAAACCCATAGATAACATACAACACTAGAAGGCAGTTGTGTTCAGAGGGTAAAAAGATGTTCTGCTTTGTGTTAATTAGCACCTCTTTCAGATAAAACAAATGGTTTTTGATAGTCTGATGTCTGAAATAAAACATGGCTTTAATACACCTTTGTAAGTTAGTCCAGATGGTATCGTGTACTTACAAAAATAGATGCAGGTATTTTCTTTGTGATCTCAGTTTCTAAAAGCTTCTTACTGAGATGAGAGCTGGGGTTTCTTATTAAAACAAAAGTATATTTTGGTCTTAGAACCATGCCTTTATCAAAGCTATCTCTCTAATAACATCCTTTATTATGTTCTCTTAGTGTTCCTCATGCTCCAAGTCAATTACAGAGAAGAAATTATTTTCTGGTTTTGAAACTTAAATAAATGTAAATACTATGTAAATTCAGTCTCAAGGACAGCTGTAACTGACCACTGAAATAAAGTGAAGTGAGACTGGTTTAGAGATCTGTCCCTAAAATGGAAATGTTTGATGACTGTCAAAACTGGTGCTGAAGATTCCTGTTTGCTGTGTGTTCCCTCAGGGAGCTGATCCGGTGTCTGAAGTGGTACATGGACCGCTCGGCCGAGCTGGTGCGCCAGGACCACATCCAGGAGGCAATGAGGGTAGGTATCCAGTGGCAGCACTGCTGTCTGCTCCTCTGGGACCACAGAAGGGCTGGGGAAGCTGCAAAGGGAACCAAGGGTAGTGTGGCACTGGCTCCTTATAATTGTTTAACCAGATTTTATATATATATATATATACATCTAGCCACAATTTTAGTTTTAGGGGGAGATTCGCTCTTGTGCTGAAAAATTTGAAAGAATTCTGTCCCCTTAAGCCCTTTTGCAACCCTGTGGAGAACTTAAGTGGGACTTATCCATGGCCAGTGCATAAATACTCCATTGATGGAGGCCACACCTTGCCTTCCAAGCAGCAGTAGTTTTGAATGTATCAGCAAAGGTGCTGTGGATCAAAGTTTTGCTCTCCATTTCTGGCTGTGACACAGCTCCATTGTGCCACGGGTTCAAGTTCTGGATTATTTTAAGCAGCAGATAAATGAGTGTTTAACTGGATGGAAATCCTCTGAAGTAGCCCAGGACCTGACCTATAGTTCTGTGATGGGAGCACGAGGTCCCAGAGAGGCACAGCTATGAGAAACACCAGGAATGTTTTGGTGCTACTGCAGAGCAATCAGAGAATCCATTTACCATTGTAATGTTAAGCCAGGAAGTCAGAGTGTCAAGTGCATAAATACAAGATGCCAACATTTGCAGGAAGATGTTTTTATTTGAGTGAATGCCCACCTGCACCTTCTGCCTCCAAGGGAGCTGGTGTCCCAACTCCTGAGTCTGGGCACTTGGAGAACTGGAAGCAGTGGCAGTGATCAGCACTTGGGTTTTGTCACTTGTCAGTACAAAGTCGTGAAACCTCTCCCAGGTGAGGGACACTGCCAATGCCATTCTCTCACTGTCAGATCCCCTGCTAGGATTCAGATAATTCAAGGGCATTACACCAGTGCTTGCTCTGTTTTTCCAGATATTTACATGCTTAGAAACATCATATTTATAATTTTCAACCACAGATTCATATGGAATGGTAAAAATAGGGCAGAGATTCCTTTTCAAGAAATTAGCAACTTTCTCATTCTTTTTTTTTTCCTATCCTTATCTTTTTCTTTTTTTTTTTTAATTGCAAAGAAAGCTATTAAAGTTATGAGATGAGAGGAAGATCTCTAGCTGGAATGACTTCGAGGAGGTTTTCTTGCCTCTCAAACCACTCATTAGTGCTTTATGCAGTGCAGCAAATGGAGACATAGGATATTGTCCCTATGTGATCTGCATTTGCTGAACCTCGTAGCAGTCCTGTTTGGAAATAGAAACAACTGGAATGCTGGAATGTCTTTCAGCAGCTGGGCTTAGTGAAGGCAGTTTGTGAATATGGTACATTCTGTCTCAGGCTCCAAGGCAGCTCTTTGCTTACTGGGGCTCTCAAGTGCTGGCCTGGAATGTGGCTGTTCCCTCTGGGAGGGAGGTCAGTTTGCAGAGCTGACAGTCCAAGCCTTTCCAAGCACAGGCACTAAAATCACCACTAGAGTTTGTGCAGACCTGACAGCACATCCTCTGCCACCCACACTGCTGTCACATCTTATTCTGACAGTTGCCTTCGCAGGTATCTCTTGCAGGCCCAAATTCAGGTCTTTATCTTGTCCCATTCCAGCGAAGTGATTGATTTCCTTCTTTCTTTCCAGATTTTATTTCAGGCATTTGGAGCAAGTTTGTACCAAAGCCATTATCATTGCTAATGTGTCATTACTAGTACCAAATTCTACTGTTGGGGATTTCTGTGGTCTTTGATGTGTTCACCTCACTCCTTGCATTAGAAGTTCTCTGAGTGAGAAAACAGGATAGCTCTGTAGTCCTTTTTCCCTAAATTAACTGTTCAGTGTAGTGCCCTAAAGCTGGTGCTGGAATACTCTGCACTCTTATGGCTCCTGGCTGCTCATGGTACATTCATGATAGACATGCAGATGTCCCATAGGATTCTGATTTCCAACCCCTGCATTAGCAAACAGAGTCCTAAAGGATTTCTAAAATCTCTTATCTCTCTCAAGACTGCTCTTAATTCTCAAAAACTCCTGTGCAACTTAGAGGAGCTATAGCTGAAAGGATGTTTCTACCTAGAACACAGCATCGTGCTCCTTTATTGTGCCCTGTGCCACAAAAGCTGCATCCAGGAACAGCTGCCTGTGCCTCCCAGGGGACCCCTGTAACCAAGTGGCCATGAATGGCTCCACAGGCAGTTTTGTTGTTCCTGAGGAAATTAAAAATTTAGGAAGTGTGTCTAGGAAATGCCCTTCCAGCTTGTTTTGCCTAGATTGGGGAACCAAGAGCAAGGGCTTTTCTCTCTCAGGAGGTTTTCCCTGAGTCTTTATGCTGCTAGTCACAGGGCAGAGGTGCTCACCTGCTATGTGAACATGCACACAGCCCATGTTTGTAAGGGACCTCCCTTAATTTGACGCCGATTTTTTATATCATGCTAAACATCATCGAAGGCAGGGATTTTGTCTCAGTGCACTTCTATGTCTTCACACACAAATGCACATCATTTTTGTGATGCTGTAGGTAGCAAGAGCCAAAGGTAGTCCAGGTGCTGACTTGTGCTACCAAGACTTGGTTTGTGTTTTTAGCATCCCAGCCATGTGTGCAAACACAGGGAACTCTTTGGTTCACTGCCTGTGTGGGATCATTGTCTGTGCTAAGGAAGTGCAGTGTTTTGATTTTTCCTATCTCACCTTCCACAGGGATTCTGGAGGTTCACATATAAATGTTCTGATTCACTGCAAAACGTAATCCTTACATTGAACTTATGAGCCTTCAGATGAGATCTATGGTTGTGTGTACTGAAGCCCTAAAGCAGCTCATACCAGCACATTAGCACAGGGATGCCAGCCTTGGAGAGCTGACTGGGAACCAACTGGCCTTTGTCTGGAAATGCGGCAGGAATGCAGCTGTTATTTTCTGATGAAGTTCTTTGGTGTAAGGAAGCTTCACTGTCAGATGGCTTAGTGCAGAAGTATAAATAATAACTGGTGAATTACCAAAGTTGCCATAATTTCTGGGGGGAAAACAGGCTGTAAGAGTCAATGGCATTTTGA
Organism: Erpornis zantholeuca; assembly: GCA_013400515.1. Taxonomy (NCBI): domain Eukaryota; kingdom Metazoa; phylum Chordata; class Aves; order Passeriformes; family Timaliidae; genus Erpornis; species Erpornis zantholeuca. The sequence continues at coordinate 217,256 of VZTN01035350.1, read as the reverse complement.
AATCCATGATGGCTTTATGAGGAATTTCACATTCCCATTCTATGGCCATAAAGCTGTGGCATTCTAAAACCTACAACATAGGAATGCATATTTGTGCATATTGTGTGGTGCTTCACTGAGGGACTCTTATGGGTGCAAAAATATCTCAAGGGCAAAATTTGTATTTGAATTAGCTTCCAGTTTCCCAGCATTGAAGTGAGACAAGAATACTTTCCATGGAACCCAGTGAAAGATCACTAAGGTTCCTGTACAGCCTACGATTGCTGAATCACCAGCCTGTTGTTTTCCTGTGCTGGGTTTTGAGGATATCATCAAACTGTGCATTATGATTTCCCTTAATCCTGCTTTGCTGCTGGATCCTGTTAAGCACTAGGGAAGGAGTGAAGTGTGATGTCCCTGATATTTGGTGCATTCTGGTGCTGACAGTTGTGCACAGCCAGTATCAAGGAGGTGTGTGAGGTGTCACCTTGCTGGGCTGGTGTCTCAGAACTGTTGATAGGGTGGGGACTCATTATAGCTGCTCAGAACAATGTGGTTTTTTCATGGTCACTGCTGCCAAATAAATGCAGTTCTAAATAATGCCATGTACAAAATTTTGAAAGAAAACAGAACAGCTTCTTCAGACACTTCAGTCATTGTGCCAAGTCATGAGAAAACCAGAAGTTTCTTACCTTGACCAAAATTTTCCTCAAATTATGTAACTCAGATTTGTCTCTTTGATGTAAATGCTTACTTTTTCTGTTAGTGGGACAAGCAAGTAACAAAGATTATTGGTTGACAATGGGTACTTGCCTAAGAGTAGCTCTTCCTGCACTGAATTATGTAACTTATAAAACCTATTTTTCATTCTCTTTTCTAAAGCTCAAGAATTTAGTTATTATGCATGTAGAGTCTTTCCTGGTTCTCTTTAAAGCTCCTTTATTTTTCTTTCTCTCTTTTTCTCTGTCTTGATCTCCTTCATCTCCTGCTCCTTAAGGCCTTGGAATATCTTTTCAAGTTCATTGTCCAATCTCGGATCCTTTACTCCAGAGCTACTTGTGGAATGGAGGAGGAGCAGTTCCGCTCCAGCATCCAGGAGCTTTTCCAGTCCATCAGATTTGTGCTCAGCTTGGACAGCAGGAGCTCTGAGACTCTCATCTTCACACAGGTTTGCTATTTCCTACACTCCCACTGGCAAACCACGAGGCAGCTGCTCCTGCAGGGGTAGGAGGTGTGGGCACATGGGGATTAAATGCAGATCAGTGGAGTCTTCCCCCCTAACAAAGTGGTGATGCTGGAAAATGAGACACTCATTAATGGTATTAGACAGCAGCTTTGCACAGGTGAGCTGGACTGGGGGCTCTCTAGGGGGAAGTGACTTCTCACATGAGAATACAATTTTCACAGAAGTAAACTGCGTTTTCAAGTCTCTCTCATTCCTATATCTTATGGTTGGCCTCAAGAATTTCTAAATCCTTTATTATAGTACTTCAAATCAATACTCAGAGTCACAGCAGCATCACAGTGAAACGTTCAACTGATGCATTTGCACTCAGATAAACTTAATTCCAGCATGTGCTAAAATTACAGTCAGAATCATCTGCAGCCTGACCACAAACACATTGTGATGCCCATACTAATATTTAATGCATAATTTTGAAAGTGGCCTTGGGGACTTCATGAAGATTCCCTATGGGCTGAAGGCAATACTCAAAGTGAGTAAGGATGCTGCTGAGTTTTGGGTTCAGTTTTACAGACCACTGTACTCCATGACATACTCCTGCATTGAAGTTTTAAATGTCAAACATGCTGTGTTGTGCCTCTGCTCAGGGAATGCCAGAATGGAGCACCCAGAGCTCCCTGGTAACGTGAAGGTGGTTTGTAATCACTAATGCAGGATTACAGATGTTTGGAACACCTGCTGTATTTTGCCAAGAAGCAGCTGCTGTGAACGTTGCAGCCAAGCAGTGACTCTGCTGGTTCAGGAAGCTGCCAGTGGAGTGATCTCTTTCTTAAGGAGCTGCACTGAAAGATTTTGAGAACAGCTGCTCTAATGTTTTATTTAATCACCCATTAGTGGGTATAATAAGATGAGCCAGGAACAAGAGAAATCAGTGCACAGAATTTTGCAGACAAAATGATGGTGAATGGAAACAGCATCTTATGAATGTTTTCAAGTTGTGTTGGTCCCAAACACAGAGGGAGACTCACTTTGAGGATGGCGGGTTTTCCCTTTTTCTCTTTGTTTCTCTTTTAAATTTTTTCCTCCTTTCTCTCACTATGGTATTTCTTACTTTGGACTTTTGTAATTTGTGAAGCCTGTCCTTGTTGAATCTTTGAAAAGTTTACTTTTTGTTTCCCCCTTGCCACTGTGTTGCCCCCTGATCCCATTGCCCCGTAGGCCTCCCAGCCTGGAGGGCAGGCGAGCGGAGCCGGGACAGGTGCCCCACAAAAATGTGGGGGCACAACAAGGCCGACATTTAATTCTGTAAGTAATGATCCCCAGGACTGCTCAAGTGTTTCATTGTGGATGTTCCCAGTTAATCTCTTTTCCCTACCCCAAGCACTCTTTTCCTGCATATAAACTGGAGTTTGATGTTTAAGTGGCTGGTACTTTCAAACTTGGAGATGTGGAATATTTCAGTTAATAATGGAGAAGTTTATGGCATCCACACACCAAAAATACAGTACTGAGGGTGTACACAAGATTATATAAGTCAAATTGTTCAGGGGAGCCAAGCATTTGTTTCTTATTTGATTATTAGTTCTGGAAATCTGGACAATTGTTAAATACCCACAGAAATGCTCAAGGCCCTGGCAAACCTAATTTCCCTCACACTTGTCCTCTTCTCCACGATATTTGAGAGGTCTCAGTGTCTCAGTTCTTTCCAGCAATGAGACTAAAACTGATTTCCTTCCTCCCAGGCAATTAGTTTGACATGAGTAATGTTCCAGCATATTTTAGAGTGTTGTGCAATAATGGACCCTTCAAGGAACTTTTGAAATGATGTCGCCTCAGGACAGCTCCAGATCTTCCTGAAGAGATCCTGTGCCTTCCCTTGGATTTCTATGGGTTTAAAGAAATCCTTCTGCTTTATAAGTAACAGAAAGTTTAGGAAAACTCCTGTAAGGATTTGTTGGGCCAGGATTGTATTTTCACTTGTATTATCCCAAAGATGAAGACAGTGACTGGATTTTTGGCTGTTACTGCCTTCCAAGAGTACCAGGAGCTATTGAAATTATTTATACTTACTTATTTTGTTAATACATTGTAGGTACATAGGAACAAATAAGTGACAACACCCAGGAGGACTTGTGAGGGTTTGTGTAATCTGATTATAACAAAATTAGATTTTGAGAGAGAACGAATGGAAGAAGAAGAAGGTAAATTTATATTCAGAATAATTTAATGAGCTCTACAGTGTTAGTTGTAAAAATAACTTAGATTTTGCTCAAATACTATTAAATAGATTTCACTGTTGAAGGAAAAAACACTTGGCAAAGAAGGAGGCTGGGATTATATGGCTTAGGAGAGTCATGTCAGTATGGAAGAGATACAGAAATGTTTATGCAATGAGATAACAAAAAAATCTCAGAGGGAAAGGAAATACTGATAGTGGCAAGACTCTGGAAGGGCAAAGATGAACAGAGATCTGCAGTGAAGTCTGGTAAATCCGAACTTGTGCAGGAAATCACTGGGGTTTGTGTGGAGAGGTTCGGGGAACGGAGGTGGGAATGGCAGGAAGGGAAGAGTGGAGGTGAGGCTGGTTGAAGAAAGCAACTGTGAAGGAATGTAAGTAGTTACAATGAGGAAGCAGGCATGGAGCCTTGGGTAGGATGTAGAGGGAGAGAAAATTTTATAACATTAGAGGTGGTGGCTGTTGTTGGATAGGACACCAAGTGTGCAGGACTTGAGCACAGGGTGATGCATGGAATTTTCTAGTCTTGTGAAAAAATTAATTGAAAAATAGGAAATAAGACATGAAGAGTTTTTTGTTGCTGCACTTTAAGAAGCACTTTCAAGGATAGCTCCAGGTTACTGGAAATATCTGTTACTGCAAGAATCACATGCACACTCGCATGATGTGATGCCTCTTTCACATGGACTCACACCCCACCCCTGCTGCAGAAATCCTGGAATGTCACATGGCAGAGCTGGTTAAGGGTCTGTCAGCAGGTTTTTCACTTCAGAATATTTTCTGAACAGTTTTAACTGTCTTAGGTAGTTGCTTAGTTCAAACAATTAATACAGAACTCTCTAATCAGAAGTGTTATATTAACTGAAAAAAGTACAACAGAAATGGACTATCCTGTTCTCTGATACCTCAATTTTTTTCTCTTTTATAAGCTGTATCCTAAAATACAGCTTTTTAAAGCTGTATCTATGTGCACAACTTATCCTAAGATTTACTATTACAGCAGCACTTGATTTCTCTATCCTACCTGTGACTTGTTCACTCTGAGCTCCAGGTACCACAAACCATGAGCACCAGCCGCAGCCCAGTCCGTAGTAGCTTTGTGCAGACCCTTCATTCAGTGTTCCTGCTGTTCCCACCTCGCTGCACTGAGCTGTGGGTCGGGAACTGCAGGTGCTGAGCCCCCTCCTGTACCCACAGGCCGCCCTGCTCAACTCGTTCCCTGCCATCTTCGACGAGCTGCTGCAGATGTTCACGGTGCAGGAGGTGGCGGAGTTCGTGCGGGGCACGCTGGGCAGCATGCCCAGCACGGTGCACATCGGCCAGTCCATGGACGTGGTGAAGCTCCAGTCCATCGCCCGCACGGTCGACAGCCGCCTCTTCTCCTTCTCAGGTGAGGCTCAGCCCTGCTGCTCTCCCAGGGCATTTTGCAGTGGCTTTGTTGTGAGTAATTCCCTGCTGAACGCCAATAACGTTGGGAATTATTTCTCTTGGCAGCGTTGTTGATAAATGTATTCATTAGCTCAGCTGGTTGGAGCAGGGTGCTGATAATGCCAACACTGTGGGTTTGATCCCACTTTTTCACTGCTCACTTCAGGGCTGGACTCCATGATCCTTGTGTGTCCCAACTCAGAATATTCCATAACTCTGACACAAATACAACTTTCCCTATGGTAGGAAATGTTTATTAATCCATCATAAATTGTCGTTACTAAAGGTTGACAAACATACATTGAAAAATCAAGTCAATTATTAAAACTGCCAAATCTCACGTCACACTTTGCATTGCTCTTACCATGGACAGAAAGAAAACCTCCTTTCCAGCCAACTTATGCCTGAGAAACAGAGGGGATAGTCATGTGAGAAACCCACCACATTCCTTTAAAGTATCTTTAAACTTTACATTATAATTTCAGTATTTCTTTAGCTCAACACTTTAGTAATTCTTTAATTCTCGAAATTTTACTTAAATATATTTATTACATATACTTTAAAAATCAAAATTAAAAAAAAAACTTTAGGAACTCAGTGGAAAATGGGTGAAGATTGTGAGTGTATTTCATACATAAAGGTCTGCATGAAAGAAGTTATGAAGGTAACAGTGGAAGATAGAAAGCACCATTGGGTTTCTCTTTCCTGTAGTGAGGACCTCAGGTTAGTGCACTTAAATTATTGTACTCAGTACAAGATGAGAATGATAATGCCACAGAATTTTGTTGAAAGCATCCATTGTAACGTTTGCAAATATTTTCTTTCCTTAAATTTGAAATCATTTTCCTTCATTCAGAGTCCCGGCGCATCCTGCTGCCTGTAGTCCTTCACCACATTCACCTTCACCTACGACAGCAGAAGGAGCTGCTTATCTGCTCTGGGATCCTCAGTAGTATCTTCTCCATAATCAAGACCAGTTCTTTGGTAAATTTGCTGCTTATTTTTATTTTTTATTTGCACCACTGATGTAGTAAAATGAGGACTGAGAGATTTTTGTAGGTTAATACAGATTTTTTAAAGAACCTTTTAAAAACAAAATAGTCCTGTCAGCAGGAGAACATCTGAAATGAGGGTCTGGCTCTGTGTGTGTGACTCAGAGCATCCTGATCACACAGTGTGCTTGGTGTTAGGAGGGGGAAAACACACACGCCTTCACCAGCTTTGACACTGTTTAATTTTCTTCATGCAAGCCCAGAACTTAGATGTCGCTGGAGTTTAAAAGTTCTACACAGCTCAAGGACTCCTAGTTCTGCGAGAGACAGTAACTAGCACTTTGTGGTTCACATTAAAAGAATACTCTAAAATTATCCAATCAATGAAATCCCACTTACTTCTGGAAATTGCTGCTGAGTTTCAACACCAAGCTTTGACGGTCATAATACTCTGATCTCAAATGGTAACTACATCATCTAAGCAATGCTCACAAAGAGGGGGTGGTGAAGTTTCCCCACCTGACTAAAGTAAGAAGCTCATGGTGCTAAATATAATTCACACCAATGTGTATTTTCAATTACAAGTCGTGGTTCTGTGTGAAAGGAATGAGATGAAAGGTATCATGGAAATAAGCTAAATCCATACTGCCATGGAGTAAAGGTTCCTGTACATAATCTGCTCCTGTTGTGTTCTAGACCTTTGATTATAGACTAACCTTTATGGCTGAGACCCTGAATGTTTCCATCAGAGACTGTCAAGGTAACACACACTCACACTGACAGAACAACAGGATCTGGTACCAATGAGGAATTTGATTGTAACTCTTAGAACCTGTTCTGGAGCTCTCTGTCCCAGTGAGCCTGTGGTATGGCTGACTCAACAGAACTGTCTTTACCAGTTCCATCTCTCCAGTTTCTAACTGTCTGTTTGCTCACCACTTGCTATAGGAGGGAGATGTCGTGGAGGAGGTTGAGATGATGGTGGAGAGCCTCCTGGACGTGCTGTTACAAACTCTGCTCACAATCATGAGTAAATCGCAGTCTCAGGAGGCGGTAAGAGGGCAGCGCTGCCCGCAGTGCACAGCAGAAATCACTGTTAGTAACTAACAATCAGTTTCTATTTCCTGCTTCTCTAACCTCTGGTTCAGTCCCTCACCACCACTGGCACCTCATCATCATCTCTGCTGCATGAATGCCCAGGGTTTTGTCTCTTAATAAGTCACAAACCCATTCCTTCCTCCCTGCACTAGTGAGGGCTGCAGGAAGCAGTGGAGCTCGGGAGGCTTTAGTGGATTTCCAGATTATTTTCTCGTTTGTCTTTGCAGCTGTGATTGAGAGTTATTGCTTAAAACTTGAAGTACTGGGGAGCTCTCTGGGGCTTCACCCCTAAGGTGGTATCACCAAGGGCGATATGAGTATCAGGCTGTGATCCCCAAAACTGAGGATATCACAATGCTCCGTGGTTAAATCCCTTTGCTAAACACTCTGGAGAGCTTCTGTCCCAGGTCATTGATTATTTTGTGCAAATGAAACACAACATACTTTTTCAAAAGAAATCAACAGATCCTAAGTCAAGTGAGCTGTTGAGCTTGCTGGGAGAAGCCACCCCTTTACCCAGGCTGCCAGCATTAGCCACAGGGAAGAAATTTTTCTTTGGCATGCAGTGGAAGAGAAGAAAAATAATAGAATTTTGCTGTTCAGCCTTCTTCTTTCCTGGATTTGTGCTCTTTTCTATTCTAGCCTATTTTAGTCTGTTTTTGTTTGTCAGAGTCTCTAATGCAGCTTTCGCACAATGCAGGATGTTAAGCTGCTGTTCAGAACATCATTTTTTTTTAGACTTGTTCTTTTAGCAAATGGCAGAAACCTCAGCAGTGCTGCTGGGGGCAGATATGCACTAAGGTGCACTTCTCACACAGGAGAGAAGGTTGGATTTTTCCTCGTTAGCTCAGATAACTAGATGTTCTTTGATACAGGACAAGAAAGGCACTGGCTTGCCAATGTCCAGTAATATCTCAGTTTCCTTTTACTGCTGCCATTTGACTTACTGCTGTTTACCTCATGCCATGCCACACAAAAGAGCACATCTTTCTTCCTAGTGAAGCTCAGCCCTGGAAAGTTTATTGGGACAACCTGTGTCAAAGCTTCTGGGTAGATGCTTCAGCCAATTAGAAAAGCAGTAAAATGGAAGACACAGTCCCTTGTATTTGTTCCTCAATTTACATTTCACAGCACAGTGGTATATGGCTTCTTATTAGATATGACTTAGATTTGTGTATTTTCCAAATTAGCTGCTCTTTTTTGCAGAAAAAATAGAGTGTTGTGCAAAGGACTGGCAGTCAACAGACCCTGATGTTCCTGGTACCACCTTGCTTGTTCTCTTGGACAGATTACTTAACTTCTCTGTGCTTTGCTTTCAGATTTGTAAAATGGGGGAGCTCCTCTTTGGAAAACACTTTGGGATGCTGTGGTAACTGGTTAGGGTGCATCTGCTCTGCAGAATTACAGAAATGGAATTGTAGCTCATGTAGGCTTACTCAGACTGTGCTCAGGAAATCTCACTGCAGTCCTGTCAGTACTGGAGCTTTGACAGCACAGAACTTGGTGAACACTAATAAGCCATATATTTACAAGCTTCCAGACACCTTCTGCAGCCCAGCCTGATCCCAAGCTGACAGTGCTTTACTGGTCTGAGTCAATCAGTTCAAATAATTGCTGGTCTGTTGGCATGAGCTGCAGTTACACCTCTGACAGACACTGTATATTAAGTACCTGAAAAAGGTATTGTAAAAACCTGCATGCTTGGAGGGAAATTTGTTAATGTCTGTATTAATAATTTTAAGTTATTTTTGATTAGACCACAACTTTGATTAAAAGACCTTTAAAACTGGCATCTGTGGAGGAGCCTCCTGGAGGTGTATCCCTGTATTAACAGTAATTCAGGAACTGTTAACCTGCAGTACTTTCAATCTCTGTGCATGTCAGCTGTCCCCTCATAGGCATTGGGGCCATTTCAGACCCCTCCCTTTATACCTTCCCCCGGGTTAAGCATTGTACCTATGAAATTTCAGGTTGTCTGAATGAAAGAATTTCTCATTTGGTCAACAGGGAGAATATGTCTCCTGCCTTTTATCTTTGCTTCGTCAGATGTCAGACACTCACTTCCAGCACTTACTGGACAACTTCCAAAGCAAGGATGAACTGAAGGTACAAAAGGATGTGATGTTTGTAGGGCATTTCCCTCAGAATGGGAGAGCAGAAGGGAATCCCTCGAGCATCACTTGCCCTGTTAATCATTCCCATCCACAGGTTCAGGGACTTTCCTTTCACTTTTATAATCGTTGGTGTCGTGTTGCAAAAAAAAAAACATTTAAGACCACAGGGCACTGAATTATCTTTATAACAGCAAATAAAGTCCCAGGATAGATGTTGTTAGACATAAGGGATATTGTAATTGTTACCTATAAAACACAGGCAGAGGAACAGGGTGTTTTTAGTCCCGTGAATGTGAAGTCAGTTGTTGTATAGCATTTTGCTAGATGTTCAGTATGCACTGGAGCTTTCTTACAAAGGGTATTGATTTTATGCCAGGAGAGAATTTCAAGCCTTTTGGGGGATACAAATGTCTCTAGCAGATGAAATCTTTTTTGAGAAAGCTGTAACCTTACCACTCCTTACCACTCCACTTGCTGCATGCTTCTTTGTGAACATCAGCTGAAATTATGGCTCTCTGTGAACAGCAGGGGTTGGTGAGGGGCACAGACCTCTGACATTTTGAAATGGCACATCTCACATCTCTCACCAGCAGAACTTCTTTCCTCAGCTTCCACAGGGAAGAGGAGTATCTCCAACAACAGCCTGTTTAAAAGGCAGAATAATTCTATAACTAAAGAGAAGCTTTTATATAAAATGATTTTGCTTAGCATGGCACTCAAAATATGCACAAAATAAGAACAATGTAATGTGGGAGGAACTTCTGTTACCTTAACAAATGAAATGCAGAAGGCAGTGAAAAGTCCCTTCTGTATAGACTTTCAGCTTTTAAATATTTTGTGTGCATATAGAGAAGCTGAAGGAATCAGGGAGATGAATTTGGAATGATAAAATTCTTATCTTTAGGTTGCAGGGTTCAGTGTATCTCAGGTTGATAGTTATCTGAGATTGCTGCCTTTCTGGTAACTTTCAAATTGCTCTCAGGAAAATGATTTGGTAAATTAATTCATAATAAATTTTAATAGCTACTTTAAAAGCCATCTAAACTATAGTTCTTATGTCAGACTCGTGGAAAGGTCATTGAACTGAAATTTGTCTTTATGCCCATAAGAACTGTTGTATCTCAAATAATCTGAGTATATGTTCAAAGAGTATCACAAAGGCTGAAGATTTTATATATTACCTTTTTTTTCCCCATCAAATATGGCCATAATAATATTTCCAATACTTTTTCTGGCATGGAAAGGCATTTTATTCACTTACTGCTGTTACACTTCAGGCAAAATGAGGCCAAAAGTCAAGGAGCTTCTAATGCTTTACTCTGAGCTCAGTTAGATATTAACACCAAGATATTAATCACACTCCCCCCATTAAGGCATAATGGTAGGATGGTTTTGAAGAAACCCTGCTCTGCCACTTTCTCTGCTACTTTGATTTTGTGTGGAAGGAAAACAAAACAGTAAAATCATAGTTTGCAAGGCCAACAACTTGTCACGTTTGATCCTTGCTCTTGTTCTGTACAGACATGGAGGTGCAGGTAGTCAAAAACCAGAAATGTCTTCAGGTTTGGGGATTTTTTTTGGCAAGCAAACATTCAGGGGAATGTGTCTAAGAGCTCTTTGCTGCTGTGTGTTGCCAGAAATGGGATTTTCTGTTACTATTTTCGAAAGTGTGTGTAGGAGTTTTATTGGGCTTGGGGGTGTGGTTAGTTCTCAAATTGTGACATAAGTCCAAAGAAATTTGGACAGATAAATTAATAAAATGAATGCATTAAAAAGTGATTATGAGTCCAGTATATTAGAAAATAGCTGCAAATTGACACTGAAACTCTGGGTGAACAATTATGCACATAAGGAAGATTTTCATCTCCCTGTAGAAGTGAAGATTTTAAAGAAACTGCGAGTCATATATTAGATGCAAACAAAAGGAATAGAGCCATATTCCAATGTATGTTGCTTCCATGTTTCCAGGTGAATGGCCTTGCAACACAAAGCTCAAGTAGAGCACATTGATCTTAATTGTTTTTCTTACAATCAAGAAAATAGATTCACCTGCAACTGCTGCTGATTTTTAATTTTTTTCCCTGTGTGACAGGAGTTCCTCCTGAAGATTTTCTGTGTGTTTCGGAACCTGATGAAGATGAGTGTCTTTCCTCGAGACTGGATGGTGATGAGGTTGCTCACCAGCAAGTGAGTAGAGAAGCAGGTGTAAAGTGCTGCCATTCTGTGGCAGCTAAAGCCTGGGGCGCAGTGTTTTTCCTCAGACCGAGATGTGAGGATCTAGACAGGAATCCTGGAGTGCTCATCCTCATTCTGCTGTTGCTGTAACACTCTGGACCAAATCTGTGTGTTTGTGGGTCTGTTCAACTCCACCAGCATTCTCAGAGTTGGGAGTTAAAGCAGAGCTGAAGGAGCTGCCCTGAGGGTGAGGGGCCACAGGGCCCAGCAGCTCCAGCACACAGGGCAAGGCCCAGCTCCCCACTTCCAGAGATGTTAATGGGGCTCTCCCTCCCTCGCCAAGGAATCCCTGCACTGAACAACTGTTTTTTCTCATAAACATCCCTCCTTAGCTGAGCAAAGAGAGGCACTCAGGTATTTTGGAAAAGGGCAAGCAGACCCCAGCCATGACACCAAAGCATTACATTAAGAGTTCTTTCTCAATTCAGTTGCCATTTACCATTTTAATGCTCCATTTTATTTCAGTTTCTTGCTTCTGCTGGGTTAAGTACTGTGCTCCTTGGTTTGGCAGCAGGGCTGAACATAGAGTGCCTGGAATCATTCACCAGTTTCCTTAGCTAAACTGGAATTCCCACTGACTGACTGACAGCTGGAGGGTTCCCACTCTGAGGGAACACCATGGAAATGCTCCTAAAGGCTGCCTGCTCAGCTGAGCTGAATGCTCTGCGAGTCCACCCTGCTAATGGGAAGTGAAAGAAGTGTATTTCAGTAATTGAAGCGTAAAGATTCAATGAAGTTCTGTAGGAAAAGGAAAATCCACCTGAAAGAGTAGCTCCCTCAGATGCTGCAGGTTCCCTGGGGCATCATTTTGTCACAAACCTTTAGACTGACAGTTACATTTAGCAGTTCTGCTGGAGTATTGCTTGCATGTGAATCAGAGATGTGCTCTTCATTTCATATTATTGTTGCCTTATCTACATGCCATTTATTAATTCTTCAATTTATCATGTGCCTTGATTGCCTTTCACTAAGGTGTATGTAGACACCAAGAAAAAATTGGCAAAATACTCACAAATATCTTAAGTTGAATGAGAGTGAAATAAAGGACCATTGTATCATCAAGAACAAGTTCAGCTTCAACTTTTTGAGTTAATCTTCTCTGGGGAAAAAATCGTTCTGCTTAAAATAGGAGGAAAAGGAGTGTATTGCTCCATTTCACTGGATGTCATATGGCCCAGCCATGCAAAACAGACAGGATTTTAAATGCTCCTGTGTAAATACTAAAAGTTACAATAATTGTGGAAGGTCAATATCTTGTATCAATTAGTACAAACTGTTCATTAAAGGATAGAAAGAACTGTGGCTTCTGTGTAAATATCAGCGATTACACAAAGAATGCTCATCTCTGTACCTGTATTAAAACCAGCACCACCAACCACTGTAATATGTTGTATTCCAGATGCAAATGTTCTCTTTTTGTTTTCTTCTTTTTGTTTTTGGCTGCAGTATCATAGTTACAACAGTCCAGTACTTGTCTTCTGCCCTGCATAAGAATTTCACGGAAACGGACTTCGATTTTAAAGTAAGAATTGATTCAGGAAATGTTCTGACATCTTTTCAAACCAGCTGTAACAAAGGAACAGGAGCTGCATTAGCTGATGATATTTGCAGCATTTATTAGAGTGTCTGTCAGGAAGATGACCTCACTGATAAAGGACAGGAATGGAACCTGCTGTGGAATTGATGGGAAGTAGAACAGATACAGTGTGAGATCAGATCAGGAAAATTGAGTCCCTCATAAAGGAAACGAGTAATTCCATAAGCATGGGGCTAATGGAGTGTGCTGTCTTCCAGACTGATGGATAATGCAATGTAAACTCAGGCAATGCTTTTCCTGATGTTGGGGAATTCATGATCTTCCTCTCCCAGAGGTCTCTCTGGCTGCTGACATAAAACCTGCAGGAACACAGTATCCTAGGGAGTGTTTCCCTGTGTCTGATATGCCTGGAGATGGGCAGCAAGTTCAGTGTTAATAAGGAAAAGCTGCCAGACATGCACCTAGGGACAAATGCACACACCAAGCTGGTAAAAAACTCATCTCTTTGGGAAAACAGACCCAAAAATTATAGGCCTCTCATTCACGATATAAAGTGATCTCTGGGGATTCTTGACAGATGAATTCTGTTTATCCTACAGAAAAACCATTTAAAAGTTTGATGAAGTCACCAAGTTTATTCATTTTTGTGCTCTGGTGCAAATAGGAAAACCCAGTGGCATTGCTTTTGTGGGGGTTTTAATATCCGTTTCTGCCAAAGTTTAAATAATCCATTTGTATCCTTAAGAGTTAATTTGCATCTTCAGGTTTGGGGACATTGATGAAGTTACCCCTTGATTATGAAAAGTTTTTCTCCACTTCTTTAAAACTTTTGGAGCGTAATGTTATAAAATTCCTTCCCTTGTCACAGGTGTGGAACTCTTATTTCAGCCTGGCAGTTTTGTTCATAAACCAGCCGAGTCTCCAACTAGAAAATGCCACACCACCTAAGAGGAAGAAGATTCTGGATAAGTAAGGGCATGTTTTGTTGGGTTCCCACCTCAAAAAAGAGACTTATTTTCCTACCATAAGTCTCCGTGATTTATTATGAAACCTGGGATGTGGAAATGCCTGGGAAATGAATAAGTAGATCTCCCAATTCCACATTCAGGGAGTAGTCAACTTGTTTGATATTCTTACACTGGCATAATTGTGAATTGATTTTTTTTTAACAATTTGTTTTTTTCACATCACTGCCTTGCCAGTTTTTGTTCCCTGGGCAGCTGTGTCTCTGTTCTCTCCCAGGTATGGCGATATGAGAGTGATGATGGCCTATGAGCTCTTCAGCATGTGGCAGAACCTGGGTAAGTCTCTCCCCCTCTCACCTGACCACCAAAGGAACCCCCAGTTTCTGTTGGATTTTTTTTAATGTTTTGTGGTGTCACTGTTGGGGTGACCACAACACACACAAGCTGTGCCTTGGACAGAGTGCAAAAAGCCTTTATTAAACAAAACGGCTTCTTTTTATAGACTTTTGGCTGTTATCATTCATGTTACATAATTTTTGGCTACTAAACTGCTACAGTAGATTCATTAGCTATTGCTAACTGCAATATTAACCAAAGGTGACCATTGGCTACCTTTAGCATAAGCATTCAAGCATTCAGAAAAATACCAGGTGCAGATATGTTGCTGTTTTTCTCCTTCTATTTAACTTTCTTGCTTCTTTTGGTACTATATTGACATGGGTAAAAACTAATTGTTTTTCCTCTCACTGGCTTTTCTCACGAATAGAAGTTAACCATGTCCAAATTAAGGTGTGTGAAGCTGTCAGACCAGCTGTTGGCCTCAACATTGTTGCATCACAGAATCCTTTGTTTCTCTGAAGAGAAGCATTTCTCTTCTCCCATCAAAACTCTCATCTGCACTGTATTCTAGAGGAAAATAACAAAATATTTGCTGATAGAGATCACAAATACAAGGATATGAGAAGGGGTGAATCACTAAGAGAGCAAAGGAGTGACACAAGTCGGATTGGATAAGTTGATGATGTGGCTGCAAAATATTCACAGAGCCAAATACAAACATTTTATGTGTAGGAGTACAGGTAGGAGTTGCTATTCAAGAAAACAAAGACTACAAATGTACCATGCTGATAATCATCTGAAGGGGAGCGACCTGTAAAATGCCATGAGTAAAAGAGATTTCGTAATCTTTGAGAAAATATGTGAGAATATGGAGTAAGAGAGAGGGACCATGTTACTGTCACAGTGTTTTTTTATAAGTGCACTTGATTCTAGATCAGTTTGCCCAGTCCCACTTTCTACAACTAAAAGAAACAACAAAATATAAAAAACCCTAAACCCAAGACAAGTCGGACAGAGTTCAGACAACAATCAGGAAGACTACAGAAGCAAGGAAACTGAAAAAGCCTGGTCTGTCTTGCACAACTAAAATGATACAGCCAGAACTGGTCACAGCTCAGAGGATCTGTGTGGAGAATAGAAGGCTCTCCAAGATAACAGAGGTCCAATACCCAGAAAATCATGCTGGACAAACTCAATTGGGAAGTGAGAAGCCAGTTTTAAATGTGTAGATGCAGATGGATCCTGCTCCAAATCAGGCTTTTGTTGAGTTTCTCTCTGCAACTGTGCAGTAATGTGGCTCAGAAGAGATTGTCAGCAAAGTGCCTCAGGTATTCCCCTGGAGCAGATCCATTTGGTCCCAGTCAAGGGCAGTTAGGAAATCAAGACAGCTCTGAGGACCAAGAGCTCTGTAGTTCCTTGAAATCTAAATGTGCTCTATTAACTACCATTGTTCTCACCAGCCCTTTCAAAATCTTCATAAATTAGAAGTATCCCTGGCCTCTTTTCCCCCAGTTAGTATGTTTTAGTTTGGTTACTTTTGACAGTTTGAATTCCTTTGCAAGTAAAATGCACTGACAATTTTTGCTGAAGGCTTTCACTGTGAAAATAAAAATGCTCTTGGAGACTTTGCAGGAAATGGTGTAAAGCAAATACTGATTTTTCATTCCTTTCAGGAAAAGAATGTTTGCTTTCATAATGCTCACCCCTGCTACTTTGTACATGTCATTATTTCAAGGGTTCCCTATTTTCTCAGTGACAGATAGCAAAAGCTTTTATTTAATTACAATTGTTTGGTGTTGTACAGGTGAGCACAAGATTCACTTTATTCCGGGAATGATCGGCCCCTTTCTGGGTGTTACACTTGTTCCACAACCAGAAGTCCGGAATATCATGATCCCAATCTTCCATGACATGATGGACTGGGAGCAGAGAAAGAATGGCAACTTCAAACAGGTGAGGGAACTTCCCAAGCTTTCCTTTCCCTGCTCTGCCTGTCTGCAGTGTCCAGCTGGAAGCAAGGAGTTTGTATCTGCTGATCAGTTTCTGACTGTGAAAATTTATATAAATATATATAAAATAGAAAATCTGAGACCTACTTCACAAAACCATCACAAGACCCCCAATATTGTTTAACCAGTGCAAACTGCATTTCCCAGGAACATGGGGAAAAGGAGGGATGTGCTCAGCACATCACAGACAGTGAAAAGAATTTTGTAAATGCTGGGCTGTCACTGCTCCCACTGGTTTCACTGAGATTATTAGTCAGCCATTAAATGGGTCAGACTGAGAAGCAAAAATGGGGATGTAAAGATTTAGGCAGCATTTCTGAAAACAGTGCTCTCCGCTTCTCTGCCTTCAATTTGCAGCTAGGAAGTGGTATTGTATAATTAAATCATTACACCATGCCTTGAAACAGACTTTGTAGCTGTTTTTATTTTCAGAAATTGCAGCAGCTCTCCTGGAAGGGTTAAGTCCAACAAGAGCTCTGCAGTTTCCACCTGCTGTGAGCTCTGATTGCAAATCAGGGAGAGAAATCTTCATCATTCTGTTTCCCAGTCGTGGTCAGAGAATTGCTTAGATTTTCCACTGCAAAGCAGATCCCTGAAGTGCAGAGCATTGCTAATGAAGGATAGGTTTGGACTGGGTCCTCGGATGACAGCATTTCATTGTCACTGTGCTGGGGCAATACTGGGGGCAAGTATCCACAGAGAAGTGCTCTGAAGGAGTAAATCATCATTAAATTATCATAATTCATGTGATTAATTATTTGCACAGTCATTAAAATGCCAGATCTAATCTATCATTCCAGGAGAATGGCAGACCTTTCCCATAACCTGATCTATTAAAAGCTGTGTGGAAAACTATTATCAGGAGCTTGTTTTTCTTCCTCTTCAACTCCCATGATTGCTATGGTTGTTATTATTTACTATTATTATTATTGCAATAGCATTTTGATCATAGTCCTCTTTCCACCTGTTTTAGCATAACAAAAGAACAGTCCTTCTCTGGATTTTACAGTAATAAGCACCTAGAGTCACCTTCTGAGTTTCTGGGCCTATTTATATTATCTGTATCAAGATGAATTCTTCATAACCTTAATTTAATTTTTATACTCATTATTGTATTCTAAACTACAGCTCCAAGAATATTTCTTAAATTGCCTATGGAGCAAATTTCCACACTGCTTTATGAAGCATATATTGTAACTTTCTAAGGTTAAAGATGAAATAATCATCTGTATTAGTGAGAATGAAATAAATAGTCAAATACCACAAGAGATAATAAACCTCATTAACATTATCTGCTGGAACCAGGGAGTTATTTGCTTTCCAGTATAATGCTGGGTAGCTGGGCACAGGCATTACTGATTTCTGTTGTCACTGCAGATCACAAACAAAGGGAGGGTTTTTTTTAAATTGTGAGCTTCTCTTCACCTTTTGAATATTCAGTTGTTTGTCAGAAAATAATAAAAACACCGAAAATTCATTTTTAAACCCTTTTAAAATTTTCTTCAGTAGTTCATGTTTTAACAAGGTTGTTTTGTCAGCAAGGCTGGATAACAGAACAGTCTGATTCAGGGATGAAATCAGGTCTCCCTTTAATGATTTCAGCAGCAAGAGCACCAATTCCATTTCTGCCCTTGCTGATTTGCTTTTCCTTCCCATCTTTACTTCCTTCTCAATTTGGCAGCTGAAAAACATTGAGAAGCTCAAACTATGCTTGTCTTTAAATAAAAGTAAGACATATTTCTGCAAATGGTTTCAACCTCTAGGAGCCTCTGTCTTCAATAGTAGTGAAACTGTGTTTTCTGCAAGATTTCTGACTACATGAAATTGTTTTGTAACATTTGTTTAATGTTACATACGTTGATTTCTGCACTTGAATCAATTTTATTAGAATATCTGATATCGCACTTGCTATTTAGGGTGGGAATTAATAGGTATTCAAAATCTTTGTAAGAGAAGCATAATGATGCTGGTGTGGCCTTTTATATAGGTGAAAGAAAAAGCAGAAGTGTCATACAATCATAGAGAGGCTTAAAAAGTGGGGTTTAATGAACAAATAATCTTCCAATATAATGATGCCTGGGTGATTGCAAATCAATTACCCACCAGCAGAACCACCACAGCAGAGCAGTGGTGCTGGATGTTCTATTGTAGCTCAAGATCCAGTTTTTCTGATGTACTGGATCATTGAAAGTGCTTCTGAGTGATGGATGCGGTCACTTCTTCCTGCAGGTGGAAGCCGAGTTGATCGATAAGCTGGACAGCCTGGTGTCCGAAGGAAAAGGTGATGAGAACTACAGGGAACTCTTCAGCCTGCTGTAAGCTTTGCCAGTTCGTGCTCCTCGTGTTGTGCAGGGCCATTGCAGGAGTCCAGGCACTGATCTGTGCAGCCACAGATCTTTGGGGAGGGCAGGAAAGGGCTTCCTGGCAGCTTTCCATGGAATGGCTCTGCAAAGTAATGCTGAAAATGATACACAGACCTAAATTCTTCTTTGTCTTCTCTCTGTGACACCTAATAAAGGGCTGCACAGGTTATCATCATCCTATCAAAAATTCATTTGCTGGAGGAGCCGGGGCCCTTCTCTTTTGATAATAGTGAGTGAGATCCTGGCCTCAGGATTGTTTAGAGACACTGTACTATCTACAGAGTCAGGCCATGTTAGAGCAAAGGAGATTTTCCTCAGCATTTTCCTTTACTTCCTCCTAGGCCATGTTTTGGTTGACTCAACAGTTGCCAGTTGCCCCCTCCAGAGTCCATTGTGACACTGTATTTCCACTTCCTTTCACACCAATGATTTGTACTTGGATAAACTCAAAGATTCTATGTCTAACTTTACACTTCACTACCTTTGATTACTGCTCTGTCTCCAAATTTCATTTCAACTGTTCCTAGTTTATTTCAGAAGGAATTCTTTTGAACTCCTGACAGTCCAGAGCAGTTAACCCAATTTTTTTAATACTCCAGTGAGTCAGAGAGATCATCAGCAGAGTTTTAGCCATATATTCCAGACAATTTTACGTGGCTCCCAGTAGCACACTGGCTGTTTGAGGCAGAACCCTTTGTTTTGCTGGAACCAATAATTCTATTTCTGAATTTGCAATTGCATGTTCATTCATTTCAAGCTAGATAAGCCTGCACCATCCCATGTGCTTATCCTCAGGAAGTATGGAAATGTATTCACTTTGGATTTGTGTATACTCAGCCTTGGGAAGTCTTGGATCCTATGTGTACAGATAGTGTAAGTCTATTTCAGGGATCAAGGAAAGGAAATATCTTTTCTTTTTTTTATTCACATGGCAAGAGGAATAGTGTGCCTTTGCTCCAGTTGAAGGCATTTATTACCTGAAATGTTAAGAATTCAAGGGCTGTAGCTTTTTAATCATTTTTAGATGATAGTGATTGGATGTATTACCAAGAAACACAGCCTGGAATTCCAACAACCATTTAGTTTATATGTGCCACTGACTTGTCCGAGAACAATGAGGAAACAACTTGAGGAAAAAATTCCATAAATTAGTAAATGCTGTGTGAAAAAACCAGTTGGCCCTGAATTCTACTGTCTCAACTCTACTGCTGAAAAGGGAATAGGCTCCCTCAGCTGTGAATCATCCCAGTACTGAAGAGTTTGGTTCTTCAGAGGATATGACACCCAACTGAATTTCTTTCTCAGAAGTGGCAAGTTGTTTGACTGGAAATCCAGTTTCAGGAAACTGGCATGTAAATTTGCTTTCTTTCTTCACTTTTCAAACACAATGTTTATTGTTCTCATTCCACCCTTCTCTCTTCCTTCACAACTGTGTGAGATGGGTGCTCACTGTATTGTCTGTGCTAGGCAGGAGCAGATTGCTGTTATTTCCAGTTTAAATACATTGTGATTCAGGGTTGCTTGGTCACTGATTAGAGATGAAAGTTTAGGGAGGAATGAGCAAAGAAAAAATACTTGCAGTAGGTTTGGACTCCTTTTCCATTTCTGACTGCTGCTAGCAGTATTTAAGCTACAGGTAGTAATGTGGGAATCAAGTACTGCCCTGAGTGTTGCTCTTTTTCATAGTTGTTAAATGGCAATTTGAGGATATTTTCCCTTCTCCTGTCAATTCTTTGTAATTTCCTTGTCTTTGCTTCATGCTGCCTGGAGTAGAACCCAACTCTTTGGGCCTTATCCCAGGTAAGATGGAAATTCTTCTGGAATTTTGTTTTATGAGGGAGAAACAAAGTTGTCTGTATGAGTCTGCATGCACTGTACCATTTCCCTGGAAGCCTCACCTGCTGTCTTTCCATCTCCAGTTTGCTGGAGAAGATTGAGCAGGAGACTTGGCGGGAGACTGGAATCTCCTTTGTCACATCTGTCACTCGTCTCATGGAGCGTCTGCTCGACTACAGGTACTGGCACCAGCAGGAACATGTTCTGCATTAGAAGTCTCTAAAGACATGGTACCAAATTCCTACAGGGAATATTTTTATTAACTATCAAGCTGCATACATGAAAGCCTAACTCATCACTGCTGGGTTCTGAGCATCCCAAATCCTCATCTCTAGAGCCCTTATTTTCATTCTTGTGTGCTCATTCCTGAGAGTTTTGTACCGAGGTTTATTCGGGTTGGTAAAACATTAATTCCTTCTGTCACTGAAATGATCTCACCTAATTCAACAAAACAGATGTTAAATGCAAGAGTGATCCCCAAAGCTTTATTGAACCAAGGTGTGCTGAATGCTTCATGCAGGGCTGGAGAACTTCCATCTGGGAACTCTGACACATCAGCTGGTGGCTCATGGGCAAGATTTCACTATAAATTAGGCAGCCTTGGTTTAGTTTTGAACTGAAGTTTGCAGGACTGTTGTGTCAATGCAGCTGAGCTTTGACTTAGTTAGAAGGAAATATTTTAACTTTAGATTTATATATACACACACACTCAGAGGGTTTTTTTTAATAATAGACAATTTGAACCTATATAGAACTGCCCCAGATATTTCTATCTTTAGCCTACTGACAAGAGTTCAAATAGTTTTTTCTTCTGCTGCTGCTCATTAGAGGTGAAACCCTCTGACTAGGCTGGGTGTTCTGCAGTCCCAAATCCTTTTCTGTGCTTTTTAGTTTCCATTTTTTGTTATCCCTACCACCTTCATCCAATCTCCTGTTTTTTTCCTGGCAACAACTGCTCTACAACTACTGTGCACAACCAGGTACTGGAGACACGTTTAAAGGGAATGCAAGGGAGCTGCTTGGGATTTTTTAGGGGGGCAGGGTGGGGGGTGTTGTGTGGTTTTGGTTTCTGTTTTTTGGTTTTTAATGATAAACAGCTGCCAGCAAGGCAGCTTTGACACACAGATACATGTTTCCATGCTTAATTGAGAAACACGTACTAGTTTTTAATTGATTTTCTATCTGCAGCAGATTTGTCATTCCCAGAACAGAACAGGGAGCTGGAATGTGGCATTGGAAATTGGAAATACACAGGCATCTCTTAGAGTCCAGCTGCCAGTCAGTAGCTGTAGTAGTTCTCAAGATGCTGTGTCACTGCTTTAAAAACTTAATCTTTTTGCATAGAAATGATTTCTAAAATATTCTAGAAACTAAAGAGAAATTTTGTGATTTAACTTACCTATGCAGAAGTTAGCAATCTAGTCTAAATCCCTCAGGTTGTATCCTTGTGTGCCACACCACACTGCAGAGCTGCATTTATGGAAGCCAACCCTTTGACTAGGGCTTTATCCTTTGACTAGGACTAAATGTTTACATCTGGATAAATAAGAGTTTTTTACTTTATAGTAGATCTTGCATTCAGATTATTTTTGATCACTATTATCTGATCTTTGTTCAGATTCTTGAAAGAAATGAAGGAACAGTCATTTCAGGTGCTTGTTCTCAGATGCAAACATGTAAGGGGACACTCAGTTCTCACATCATTTAAACCATAGTATGGCAATTTTTCTTAGTGGAACTTTATAAAATGAATTAGTGTATGATTATCTGTTGTTTGTCATCCAGGGAAACTCTGGAAGGTAAGATAGCTTCAAATTTATTTTAAAAGGACTGTTATTGCAGATGTTTGTTTCAATACTGCTCTGCTTTCCTAGGGACTGTATGAAAGGAGATGAAACAGAAAACAAGAAAATCGGCTGCACTGTTAACCTTATGGTAAAGATGTTTCCTTTATCTCTTTGTGTTACTGTGCAGTGTTGTAGAAACTGGGATGGGAAAGGCTGGGATAGGATTCTGTGTCAGGCAAGTGTAGCTTCAGAATCTAAGCACTGGGATGACAGAAGAGAATGATGAGGATTGTGAGGGTTCTCTGGAGGCCACTGGTCTGACTCGCTGCTTAAAGCAGGGCCAGATAGGTCAGGCTCCTCAGGGCTGTGTCCAGCTGAGTTCTGTGTATCCCTGTGACAGAGGTTCTACAACCTCTCTCACCTCTTCTTTCAGCTTTTGACTACCTGCATTTTGAAAAAAAATCATGCCACGATAAAATTAGTGGGTTAGATCAGTGTGAATGTGAAAAGAATTATTACTTTCCTTTCCCACTAAGAATGTATTCTCTTTTCAATAACTTTGCACATGCACAGATGCTGCTGAGTCTGGCAATGAAGGGAGAGTCTCAAGAGTAACAACTCTGGTTTTTCTTTCACAGAATTTCTACAAATCCGAGATTAACAAGGAGGAAATGTACATCCGCTATATCCACAAGTTGTGTGACATGCACCTGCAGGCTGAGAACTACACAGGTGAGGGACACATTCCACAGAGCCTGCCTGAAATCCTCCTGACATTTTTTAACTCTCCCAATGTTATATAATATCTGGTTCATTCTTCTGGAAAAAATTTGCATGAATCAGTTATGGCAGTTGAGAAGGCAAGAAGCTGCAGCTCAGCTCCTTCCCTCAAGTTAAATACTGTTTATGCCCGCACGACCACATGATTATTGCATTACATTCTAAATTTTACATTAGAGTGTTCTTTGAAGAAGATGGATCCAAAAAAAAATCACAACAGCGGAATGAAATTTAGAGGAAGATTAACAAAACCACCATTATATGATCACTTGCCATATATCCTCACATTGCAGTGCTGAGGGAGCACTCAGAACGTGTATGGACTCTAATGCTGTGTTGTCCAAGCTCTGTTTACAGCTGCAGGCCTCAAATCTAGTTATAGATCTGAACATCTGACTGTGCATTTAAATCAAGTAGCTGGTAAAAAGAAACTTGGCAGATTTGTACCTAAAATTCGTGTGCTGCTATTTTAAGTAATTGAATAATTTAATGGTCCTCTAAGACTTGAGATTATTTTCTCAAACTATAAATCAGAAATCGCAGGCTGTTTCAGAAGTAAGTCTGTGACCTTCCAATATTGGCTGTGTTGATTTGCTGTCATTGATTCAGTGTTCCATAATTGCCTTTCCTACAGAGGCTGCATTCACTTTGCTTTTGTACTGTGAGTTGCTCCAGTGGGAGGACAGACCTCTGAGAGAGTTCCTGCATTACCCATCTCAGTCAGAGTGGCAACGTAAGGAAGGTCTGTGCCGTAAGATTATCCATTACTTCAACAAAGGGAAGGTATGCCAACTTCTTCTCTCTTCCAGCAGCTTCCTTCCCTTTTCCTGACTGACTTAGGGCTTGCAAGCCATCATCTCAGTTCAGTAGTCTGGAAGTAAATTTGTATCAAAAGGGTTTATAATGTGACAAATTGGCTCTCTGGACAAAAAAAAAAAACAGATGAGAAAAGGTATTTCATTATGTATGGCATTTGGAACAGGTTAGGGAGGCCAACAGGGCAAACACCAAAATATTTTTAAACCTTTAAACCAAGCCTTGGATCAGCTGATGTGGCAGAATGCTAGTTCCTCAGCTTTTGGGGGGTGGGATTGCATTTGGCAGCTGTCTATGCAAACTGCTGTGTTATGAATCACTTGAGGACTTGTTTTGTGCTTAACCTACAAAAGGAAATGGCAGGCAAAGTGCTGTAGGGGTCTCTTTATTGAAAAATATTTAAGTCCTTTCAGTGTCACTTATTTTGAAGTGATTTTCAATTAAAGTGCAGTTCCATCCACTGCACAAGAAGAAAATCAATCCATTTCAATTTCATATATTGAGTATGGGTTTTCTACAGTTAATTATATTTTTTTTTCAATTACTGCAGAGGTAGATGTTTTAGTCCCTTGTGTCGTGGCATTTTGGGAATATTTCAGAGGTGAACCTTAAAAGTGACATCACCTGTTGGAGTATTTTCAAATTTTTCCCTTCTCTAGGAAAATTCCTACAGCTTATGTTCTTGGGAGATAACATCTGTATGCATGCCTCGAGGTTGATTTTGCCTGTGATGGCAATGACAGTGGCATTAAATACAAATGTGAGTTGGTTCATGTGGGGCTGCCATTGCACATAATTCTTTACTAGTCCTGGTAATAGGGAGTTGCATATGGCAGAAACATTCTCTAGAGAACCTGCAAAAGTCAGATTCCTGTGTGAAGGAAGGCCCATTTCTAAGGAAGTGATTAAGATTTTTTGTGTGTGTCTGCCAGAGTTGCTCTTTTGTGACAACACTGCATATGGTTCTCTCATTTCAGAAATTTTCAGGGATTTTCACACTGCACTTAAAAATAAATTACTGGCTTGAGCAAATATTCCAGTATTGTACTGTCTGACTAGACAAAGATTGATAGAGACTATGGAAAGCAAGTGAGCATTTATTTTTGACAAAAACAGGGAATCCATATCCACAGTGAAGGAGAGTAAAAACTGACTGATGTAATTAGGCTATAAAACTCCTAAAAGATTATATAGAATGTTAACCTCCTGAGGTTTTCTCCCCACTGGATTTGGGGAGTTTTTGGAGTTACTTGACTTGTGTTTTAATCCTCCTTTATTACAAATGGTAGCTGAATGATTTAATAATCTACTTAAGCAGTCTGTATGTCACTCAGACAGTGGAAGTGAAAGATGCTGAGAAGCAAAATCCTCCTTTTCAGCACTCTCTTGCTGTGTGACAGGGAGCAGCTCAGGGAATGGCAGAAACCTGCTTCCCTTTACTTGTGTCTGACAGCTTCTTTCTGCACTATCCTGAGATGGTCCCTCCTCAGGTCCTGCAGAGTGGAATTTGTTATTGTCCTTCAGTTGCATTTCCAGAGTTCCATTTCTCATGCTGCTCCTGGCCCTTCCACCAAGTGAGGGTGTCAAGGCAGAGTGTAAAGGGTGGAAAAATTCCGCATTTGTTACTAGGAAAATTTTCTCAGCACGGGAGTGGGAGGAAAACTGGCCACAAGGGTGTCTTGTGACATGCCAGTGGCACAGCCCATGGCAGGCCCGGGGTGCTGCAGAACTGAGTGACTCCCACCTTCAGCAGTGTCAGCAGCAGCCTTGTGCTGGGAAGGAACATGGTGTTCCAAAGCCCTTTTAGCCTTCCCTGGTCATGTGCCCCTTCCTGTTGATTTCTGCTCGGCTGTGAATTGGTTCATGGCTCAGCTGGCAGCATGTGCAAGTACATAACTTAAAATGAAGATATTTTTAACCAGCAGTTATAATTTTGTCTGTTAAAACTCAGAAGTTCTCTATTTAAAGACACCTGTGAATGGAACACTTTGAACCTGACCATGTTTCTACATGGCAATAGCTTGAGAACTACACAACTCTATTCTGTCCAGTTCACTGCTTGATGTATTAACTGACAATTCTGACCAGCTCCCACCACAGCACTGCAGGCTCTGTTCTCCTTAGTGCCAGCCAAATGCACACAGAGACCCAAAGCAGTGTTTCCAAAGCACTTTTTGACCATGTGCTCCATAACCAACACCCAAAATCATTTCTCTTCTGTACCCTCATGGGAATCATTTTGAAAAGAAATGTGCACATTGAGATGTAAGTAAATAGTGGCTGGCATTCAGAAGGGTTGATTGTCTCTACTTGTGCCCCCTTGTGTGCAGTCAGTTGAGAGATGCTGGTGCCATAGGAGAAAGTCCTATGAATGTGGCTTTCAAGTAATACACAACATGCAAACACATCAGAGGTCAGCAGAACAGAAAGCACTAATGAGGGGAATTACCAGTGGAGACATCAGGAAGTTATTTGAAGAGGGAAGTGACACTTGCATGTCACATGGAATTACATATTAAATATCTATATTGTGAAGTTGTTGCTCATTAACATCACAGATTTTAAAACTGAAGCTCCAATGACTTGGATATCCATTCATTCCTTTTCCTTTCAAATATCTACAAACTACTTTCTCTTTAGGAAGTTACCTGTGTATTGTTTTTCTTCGCTTCTCTAGCTCATCTTGTATCCACAGGATACTCAGGTACCACAGTGAAATTTATTGGTATGGAAACTGAAACAAAGAGCGAGCCTGAGTTAGGATGACAGGAATGGTATCAATGACACGTAGAAGAGGTAGTATAAAGAGAAATCAGATGTGGTTACATGTTGTTAATTTAATTGACATCAGAAAAGGAGCATGAAAAGGCTACATCCCTCAGATCACCTGGAGGGAAAACAGCCAGCGAGCTTTCTGCTTCTGTCCAGAACAGAGATTAGAGAGTTAGACAGGCTTTAGTCACAGCATCCCATTTGAAGTAAGTCTGCTTACATTCTCTGTGGGGAAAAAAAAGCCATTTATTCCTGGCCAGATGTTTTAGAAGAGACTTTTCTTTTCCATCCTTTCAAGGAAACATAGATCAGCTGAGGTTTGAAAATCTGTATGTAATATCTCTGTCAAGAATGCTGCAACCTATAAAAAATGAAGTGGTGTTTGAGTTTGCAAATACAAACACTTAACTGACTATTGTTAATTCTAATTCAGTGGATCAGTTTGTGTGTCATGGACTTTGACAACCCATGGCAAAAATCCTGTTAATTTGAGATCACAAATACCTCAGTAATATTCAGAGCAGTCAAGAAACTGGTCTGTCAGCTCCTTTCCTTTGTATCTATTGTTTTGATCTAAATAAATCTCAGGCCTCCCATTCTCCCAAACTACAAATACTATCAGAATATCCAAATTGATTCAGATACAATTTTTTATTTTGCAAATTTTTTTTACTTGCTTTTTCTTACTTACTTACAAAACTTTTATTGAAGTTTTTGTCATTAACTGAAGCTGAAGAGTTGCAGTAAGGAAGTGGTAGTAAGGAGAGAACAGACACTACAAATGTGGGCTTGAAGGGAAACACTGTGAAGTACCTCATATATTAAATCAGCATAGAGATTCACTGTTTATGTGAAGGTACATGTAACCAGAAAAACTGTTTCCATATTAAGAGCTAATATTTTACATAATTGCTGTTAATGACTTACCAAGAATTTACAATGTTGCTATTCATATTCTTAAAACTTAAGGTGATAGTCTAACTCACATATTAATTTTGTTCTCACTACAGCAGGGTCCCATGTAAAACAACTGGCAAATTAGCCCAGTAGTGCTTAATAAAAATTAATCCAGTAAAGGTTCAACTGAGGCCTTGTGTTCTAAATCCTTTACCATAATCATGGTAAGAAACAGCCACTCCCCCAAAAGGCTTCCAGTCTGTGCAGGTAAAAGGTGATGGAAAAGGAGATTTCAGTGTAAACTGAGCTCTCCAAAAAGCCCCTTGAGGTAACAGGAGAGTCTTTCTCTCAGTGTAGGTGTGCCCAAAGTGGGTCTCTTCCTCCTAATCTCTGGGATGATGAGTATGGTGTGCTAGGAGAGATTTATTGTGTGGGCTTGGGAGCTGAAGAAATGAGTGTGGCTTTCTGAATATGGATATTGACTCACTGCAGTGATGCAGGTCAGTTCTGAGGATGTTTTGGCTGTGTTGTGCAGTGTTCCCACTGCCTGACAGTTTGTGCTTTCAGTGGGAAGGAACAGCCTGGGAAGGGGAGCGCTTCACTGGGGAGCCAACCCCTAACTCTGTACTCCAGGGAGTTCTAGTGCAGGAAGCAAAGGAGCTGTTGGGGGTGGGTTGAAGGGGTGTCTAGCAAGAAGAAAAATTGTTAGTTTTATTATCTTTCTCCAGATAAGTTCCAAGACTCATAAATGAACTGTCAGAACAAGCAGTGTGTCTGTGTAATTTCCATGGAACATATACTTCTGTTCCCATCTTTTAGAAGGAATTGATCTGCTATTTAATGGAAATGGTTTCATCGCATTGCATTTCCACATCTAATCTCTGCCATTTCATACCAAATGAATTCCCAGAGCTGAGTTTCCATATTCCTCTCAGCTGAGGAGTAGCATTGTGTTTGCTGTGAGTGTGATTTGCTTTGGCCCCGCAGAGCTGGGAGTTCGGCATCCCGCTGTGCCGAGAACTGGCCCTCCAGTACGAGAGTCTCTATGATTACCAGAGCCTCAGCTGGATCCGGGTAAGTGGCAGCACCTTCTCTCCTTGCAGTCTCTTGTATCATTCCCCCAAGCATTTTGCTCTCCTTCAGAGCATTCTGAATTTAAAAAACAACCACATTCCTTATAGAGCTCCATGCATTCACAGTGACTCCTTGCCATTGATTCATATTGATGACTTTGTGGGTGCACTGAAATAATTTCAAAGTCTGGTAGCAGTAAAATCCTGTGAGTATATGGAGACAGCACACACACACAGGAGCTGGGCTTGCTATTGCAATGGCATATTTACATACATTTTTGCATTAAATATTCTATTTTTTAATACATATTTCATTTTAGTTCTAAAAGAATCAAGGACAGCTTGTGCCTCAGTGAACTAAGATGAACAAGAGAGAAAGAATGAAGGCAAACGTTTGTGGTATTCTTATCAGTTTACAAGGATCTGATCCTCTGGTGCAACCAAACACGTGATGAAATCAGGGCACATTTGCAGCATCATGCTTTAATCAGAAAAAGCTGAAGATCCTATTGTTATTTTAAAACTTTCTGAATGTGAAAACAGTTCATCTCCTCTTGTCCCCTGGGGTAGCATACACGTACCAAATTTGAGATTTATGCTGCATGGATATACACAGTGGTTTAAATTCTCTTTTTAAAAAATCCAGTTTATTTTTATCTTAAGCACCTCTCCAACAAGGTCTGATAAACTGCACTTCTGAAGAACTGTTTTCTCCAAAGTGGCTCCAAAGAGAGCACATGACCACCTTGGCTGTGCACTCTCTGTGCCATTCACATCACCACCACATTCCCTGATGCTTCCTACAACAACTTTGGGACCTTCTCCTTTCTAAAAAAGGAGTTCATGTGTGTGTGGGAACTGAGCACAAACCAGGGTACAATATTGCAAGTGAGGGTTCTTTGCAGTGGAAGCAGTGGTGTCAAACTGGTTCTTCTCTTTGAAGAGGCACCTTTTGCTACAGTGAAATTCCTGTGAGCCTTTCAACTAAGGTTCAGTTTGCCAAAGGGTCTGGAAATCCCACTCTTGATCTACATTGGCACAGTGCCACAAAAGGAATTATTGGAACAAGGGAAAAGTCCTTTTCCTCTTTCCAACCACCTTTTTCTTCCATGTTAAACCTTCTGGTGCACAGAGCTGTAGAAGACTTAATTTTGTTTTATCCTTTTTCATGCCCCTCAACTCAATTAAGGCAAACGCAATTAGATGTAATTTTCCAGGCAGTGGTATGGATTTTGATCTGTAGGAGAGAATAGGACACTGTGAGCCTGGCAACATGG
The DNA here is from genome assembly GCA_013400515.1 of Erpornis zantholeuca. Taxonomy (NCBI): domain Eukaryota; kingdom Metazoa; phylum Chordata; class Aves; order Passeriformes; family Timaliidae; genus Erpornis; species Erpornis zantholeuca. The sequence goes on along the minus strand of VZTN01035350.1, from coordinate 187,540 downwards.
ATCTTAATCTCAGCTTTGCCATTAATTCTGCAATGCAAAGAAAATTACATGCAAGACCTGTTTAATTTAAAATAAGATAAACCAGGAAAAATTCATATGTCATCTCCCAAAATGTAAAATGAGTATGGTGATATTCTAGTCTGTTCTACCACGTAGACTGGTTTAATTAATCATTTTTATCTTTAACAGAATTTTGGTCTTTTCATAAAAAATTGTGGGGGTAAAAGGGTAATATGATATTTTAATGAGTCTTGAGATGTTAATGTTTTAAGTGCAGCTTTAAGGGTCTGATAGAAGCTATCTCTTTCCTCCACAGAAAATGGAAGCTACCTATTATGACAATATCATGGAACAGCAGCGCTTAGAACCAGAATTTTTCAGAGTTGGTTTTTATGGTCGAAAATTCCCATTTTTCCTGCGGGTAAGCCAAACTTATACAGGATGTGACAAAGCAACCAGGCTCAGAGAAGCTGTTAAGGCTTTGTATTTTTGTTTTGGAGATATGATGTCTACCATTCAGCTTATTTTTTTCCACCCTCACAAATAAAAACAGTTCTCTGGCTGAACCGAAGGATGCGGTCCACTGGGAATGTTCTTGGGAAATTTGACTCACGCCGCTGTGAATTTTTGGTGATCTGCAGATGCAGCACAAATTGCCTCTATATTAAGCAAAATGCTGTATTGCAGCAATGTTGGGTCATTACAACTAATTTTCATCATCTCAAATTATCACACTTTAAAAAAAGTCTCACTTGACAGAATTCTAATCCCAGCCTGATGACTCTTCTGCTATGTACAAGTGAAAATTTCCTCTCTTCAACAAAAAGCCAAGCAGCTTCTTTGGACATGTCCTCACTTGGAGTTCATTATCTGCTGGTGTACCAATCCAGTAAAGTGAAATTAAAATTAAAAAGTGAAATTTTCTTCTTTTCCTAATGAAGAATCCAACTTTAAATGGGTATTTGTTTATACAATGTCTTGTTGCTAGTTTGGAGCAAGGAAGAAATACAATCTGACAACTGCTCCAAGAGCTTCCTGCAAATTGATGGCAGATGCCATCAAATGTGACAGGGCAAGGTAACTGGAAGCTTTCAAGGACTGGAGGTACATGGCTTGTGTTCTCTTTGAAGGAATGGTTTGACAAGAGGTGGCACCAATCAAGGTACACAGGATGAAGCCAATAAAAGCCAAGCCATTTTGAAAGCTGCCCTCCTACACTTCCCTCTGATTATGACGTTGTTTGTTGTTTTTTTTAACAAGGAATTCAACACTGGGGTTTAATTACAGGCTTTTAATGGAAACACAGGCAGGGGTAATAAAGGCAAGTTGAAATTAGTCAAAGAGAAGAAATACCAGTGGATAAAGGGTGGTGGCTTCATGTTATTTGATGGTGAACAGTGCCAGAATCAGAGAATCACAGAATCATTTAGGCTGGAAAAGACCTCCAAGATCATTGAGTCCATCCTTTGACCAATCACCGATCACTTTGTCAACCAGACCATGGCACCACGTGCCACATCCAGTTGTTTCCTGAACACCTCCAGGGATGGTGACTTCATCACCCTCCTGGGCAGCCCTTCCAATGCCTGACAACCTTTTCCATGAAGAAATTCTTCCTGATGTCCAACCTGAACATTGCCTGATGCAGCTTGAGGCTGTTTCCTCTCCTCCTGTCCCTTGTTCCCTGGGAGCAGAGCCTGCCCCCCATCTGGCTACTCCCTATCAGGGAGCTGTAGAGGATGAAAAGGTCTCCCTGAGCCTCCTTTTCTCCAGTCTGAGCCCCTCCTCCCCTAGCTGCTCCTCATGGAGTTTAGAATGCAGCAGCCTGAAGCAGTGTGTAGAACACCCCTGCAGAGGAATCCAAGGAAAGGACAAGTGCTGCAGTGTGAGCCAGGAGCTACCCTTTTATGAAGATCTCCTGAGAAAACTGACAAATCCTTTTTTTTTGTATCTAACAACAAATGTTTCAGCAAGTGAGTGACAACAAAGTCATCATGGCACAGGAGTCTTCCTATCATCTGAACTACTGTCAGTGACTCGAGCTTATCTTTTTATCTTGTGGATCCTCACTTTTACCTGGGATCCTGCATGGCTGATGTTTGACACTGCTTGAGTTTCCCATGCTCAGCCCTGACTCTTTGCAAAGTGCTGTAACAACTTTGGATCCTTGGCTGGAGACATTACCAGTGAACACGAGCGTACATAATTATAATCCTTGTTAATTCTGCAATTATATTTGGTAGCAGTACTTCTGATAGCAGATTACTAATGTAGCAATCTCATTAAAAGTCATCCTCCTCCTTTCTCTCCCTAATGATCCATACAGCACACACATTGTGGAGCACAGACTAAGCCCATTAGCAGTCACATCAGCATGGATCACACTGTAAAGAGATTGGAAGCAGCTATTCTAGAGAAGAAAAAGATTTACATGGATTTAAAATCTTCAAATGGATACCAGAGTGGTTTGAAGTGATCACATAATTCCAAACCCTTTTCTCATGTATTTTTCTATTGGTGTATAGCTTAAGACACAAAATAACCACTCCTTTCTACATCTTTGATTTTTAAAGACTCTTTGTCTAGAAAAGTCAGTGTTCATGTTTCTATGAATTCTGCATCTATTTCTAGCCTTCCTACATAAGTACATTTAAATTAAAACTGTCCATATCTTCTATCTACCAGAAGTTCAAGTAAGGCCTGACAAGCCATGTTTTGAGATCTTGTGTTGGCATCTGTCTGAAAAGTCTTATTAAATTTAGCTTTGAGGTGTTTTCAGGGCATTATTTTTAGAATCACAATAACTTTATTTATAGGCTTACAGTTTTCTAGATTGCTGCAATTGAAAGCTAAAATGAAAAAAACAGTTAGTGTCATGAAGAGATTCACCTTCAAACATGGGCTCACTCCAAGTTTAATAATAGCTGCAAAGTTTAAGCATTACAGACTGAACTGTCAAGATTCATCATGTGATTCTTCTCCCAGTCCATTGGTTGCTGTGACTGCTGCATACAAAGTGACACACATGTCACAGCCAGAACATGAGATCCTTTCCAGAAAGTTGAAATGCAAAGCCAAAGATAACTGAAATCCTTGGCTGTGCTTTATGATCTGGTTTTGCTACTTTCCCTTTGATTTTGCTACAAGATCAAGAACTGCTTAGCCACATCCCTTTTCCAGAGCAATTAAAAACACATTCTTGAATGCACTGCAGCTTCTAAATGCAAGAAATAAAAGGCTGTTATTGTTTGTTAGATTTTTTAATTGTTTTATAAAGGTGAAAAACCTCCCTGTTGTTCATGATATTATGTGTATGAGAGTTTAAACTACCAGAATTGGAGAATTTGCCTGCCTTGATTGGTCTTACACCAGGATATATTAACACAGATGAAAACTGTGGTTTGTGAGGGTTAAGACACTGGAATTCAATCTTCATGATACTGAGGACTTTAGAAATCATGTATTATGCTGTTCAGAGTTAGAAATGGCTCAAAAAGCATCCAAGAACTCTGCACAAGTGGTTTAATGCCTCAAGAGTCATATCTAAATGCAGCTTTCCATTATTAGCAGAAATGAAATTTTCTTCATCAAGAGGAAAGTGCTTTTAGGGCCGAAGGGGAATTTGTTAAGTGGCCACTGAGAATTCTTGGTAAAGCTTTTCTGTATTACTGTACTATAGACAGAGGAGTTCCTGAGCATGTACTGTTCAGCATGATCAGGGATGGGTTGTATGGCTGTGATAATACAAGCAGTGATTAAGCAGTGATTTTTGTGAACAGTTTGTTGCAACTTCTCTCTGTGGAGAACTGATAAAATGATAAACATATATCTCCCTCCATTCTATGAGATCCTCAGAACTTTTATCCATCTGGTGTAAATGACATTTGACAGCAGCTTTTCCAGCACAGAACAGCTGAGCTGGTGACTTAAGTTTTAGTTGGTATGTTTCAGTATAGTCCAATTAAAAATAGTGCCTTTTCTGAAAAGCAGGTAAGCAGGGACCACAAGACTGAATGGTGGGTGTGCCTGGATCAGAGACATTGTGCTGTTCAGTGGAATAGTCTCCTCATTCATCACTTCTTGACGAAATACATTGTGAAAAAAAGGAAGCGATAAAATACATCTACTGAGTTAAATGCACTTTATACTCTAAAAAATTGACAGTGGCATATTCCCACTGTCATTTATCTTTGGTTTCGAAGTAACATTTAAAGTGAGATAAAAGTCAATAGAATTTAACTTACTTTTAAGGACCCTAATTTATGCTTGTCCTTCTTGCAGAACAAAGAATATGTGTGTCGGGGCCATGACTATGAGAGGCTGGAAGCCTTCCAGCAGAGGATGCTGAGCGAGTTCCCCCAAGCCATTGCAATGCAGCACCCAAACCACCCCGATGACTCCATATTGCAGTGTGATGCACAGTGTATCCTTCTGTGAAAGGACAAACTCTCTCTGGAGCTGAGGCAGAGCACAGAGGTAGAGCTGGATTTGGACAAAACCAGACACTGTTTGCAGCAGACAGTAACTGGTTCATTGTGGGACATGGTGCTGGAGAGAGCAGGGAGTAACACAGGTCATGTTCCATGGAGAAGGGAAAGGGCTGTGCTCGGTCACATCCATGTTTTAATGCTTTACCAACAGTGCTGGCATCATGCACAGTTTGTTTCCTTAAGAGTATTCCTGACACCTTCTCTTGGCCAGTATGTTGTTGGGAGCAGATATTAGTTCCAAAGCACTCTTTTCCATTCTGCTTAATTTTTTTACATTAGTATTTTACTTTTTTGCAATTTCCCTTTCTTTAAAACTGCTGAACCCTTTTATACCCAAGGCTTTGAATCTCATTCTTCTCACTGGTCACCTGTACTGGGATTTGGTACAACCAGTACAACACTCAGTGCATTTAAGGACCAAACCACATCACATTCAAGGGGACTGCAGGGATTTTGGAGAGCTTGGTCACAGAACCTGCACTCTCTGGCTTCTGGGAAAACAGCAAGGATACTGTGCAGGACTTGAGCCATAAGGACACTGTCAGCAAGTGGAGCCTCCTGCCATGGGTTGCTGTTTCCTACCTGTCTTTGCCTAATGCCTGGATAAAGCTTTCTTTGACTGCAGAATTCCCAGATTTACAGATCTATGCAGTGACTCCCATCCCAGACAACATAGATGTGCTGCAAATGGACCGCGTCCCTGATCGCATCAAGAGCTTCTACCGCGTCAACAACATCCGCAAGTTCCGCTACGACAGACCCTTCCACAAGGGCCCCAAGGACAAGGAGAACGAGTTCAAGGTATAAGTAGCAAATAAGCAGTGTTTAAGTATTAATCTCTTCAAGGTGAATACTGTCTTGTTATTTTATGCTGATAGAGCCTTTCAGGTAATCCTGATTTGATAGCCAAAGACACCACAGTAACTCAAGCAACAGGTTAAATCCATGGTCTGATTGAATACTGTTGAGTCCTGACCTGATTAAACCATTGTCCAGTTTAAAGGTGAGTTATTTTAGTGCCAGGAGAAATTGATGTGGAAGCAAGGATGGGGTGTTCTTTGGCTGGACTTTTTTTTTTTTATCACTGACACATAAGTCTACAATGTCTTTTTGGGTCCCATGACACAATTCGTGGTCAAGTTTTAAAAATTAACAGAAACGTTGATTGTGTTGTTTCGAGCATGCTGAATTCCTGGTTTGTTGTTTAAGTGACTTTCAGGAAGACCTTCTGCAGAATTAATGCTCGGGAGGTTAATGTATTCTTTTCTGAACTTCGCCCCCTTCGCACCTGTAGTAAGAGTACAGATCATGTGGTTGTGATTCCTGTGTCCCTCACAGCCTCAATTACTCCTTGCAGAGCTTGTGGATTGAACGTACCACGCTGACCCTGACTCACAGTTTGCCTGGGATCTCTCGTTGGTTTGAAGTGGAGAGAAGAGAACTGGTAACATACATCATTCCTGTAATTGGGGGTTGAAATGATGAGTTACTGAGAACATGGGATAGGCAGCTTAAAACTTGTTGGGCTGAAAACTTACAGTTTAAAATGGTGTTTACCAAGGATTAAATACATCCTTTTTCTACCACTTCATCTAAATAATTGCTGAATGTAACCAGGGGAATTATATGAGGTAATAGTATAATGGAGACAGTGCCAGAAGGATGGAATAATTTCATTGCTACCATGGTATTCCGTGTATAGAAAGACATCTATTATTGCAACTGAGTGACCTGAAATCCAGCACTGCCAGCAGTGAAGTTTGTTAATGTAGCTAGTTTTCTACAAAGCAGTAAAAGCAAAGGGAGCTCACCGAACAATCCTGGAGTATCATTTTATTACGAGGAAGATAATAAATCTCAGTGAAGTGTCCACGGAAGTAAAGTATATTTTATTGCCTTTGAGGTTGAAGTAAGTCCTTTGGAAAATGCCATTCAAGTGGTTGAGAACAAAAACCAGGAGCTGAGGACACTGATAAGCCAGTACCAGCATAAACAAATGCATGGCAACATTAATCTTCTCAGCATGTGTCTGAACGGAGTGATTGATGCGGCCGTTAACGGGGGAATCGCGCGGTACCAGGAGGTGAGCCAGGCTCTGCTTCCCATCGTCACCCTTCCCCAGTTTTATTTGCATTTCTGTTTCAATGACAGTATGGCTTAATAAGATATGAAATTCTCATGCACGTTATCTAAAGATGGGTTTACACCCCCTACTTGGTTATTCTGCATCAGTGCTTTGCAGAGCCACACACAAGGAGGCTCTAGGGGTGGAGCTGGGATCTCACATGGAATTAGGTGCAGGTGACAGTGGGGTTTCTCAAAGATGACACTTGGCTTACCTGGAAATCATCACTTGGCAGGTAAAACAGTGAAGCAGCTTTTTTTATACTGCTTACATTATAAATTCATTTTGCAATAGAGGCTGTGGGACTGTTGATAACTGACTGATTGGATCTGGAATCAGGAAAAACCACTAATTCATGCTATTGAACCATTATCTTTGCTGATGGGCTAATTTAAGACTTGCTGTAGAACTAAAATGATCTTAAATACAATATGTTTTCTAGCATAATCTCTGGCAAGCTGTTACTTAAACTGAGCATTGCAAAAGGTAGGTTTAGGGTAAAATACTGAAAAATGGGAGCAGCAGTTCAGGGGTGTGGGATGTGCCTTCCCCATGGAGCCGTGGAGAGAACACTCTTCAGGCCTTACATTAGTTGCCAATTTACTCACAAAATTCCTTTAGCTTTAGGCAGTTATGTGAAGGAAACTATAAAATTCAAATAACTGGAAGATACAAGGCTTAGTGGTATTGCTCATCACTGTCACAGGGGGAAACTTGGTCAGTCATGATTCAAGAGAATCATTTCAGCTGCCAGAACCATTTTCTCTGCATCCCAGAGTGCTACAAAACAATAAAATTAAGCTCTGCTGTTATCTTAATATATTTAGTTTTCCTAAGATTTTCTGACCTTTTCCTCTTATCCTTTGACTCCAAGTTATAAGGAAGCACCTTCCAGTAAACAAAAGGCTTTTTTTTTTTTTCCTTTTCCTGCAGGCCTTTTTTGACAAGGATTATATCACAAAGCACCCCGGAGATGCAGAGAAGATCACCCAGCTCAAGGAACTTATGCAGGAACAGGTACTATTTTTCAGGTGCAGAAGAACATTGCTACCTTGTCTGGACTCATCAGCAGTTAGTGTAAACATCAGATCCAACTGATTCATTCAGAAGCAAATATTTTTGGTACAGGAGGCCTAAATACATTCAAACAACAAACAAGAAGGGAGGTGGGCAAGGAGATTATGACAAGTCATTCACCTTATGGGATGTGAGGTGAAGCTCATCTGAAAGTACATTAATTTTGATTCCTCCATTTATTATCCAACTGACATCTTGATGCGTTTCAAGCCTACCATTCATTTTTGGCTTTATGAATTGTGTCTTCCCAGCAAATTTCAAAGATAATCAGAGGCAGGACAGGTCAGGCTTGAGATTAAACTGGCATAGCCACATATGAAAACTTAATGCCTATTTATATTATCTGCAGTTTTATTTTTCCATAGTGTCTCCATGAAACATCTTCGTAGATAAAGCTGCAGGATGCTTTGATAGGAATGAAATCAGATAATCACATCCCTCTTAACTGAAAGTTTGGCAAGATACACCCCATTAAACAACGTGCCCAAATCTGAATAGAGCTACTAGGCCTCTTCAACAAATCACTGAACTGCATTTCACATTCCCCATCTGTAAAATAATGCTTATCTCCCTTCAATCCTCAGGAGATGTTTGAAGATTAATTACTTATTGTTTGTACGGACTTTGGATCATGTAGGGAATTGCAAACATCTTAAGCCTCCTATCATTGCTATTTTCTTTCATCTGAGATCTTATATAATCTCATTCAATCATTAATATTATATCTTTGACCTTTGAAAAAGTGACCTTTAGAAGTAACTAATGAGTAACAGGAGGAGTGACTGCGTGTGCCACGCTGCTGCTGTTCAGCTCAATTATCAGAAACTCCGTTTAGGAGTCTCTGTTGGCAGCTCAGACCCCGTCCCTGGCACTGGGAAGAGGCATTTCTTTGTTGCAGGGCATTATCTGTGTGAGGGTGTAATGCTGTTCACTCTGCAGAAAGAATTTAGCTGGTACTTTTTTGCAGTTATCTCCTAGGAAAAGCAATGCAACATGACACGAATCTATTTGTCTCATGCCTAAATACTTGTTGGAGTAGTATGAACTTGCCAGGACTCCAAGGCTTGCTTAATTACCAGCAGTCTTGTAATGGACAGTGGCATCCTCCTTGCACATTGCCAGAACTGCAGGACAGGCTTCTGTTCTCTCTCTTAGACACAGTTTATTCAGGTTTCTGATGTTGCATTTTCTTTTTCACAGGTACATGTCCTAGGAGTGGGTCTGGCAGTCCACGAGAAATTTGTACACCCTGAAATGCGTCCCCTGCATAAGAAACTGATAGATCAGTTCCAGATGATGCGATCCAGCCTGTACCATGTAAGCCAATAGTCACTCTTCCCATTTTCGAATTATATGATTAAACATTTGTCAGTTGCAGTAAGGTTCACAAAAGAACTGGGCTGATACAGCATTGATTGAACCTACTGGACTGCCAAATTACCAAAGGAATTCTTGATTTTTGTGCAAGAAGGCAGTCATAGAAAATATGTGAAACTTGGCCTTTCGACAAGAATTTTAAACATTTGTATATTCTTTGTTGTATCACAGAGCAATTGCAAAGCTTAATTTTCAGTTGCTGTCTCAGGTAGCAGAACATTATGTAAGACAGAGGAAGATTAACAGGAGGTGTTGGATGTTGAGCTTTTCTAAAGAACTGCCAGAATTGGAAGTAGCACGAATGAAGAAAACTTGTAGTTTTCCATGAGTGACTTAGCTGAAGTGTGTTTGCTCTGCAGGAATTACCTGGTTTGGACAAGCTGAGCCCAGCCTGTTCTGGCTCCAGCACCCCCCGCAGCAATGTGCTGGTGTCACACGGCCCCATGAGCCCGGAGAGCATAAAGCTGGTGCATCGACACAGGTACCTCCCTCTTCTTCCCAAAGATCCAGGCTCTGCACACTGCTCCACCAAGGGTCCAGATCTAAGGAGTGCTTAACAGTACTGCAGGAGGGGCAGCATGAGCTTAGGCAGAAGTGCCTTTTGTTTTCAGTCAGTGCTAATTATTGAAGTTTGAGAATTGGAGTAAGAAAGTTGAGAAATCCAACTTGCAGCAAATGCTGAACACCTCCAGGTGTGGCTCCATCACTTTACTTACTGTAGAAGCAGAAACACAAGCCTGCCACTCGGTTCTCCACACTCAATCTGACTCTGGAGGTCCCAACCTCTCCTACTTCTGTTACGCCAACAGCAAATAACTGGGTTCTTATCTACCATAAAAGGAAAATTGTATGGCTTGTTTTAGAACCCAACTCAATATGTACCCATTCTGAAGGATCAAAATTGTTAACATCATTATTTTTATAATTCTGACCAAATCAGAAGCCAAACACAAGAAAGGCTGCCAAGCTGTTTTGATCAGAACATCAAAAAATGACCCTGTGGGTGCTTTTTCAAACTGAACATATATTAAATCTGAGATAATGACAGAGGATAAAAATTGGGATTATAAGGACAAAACAGTGGTTTTTTTATCCAGCCAACACTGCTTATTTGAAAATGCTAATTGCTCTTCTATGTATATTTTTCTTATTGGGTCACTATAGTTTAGCTGGTTTTAAAGCCTGACATGAAAAGCTGTGGAAAGCTGGTCCATGAATCCAGGGTGGTGACATTCTTTATGCTATTAAAACTGAGTAGCTTACACTGCTCCCATAGCTTAGCAGTTGACAAACAGTGTCTGGGTGATAACACTTTTTTTCCTCAAAATTCCTCCCTTTGTAAAGGGTTTTTTAGTTTTTAGGACAAACTAGGGAAATTTTATTGTGTACAATGTATTTGTGGGTATGGTTCAGAGTGACCAAGAAAAGTTCATTCCCTGAGGGGGAGATCAGGGTGCAGCCTGCACACCACCTGCACTGTATTATTTTACTGTCAGCTACAAAATTGCCTTCAATGTAATGCTGAGGCCCAATGCATGCCATAAGGAAAACTGGATTTTGACTTGTGTGTCTTGTGCTTGGATTCCTTTGGAATGTTTTTTTTAAGCTGCTCCCACTCATCTCAGCATTAAAAATGAGAGTTTTTTCAGTGTGTTCTGTTATAAGCAAAACAAACATGCACCCAAGGTCATGACGTGATATTACTCTGGGTTAGGGTTCTGAAATTTGACATCCTATGTACTATTCTGTTTTACCTGTAATCTTCTTGTCACTTCTTTCATATTTACTCACATTTATGGATTTGTTCAAGCTTATTTGGCCTGATTTTTCAAAAGTGTTTGACATCTAGAGGTGACCTAAAGCAGCAGGTAACTGCAGGTACTTACTAGTTTGGAAAAAAAAACCGGCCTCACAAACAGGTTCAAAAAATAATTATGCCCTTGCTCTGTCTGTTCTTTTTCCAGCCCACTGAACTTGCTTGGTTCAGTCCGACACTCCTCATCCTCTCTGTCATCCCACACCTCCAGTGAAACAGGAAACCTGGTTATCCTGACAGACAGTTCTGTGGGGGAGACTCCTGAGGATATGTACCACATGCAGGTACAGCTCCAGCACAGCCAGGAGCAGTTACTGGGAACAGCACGGAACATGTTCCAGAGGGCTATCCTTAGGAACAGTACACTTCACCTATGCACATGCTTGGATCTGTCTGTGAAATGTTTTTCAAAGAACTGAATAGGTAGAATCTAACATTGTTCCAGAAAGATGACAGTAACTCACCAGATTAACTTTGGGAAGAAGTCTCCTGTGTTTGTACAGTGACTGTGATACTGCAGTCCAAGGTCACCCTGCTGCTTTCAGAAAGTGAGATTTTTGTCCCATGTTGTTTACCTGCCCCTTTGAACATGTGCAGCTGGTGTTGCTCTTGGTTTGGGGAGGTGGAACAGGTCCCACAGTCCTGAGTGCAGGTTAACGAGTGGCCTGCACTGCAGCTGGGCAGAGGCTGCCCTGGTTCATCCAAGACAGGTAAATCCCTAAGGCACTGATCTGCTCAGGTCTCTCTGGATGGTTTCTCTGCCTCCTGCAGCTTGTTTACCCTAAGCCCAGGGACCAAGGCTCAGTCACCAATGTCTCTGTTTTATCCTCGTCCCAGGCTAGTCCTTCCACCTCCAGCCTGAGCTCCACTCACTCGGCACCATCCCAGATGATTAACTCTGCCCCTTCCAGTGCTCGAGGTAAGCATGGACAGCCCGTGATGGGGGGGGGCACCTGCAGGTGTTCCCTAAACCTGGCAACCTTGCTCACTTAGGGGTGAAACACCACCTACGCTGACATGTAATGCTTTCTCTTTTGGAGATGGAAATGCCTCTTCAATACTTCTTCTTTACAAATGGTTTAATTCTCCATTTAAGCATTTTTTCATCAGTATTTGGAATGTATCTCTAATACATGCTGGTTTCAGGCAGTTGAATTTCATAATGAGTTCCACTGTTCCGCCACGAAATTGTGGCAGGCAGAGAGAGGAGAACAATAGTCCTCAGTATGGTACTTAAAAGAGAGATCATGAAGACAAAGACACAGAAATAATTTTAAAGTTTAAAGAAATTATGACAAAAAAGGGCTTGAGGCAGTTTAGCAGAAACATATGTATACAAAAGTAGATGTATAGGATGAATGTTGAAAGATACAAATTTTAAATACTGGAGATAAAGATGGGCTCCCCTGCTGGGAAATTCTTGAAGAAAGGAAAAATGTAAAAGCAGACTCTGGGGGTACTCATATTGCCTTTGTGTTACAGTAGCTGGTCTTGATACTGCTAATCATTTTCTTTCCCAGCTGAAGCAAAACCATTCCATGTGATCTCCTGACTTTCACAACTTCTCTTCAAGGTTTTGGGTTTTTTCCTCTCATTTTGGATTCTCAGTTGCAGGTTCTACACTTCTTTTTACAGATGTCTGAAGAAGGTGTCCAGGATACAGTCAGAGATAGAGGCTGATATTTAAATCTTACCCCTTTTTCCATATAGGAGAATTCTGTGTCTCCTGATGGACAGGGAATATGGAGAAGAGCCCTTTCCTCAAGCCATCTTGGGGCTTTTTTGCTCAATCTGCCAGTAAAATCCTAATTGACTGGCTGTTGTTATGACACAGATGCAGCAAAGTGATTTAATTGAGGGATCAAATGGAGTAGGAAGGTGAGACTTGAACATCCTCAAATAAAGGCAAATAGCTGCACTAATTACCAAAGGGTGGAAGGAAAATAATGACAAACAGTAACCAGGTGAACCAGGCATAATGTGAAAGGGAAGATGGAACTGAGGAGAGGGCTATCATGTCAGGAAGATGTCCTTAAGTGGATGTGCCTCAGCTGGCATGTGAATCTTTTGGGGGATCTGAAAGGTTTGGTGCTCATACTGTTTCACGCTGTTTTCCACTTTAGAAGTCCAGTGACAGGCTCACAGTGACAGGCTGTGACAGGCTGTGACAGTCCTTCTGAGCCTGATGACTGCACAGCATCACCAGCTTCCCTCTTTACGGTATTATTCACTGTTGCTTAGAAACCAACGTGATGAATGCTCCAAAGGGTCCGGGCTGCTGGGTGAGCCAACAGCACCTCCCAGGGATGGGACCCAGACAGATTTCAAATGGGAAACAGTAAGAGAAGTAACGAGTTTGAAAAATATTTATATGGCCTGTGATACATTTCTTCTCTGCTGTTCTGTTCACTTTTAAATTAGGTGAGCACAGCATTACCTACTCGTGGGATTTCACTTCTAGTAAGGTCCCAGATGCAATCTGTGTTTCCCCGTGTGCCAGTCACTGTTCTGGTTATTACAACACTGCTGTTGGGAATGGAGCTGTTCCTAATGAGAAAAAGCCCTTACACTTAAATTCCACTGTGGTAATGCAGCTGTGTTCTTCTCCTTGGTGATTCTTCCTTTTGTTTTGTTTTTCAACTGGATGAATTTGATGCTTGTGAAAATGAGACCAGTATCACTGGCTGGAGCAAGGTACTTCACAGACATGACATGTGCAGCTCTGCCAATGCACCTCTATCCTTTTTTTTTTTCTTTTTTTTTTGGTATTTATTTATATTCTTTTTAATTTAGCGCTGGTGAAAGGTGCTGGATTGACACCACTGGAGGCTGAAGCCCTCTATTTACCCACAGAGCAGATACAGCATGGGCGGCAGCCGTGCAAGTTCCCCCACGCTGCCCCCACCCATGTGCCTCATCTCTGTCCTGGAGGGACCACCTCTAGAGGTGAGAGGATAGTTCAGTCTCCATGACCCATCCAACCCTTGGCCTTTCTGCTGAGACTGCCAACAAAGCTACGAGAGTCACGATGCTGCAGCTGAACACTTGTCAGATGGGATGTGGACAAAGGCTAACAAATAATTTCATAAAGGCCACCTAAATTTATCAACTTAACACCTTTGTTACCTGTAGCTTTAACCTGAGCATGGTTGGGTAGGATTTCTAGGGTTTAGCCTGATTTTTAAATGCTCCTCTCATTTATTCAAATGATAATGCAGGTACTTAGATCACCTTCTCTATTTTACTGCAGAGTCCTGTCCTGAGGAGATGGGTATCTTTATAAGACAAATTAATTCCATCCATGACCAAAGGAAGCTATGGCCTTTTGTATTAAGAATCCAGCAGGAATTTAAATTGTTCTCCACTTCCAAAAAATTACTCTTTTATGGACCTTTAAAATAGCAACACAGGTGATTATTTGGCTTGTCCAAAGAAAATAACAAAGCTATTAATCTAAAAAGAATTTTTAAAGGATAGTCATCAGGAAAGTTGATCAATGATTTGATTTTATCACTGAATTGCAGATTAAGGCATCAAAATTTACACTAGTTATAATATACACAAGTTACAGCAGAAGTCTTAAATAGAACTAAAATCAGAATACTGCAAGAATTTGCTAATTCTGTGCTAACAACAAAGACATTAGTAGTTATTCATTATTACAAGTATGTGTCTTTCAGTTTTCAGCTGGCTTGACCCTTGAGCAGCTTCTTCCCTATCAGGGAAGCACCACTGTAGTTGTGTAAAAGATCAATAAGAAGCTCAGTTCAGTTTGGCTTCATTTGAGGTGGCTCATGAGGCACTGCTGAACTTCTTACTGGAGTTAAAAGATTACATCAGGGTTCAGAAAGCAAGAAACTGTAACTCAAAAAGGCCCAGGAAGAGCTAGGAGTGAGTTAGGGCTTTTCAGTACTTTAATTTAAAATACAGTTGGGACTTCTTCAATGCAGTGAAAAAGCAATTCCCACTCGACACTTGACTGGCCTCTAAAGGCATCCTACTGCTTCCTCAACACTGCCCCTCATTAAGGTGTAGAAAATGAGTCTTGGCGTCTTCCTCAGCATTTTGCAAGAATCCATGTACTTACATTAAAACTTCCTTTTTAAATCAAAAAGGTTACGATTTTGTGCAGGAGCAAAGTTTTTGTAGCAGTAATGAAAATTATGAACCAGGAGAAGAGATTCAATGAGTTTGGAGTTTACATTAATGTTCAGTTTCATTCCTTAAAATTAATACTTGTCACAAGCAGATTAACGTATTTATAACTTAAAAAGCAAAACTACCTCTGGCTTTAGCAGAGGTTTTCCTTTCTCAATAGCAAGTACTTACAGTGCTGCACACATCAAGTGCACCAAGCTACATGCTAAAAGGAGTAACCCCTGGCACATGCTGCAGCATTTTATTATGGCCAGTGGCTGCTCTGGAAGCTTTAAAAACTTTTTTTGACTTTGCTTTTTAAAAGTTTTGCCAGTCCCGAAAAGGAGCCATGGTTATTGTGCTCTCTATCTGTCCAAAGCAGCTATACATAATTTTGTTTGCAGATTGGACACGTGGCATAATCTGTTACCATTTTTATAGCTATGGTTAATAACAAATTTAGGGTACCAAGCAGCAGAGCTGGTTTTCAAACTACACTCTGCCAGCACATGTGGGATTTTTCAGGTCCTGCAGTGCAAGGTCTTTTGAAGCTGTAATCCCATATAAACTGACAACATGTAGAGGGGGTTTGCATCTTTGACATAAAACAGCAAGGATGACAAGATTGAAAGGGAAAAGTTTACAGTGTAGGTTGTGCTGTGCTGTAGTTCTGGGCACACCTAAAAGTTCAGCATCTTTACATTTGTCCTGCAGAACAGGACTATCTGTGACCTGTGAGGAAAAGACTCAGCACAAAGCGTTAACACTGTGTTCTCCAAGCTGATGTTGTACATAAGAGCAAAGAATGTTGTCTAATGATGTTTCTGTTCTATGTCTGGGGAGAGAATGAGTTCGGGACTAGAATGCAGATACTCTGCCACTGTTCATGTCAGAGTGGGGGTGTAGATTAATCTGGCATCTGCCCCCCCCAAATGGAATTGTTGCAATTGTAGGACTTTATCCTGCATTCTGCTGGACACATTGTTCCTTCCACTGTGTGCTGAATATTAGTCCCCAAAATTGCATGTTTGCTTTTGCTGGGGTAAAAGCTGCATCAACCAGCACAATGCCTTTGCTCATATGTTGGAGTGCTGTCCAGGTAATGTGTGTGGTTGTGGAAGTTTGCCAAAGGGGGCATGTATTCCCCAAAAGCCGGCATGGCTCTGTAATGCGCTGTGTGCTGCCATCTGTTCAGTGCGTGTTTGTGACGCAATCAAACAATCAGTGCAAATTACAGCTCACTTCAGCAGCTTCACAACATCAATTCCTGCCTAATACTGTGCATCCCGAGGGTTGCGTGTATCAGTAGTGTCAGACTTTAGGAAGTCACTAATGGGAATCATTCTTCTGGCAAATGCATTGTCAGCTGTTGCACATCAGAAGGCATATTGTTATGTGGCACTCATCCTGAAGGACATGAGTCCCAAGTAATTCCACCTGCCAGGAAGCTGTTACATGAAATACCCCAATATCTTAAATGACAACTATATAGATAACTAATAGATAAATCAAGCTTATTATTCCTACAATAAAACCCTAAGCATTGGTAAATGTCTGGTGTCATCAAAGGGCTCGGTATAGCAACACAGTAGTAATCATCATTACAGTGGCATTGTAAGCAAAGTGCCTCTCACATTTATAGAAAATGATGTTTATTATTGGGGTTGGTTTAACAAGAGGAAGCTCACCAAGATAGCACCAATTAAATGACAACACTTATCTCTATCCAAAACCAATGAAGTATTTTCCCATAGATTTCTGCTTTAACTGAATGGTGTATATCAAGCTTTTATCCCTTTCTCCCACATTCAGTCCTAAAATGCACAATTTTACAGCATTTCTGTAACTCTGCATTACTTTATGGGGCAACAGAGCATTAGGCACAGCCACACAGCTGATTCCATACAGATACCCACTTTTTTTTTATGTTCAAAAGGAAGCACTTTGCAACACACAACTAGGGACACATACATCTTTCACACCCTACGTGGTATGTCCTTAATTGTATACTTATAAGCCAGTTCTGACTCCATCCTCGTGCTATGCACCCCACCAACAGTCAGCTGCTTAGTGGGCTCAGCACCATGTTTCCTTGAGTCCTGTGAGCTCATGCGTCCGAGCCAAGTGCACAGGAGGACTGAGATCCCTGGGCATGCAGAGACATGGCTGTTGTTTGTCCTGTGTACGTGATTTTTCTCACTTGTTTACAGGCTCTCCCTCTCTACCAGATAAGTACCGCCACTCTCGGGAGATGATGATGTTGCTGCCAGCCCACCGGGACCGACCGAGCAGCGCCATGTACCCCGCAGCTATCATGGAAAATGGACAGGTAGCAGCTCTAATTTCTTCTGTGGCAGCTCAGCCACCTGAAACTGTGGCTGTATTTTTGCTGGCTTTGACCACCTTACAGCTTTCTTTTTTATTTTTGGGAAGCACAGCAACTTAGGATCGTTTTCAGAGGTGAAGCAGAACTTTTCCTATTAATCCACTCCTGGAGGCACCCACTGTGGCAGCTGAGTGATACAAATTGTAGTGGCTATTAAAAGTGCAGATATGTCCTGTGAAAATGGATCACTTCCCAACTTTATCCTGTGAGCCCTGGTCCATTGCAAGTAGTCAAACCACTTTCTTTATTTGTTTAGAACCATGGCCATTCATCCTGCAGTCTAGCCTCCAAGCTGATTCTAAATAACTTTATGGGGATTTCCAGAGGTATCAAAAACTGTGAGAGGCTGAAAAAATATACTGATACAGGGTCTCCAAAAAATCTGTGCCCTAATTTCTCTGGACAAATTGAAAAGTGTGCCTACATATAAGCATTTAAATCTTGCCCTGGCCTGTACTTTTGAAGGGAATCTCCTGATCATGCCCACTTATCACACTTCAGTTTGCGTTGGAGAGCTGTCTCAAAGCATGCAAAGTCAATGCTCAAACAAAACCAAAGGTAAGATTCACAGGGCAAACAATGCATTTCAGCTGATAATGGGCACAAGGCCAGGATACAGCTAGTCTGAAATAATTTCTCCAGAGAGCAGGAACTGTGGGCCCTCAGCACCGTTACACCCTAGAGATCCACTCACATTGCACTGCAGTATCTGCCAATGTAGGCACACCTTAAAGTTCCCAGGAAACCTTTCATTTAAAAACTTCTTTGCTTAAAAAAGAGGAACAGAAAGTCCCCATATTGCCCCAGCTGGTCTGTAACTTTTTTTTTTTAACTCTTCTTTGCTGACTTTCTTCTCCCTTAGCCTCCAAATTTCCAGCGCGCCTTGATCCAGCAAATGATTGGACCATGCAAACCATGCAGTGATCCCAACCTGTCTGTGGCTGAGAAAGGTACTCCTTTTCCTGTTCAGCATGCATGCTTGCTAAAATATTATTCCTCTGGTCATGCTACAGCAAGTAATGAACGGGCTTCTACGTTTCCTGGCAGAGTGCATTTCTCTCACACTTTTCTAATTAACAATTTAATTAACTGGGCCTTCTGCCAACCTACCATCATTCCAGAGCCTTCACAGAAGGGTGGGCTTGCACAAACCTCTCTATTTCAGAAAGCTTTCTGAATTTAGCATTTTGTTACTGAAATAATCCTGCAGCCTTTGTCAAGCAAACCTGCAAAGCAGCAAATGAGAAGTTATCTAAGAAAAGAGCCCAAGATTTGGACCATTTTTTTATTAATGATACATACTGGGCTTTAATACACATTTATTGCTCAAAATACAAACATTCCTTGTAATCCCTCTCTGAGGTAGTTTTATATTTATTTATCATTAGGAATATATGCTTTTTTAACTCACTGCTTTGAAAAAAACAGGCAGAGCCCCTGCAAGGGAAAAAAAAAAACCTGAAAGAGGAGAAAGAATTTGTTTGGTGTAAGAGAAAAGGAGTGAAAAAGGTGCCATGGACAAAGCGATGGGCTCAAAAATTATCTGAAAGGCAGCATTCTGAAAAAGCAGAAGAGGGCAAAATTCTTAAACCAAAATCTGAGACAAGGACGCTGCCTAAGCAAGCAACAATCATGTATGGCTGGGAAAAAATGGTATCTTTTAAGGCCAGGAAAGACCATTGCAACTCTCTAGTCTGACCTACATCATACACTCAGATTTTTATCTGTCTTTTTGTTTCAGTAACTGAGCCAGAACTAAACTGTACCTTTCAAAAAAAATCCAAATTTTATTTTACAATTTCTAATAAATCATGATCCCCTACTTCAACATGAGCAGTCCAGATTGAAACTAAACACCAGTATCCAGTTCTGAATAAATGGCAGAATGATGAGCTGATGACAATAATGAGTGATGACAAGAGAGTTAAGACTAGGGGGTGAGGGATTAAGAGCTCCATCTTAGCCATGAACCAAACATATGAGAGATGGTGAGATCTTTGTACTGGACAGGAGGAAGATCTTGAAAAGTAAGGTAGATAAAGATTTGTTGTCTGTCTAGGAAAAAATAGTTGAATTTGTATTTGTGGGTGATATTATGCAGGAGTGTGGTATTTAGTGCCAAGAGCTCAAAGACAGAATCCCAAAGAAGCCATGAAAGACACAGGTGATGTTCAGTGGGGATGGTGGGGCAGGAATCCCAGCTCTTGTGCCCAGCTGGTGGCAAAAATGCAGTTACAGGTGCTCTTGGCAGGCCCTGAACCCTCAGCATTCTCTGAAGCCAGGATGCCACGTGCCTTGGATTTTGTTGAGCAGTCAGGGCCCTGACTTCCCCCACCCCCTCCTCGCCATGTCCCAAGTTCTGCTCGGTAATTCCCAGTGACAGTGGTGACATCGATTGCCCGGAGCAGAGTGGTTCAAATGCAGCTTCCCCACTAATTAAACTTGGCCACTGAGCCACTGAATAGTCACAGAGAGAGACATGGGCTAAGCCAGAGCACTGGGAGCTCCCTGCTTAGGTTCTTCCCTGAAGCATTTTGGCTAAAACACTGGTTTTAACAGGCAGCAGCCACTCTTCAAAATCATCTCACCTTCTTCCAGCACTCCTAAATACTCAAAAGGCTGTGAATGAGGGAACACTGAAAAAACATAAATGGATTTTTCACTGGGGTACCATGTGTTCTTCACATTCTTATTCTGCATCTCAGTGCTAAAAAAACCAAAACCAAAACAGCAAGCACAACAATAATTTTACAGGCCAAGCAAATCAGCTTTTCTGTCCTTTTCACTTGATGCTGGGATATGGCAGGAAAGATGAGCAAGGCTAGCACTGCTGTGCATCTTGTCCCTCTGTTTTAGCCCTTTGACACCAATTGCAGTAGTGCAAATTAGAGCAGTCTGGCCTGCCAGGAAAAATTCATCTGGTACCACATTACTTGTATAGAGAGGTAGGCCCTGGTTTGAACCTGTTCTCTGTCAGGATTCTTAGTGTCTTCTTCATATGTTTCTCAGATTCTCAGGCTGAGAGTCTCTCTTTTAAAAAAAACCTAACATTTACTTTTATATTTTTATGGGGTTTGTTCTGTCTTATGAAGCTGTCATTTTGTGATCTTTTTTACTTTAGGGAATTTTAGGCCTTGGGGAGCCTGTGCTCATGCCAACTCATGAACTAGGGAGACAAAAAAAAAAAAAAAAAGGGAAACCTTTCAAAGTCATTTTAGAAAGAAATGCACCAAAAATGGCTGCAGGCATTTTAATTAAGGAGAAATCCTCTTCAGATGTCAAACTCCATGTTTATTTCTCCAGGCTTCCATTTTACAAACTGAAGATGGAAAAAGCTATTTTTATCTCAGTTTTCTTTGACAGGCTCAATTAATTTTTTTTTCCTTTCTTTGCTAATCTGAAGAAATTGCAGTTGCTTATTTGTTTTTAAATAAACATACAATTATTGCATAGCTCTTCTCAGAATAAATCAAGTCTTGTTTGGAAGGAAGGTGCATTTTAATCATGTTCAAGGCTGACAGAATTCTCAAGACCTTGAAAAAGGTTCATGTTCATGTCAAGAAGCAGCTTTTATTTCTATGAAAAACCAAGTCCACGAAGATCATATTCACTCTGTTGAATGCAGCAAGCATTGCTCTCTCTGTACTTCCTGATTCATAAAGACCTGATCTCTTCAGGTGACTGTAATTCACAGAGGCCAAACTGCTGTCTTTAAATAGTGATGAAAGTTCTTGATCAACTCTGTGGCTTAGAAAATTGGAACTCTGAAGTAATTTCTTTTGCAACAGATTGAGGTGTAATTTCTTCATGTCCTTTATTCAGTCCTCACCGAGCTTGTAGTGCAGCCACAGGCCCTCCTGTGTTTCCAGAGGATTTTGCTATGTTTCCCTGTCCCCACTCCCCACCAAGCACAACAGCTCACACCTGAGATCCAGCCACCATTGCATTGGTGGGATTTCATTTTTACCTCCACACTGATTTGCAAAAAAAATGTGCCAGAGTCCAACTGCTCTTCAGATTTGCTAGAAATGAGCCCAGAGATGGAGGGGAGCTGGGCAGACTAACCCTGCAATCACCTAACTCTCACTTCCTTAACAAAGCATCTCTAAACTTAACACACTGTAGCCTAGATGGTTCCTTTCTGTGCTTCCAATCCTGCCATTCACTGAGTCCCTGGAATCTGTCTCTCTGCTGCTGAAGAGCACACTGGAAAGCCAGTGCTGGCCCCACAAACTCCCTGTCCTGTTACTCGAGTTACATCTGTTTCAATCCTTCAGCTGTGCCAGCAGCCCCCAGTAGCTGGAGCCTGGACAGTGGAAGCCGAGAGGCCCTGCCATTCCTGTCTGCCCACGCTGGGAGCATCCTGGCCCCACCAGTGCCACCCCGAAGCCTGCCCCATGGTAAGGACACGCCCAGCAGGCCTGCTGCAAATGCCTGCAGTCTCACACACAAATCCAGACCACCTACAAGCTGACCTTAGCCTTTCCCTCCACCCCTGTAAAAGCAACCAGAAACAAAAATCCCATAGTCTTTCCTGGTCTGCTAGGTTTTCAGGGTTTTTTTTCCCAAATCTTCAAATTCTTGCAGTCCTTAAGCAATGTGGACTTTGGGACTAGAATTAAGTGTCAGAGTGGTGAAGCTTGGCCTGGCTTCTTACCAACCACCAACTTCAGCAGTAATTTAAGCTTACAAGGCTATTAAATGAAACATCAAGTGTTCATTGTTTAAGAGCCTGTTGCCTTGCCATGAGATCCTTGATAATGGAGCAGTGAAAAATCTCTCTCTGCACTTAATTTCTCCTCAGCAGCCTGTGTGTGACAGATGCACTCCGCAGTATCCATCAGACAGGCAGCTCTAGGCTGGAGCATTTGGAGCTGTTACCTGGCATTACAGATCTAAACCCAGCTCTGGCTGCAGTGAAGCAGCACAAGTTTGCATTTCTGACCCTTGTCTCGTTCCAGGACACTACTCACTGCACTTTGATGCCTTCCACCACCAACTCAGTGATGCTCCTCCGGCACTGCCTGCACGAACATTGCGCAAGGTAATGGCAGGAGAGAGTGATGTAGGACAATGGGCTCCTGAGAGGAATCCTCCCTTCTCTGCTCCCACCGAGCAGCTTCTGAATACAGAAACAGTATTTTTAACATGCTAGTAACCTGCACATGAGAAAACCCACTGAAAGCTCTTAACCTATTCCACAGCTGAATGCTACAGAAATAACTCATGGGTTGTAGGTCCTTCCCTTTATCTTTTTTGCACCATATGCCGTGATTTCAGCACCCTGATCATCACCTCAGCTACTGCTTCTCTAACAGCTCTGGTGTTGTAGAGTGCAATTGTCTGCCCACAAGTGGTACTTCCATACACATAAACCAATAATCCTTGATGTTTTGAACACAAATGAAACTGCGGCATTTCCTCCTTTGTCAATTTTCACCTGGTTTTGTTTCTCTCCAAACAGTCCCCACTCCATCCTATCCCTGCATCGCCCACCAGTCCGCAGTCTGGTCTAGATGGCAGTAACTCCACTTTATCCGGCAGTGCCAGCAGTGGTGTCTCTTCCTTGAGCGAGAGCAATTTTGGACATTCTTCTGAACCACCTCCTCGCACAGACACCATGGATTCTGTGCCCAGCCAGGCCTGGAACACTGATGAAGATCTAGAGACACCCTACCTCCCTGTCAGGTACAGTCTCTCTGAGCCTGATGTCCTGGAGTCACTCAAATCCCAGCCATGCCGAAGCCACTCTGCTCCATCTGGAGTCATTCCTCAGGACACCATGGACCCTCCTGCTTTACCCCCCAAACCTTACCACTCTCGGCTGCCAAACATGGAGAACGAGGAGGGGATGATAATTGAAGATGACGACAAACACCGCCCATTGCATCGTAAAGTGGCCCAACCAGTGAGTGGTGGAAAGGAGGAGCAGGCCAGGGTGGCGTGGGAGCATGGCATCAGCGAGCAGTAGGGACAGCTCCTGGTACACGGCTGGCACTGGCATTCCAGGTCTGGATACGACAGAGAGAGAGCAGGACTCGGAGAACAGCAAACCGATTTTCTACTGCCGCAAGGTTATGTCTGAAGCCCACAAAAGCAATTGGGCCAGCATGGCAGGTTGCTGCTTTCCTTTTTAATTTCTTTTTACACCTTTCAGTTATGTTTTTTAACTTTCTGTGCAGTGGACAGTTTATTCCTTCTGCAGTTTCTTAACCACATCATACGGCATACGAGCCATAGAGACTTGCAGAAGCTGAAGAATACAATTTTAAGTGGAGGGGAAAAAGGGGGGAATGTGGCAAGTTGATTTTGAACCTGCTTTCCTCCCAGTTCTGAGACGCACATGAGTAGAAGCAGTTGCACTAGGGACATATTTCTTTGCTGTACAGAATTGAAAGCTCATTGCTGAAATCAGGGATTCTATGAACTGTCAGGCTGGAAGGTGCATGAGCTGCAGGCAGTGGAAAGATGGCAATTCTAAGAAGAAATTGGCTCTTTTGAGAGCAGGATTGTACATATCTGTGCAGTGATCTCCCTGCATTGGTTCATAGGTGCTGAGGCAATCTAACCAGTGCTGATGCACTGATCTCCAAGATATCATTTCCAACAAACTCTGCCTCCTTTGTTTTTTATGTACTGTTTCATTTCTTAAATTTTGCTTTCACTGGCTAAGCCAACCTGCTTTCTCATGGGAATCGTGTTATTAATCTGTGCTACAGAATGAGAGGAGGTTGGTAGCTACTGGAGCTACCACCTCATTGTAGGCCTTTCCCATGCCCAGCTTTGGGCAGGCTGTTGACACCAGCATTTCTATTCCAGATTAAAACAAAACCAACCAAATTGAGTTTCTCATGCCACAAGCTGGTTGATGACCCAGCCAGTAAAGAAAAGGTGGCTTAAATGCATCATATCCAACAATCCTTGCCTCAGGGCTGAAAATCATAATTCTCACCAACTTCCATCACCCAGGAGCTGAGATTCATTCCCTGTTAACTCAATATCCTCAGTCCCTCCCAACAACTCACTGCAGCTGGTGTGCAGAAGGAATCTCCCACCTCTCAGAGCAGACAGAAAACACCAGGACTCGAGCAATGCCCAGTATCAAGTGTACACCCCAGAGTTGGGGACCTTAAAGGCAACCTGTAAAGAACAAGTGTTTGTTTCCTCTTTTGCTTCTTTAGAATTTATAGAAAGAGCTGCTGCTTCTCTTCTGGAAGGTTCACTTCTTTTTCCTTTTCTTCTCAGGCAGCAATACAGCCTTTCCTCATAACATGTTTTTTTATTGATAAGCTCCACGAAGGGCTGAAGAACATTGGGGAGGACACCAAGGCACACCACACAAACCAGAACTGTGCAGAGCTGAAGATAGTACAAGTCTATGAACACAAAACATGCCTTTTAATCAGTACTTGCACAGTTCAGAAAAAAAAATAATCTGTGGGTAATATTGTTCTTGACAAAGAAAATATCTTGGCTTTAAGAAACCTTTTATTCCTGTTCTCATACTTTTCAAGAAACTTTCAATCAAGATAGTATCAAATACTTAATGTTTTTAGATGAACAAGCCACCTTCCTTTCCCTTGCCACACCCACACACATTTTAGCCTTATAACCCTTTCAGACTGCAAAGCACACTCCACAGGATGAAAACAGACCTCCCTCTTTCCTACCATTGAAAAATCTGAAGCACATTCAAATAAGACCTCCACCATATAAATTAGTGCCAGAAACAGGAACAGCACTCAATTGACATTTTGAATTCTTGCTTACCTGCTCAGTTTCTCCTGCTAAAAACAGCATAAAGAAGCAAAAAAGGATTATTATAAATATTTTACAGGTCACCTTTAGCACTACCTCTAAATACAGTGACTGGGCAGAGTACATGGTTTCTGAACTGGCTAAAGATGGTCTGGCTGTATAAAGTCTGGACTCAGCAGTTGTATGAAGGGGACTTCAAGAGGATTTGTTTGTTTTCTTTCTCAAGCTCTAGCCCATGCAAAACTACTAAGTTATGGATTTGTTTCTTAAATGGCCTATTTGGCTGGAACACGCAGTCTCTTGCTTCCTCTATTACAAGCAGCCTGTTACTAACACAGGCTGCTTGTAATCATTATATCCTTCACAATTTAAACAATGATAATAAAATCTGGCCCATAGTGGATGTTTCATCTTTAGCAGGAAGGAGAGTTTTCCAATGCTAGGACAGTCTTAAATGTTAACAAACCAAGGTGGATCTCTGGTATAGAACAAATGTATGAAAACAACTGATGTTTTCAGCAAAGGTAAGTCAAGGTAATTCCTTAGAAAAGGGTGAAATGTTTTCACATATGCTATCCTCCAATCCCACTGAGACTCTTCCAGTGAAGTTCTTAGAAGAGCTAAGTTTTAAGTCTATCTCCCTTCCCCCTGGTTTCTTTTTTTTTCCTGGCAGCAAGACTAAAAGTAGTAAATGTAGAGACTTACCAAGCTTCCTTAATGTGAAAAACCAGCAGGTGTTGCAAATAAAACTTTGCAGAACCAAGATGCAATTACCATGGGACTGAGTCCCAGGCAGCTGGAAAACCTGCCCACCAGAGCTCTAATCAGTCTCTGAAAATGCATCATCCTGCTCTGATTAGAGACCTGGTACAACAGTGGTGAGTCCATTTGGGGAGTCTGGAAGAGTTAGAAGACCAATCAGGTGATGTATACAAATACATAATTTATGGCAGGTCCACATAAAGAACAGTGGAATAAAATGCTGAATTTATCAAATTAAAGCATCTCTGGAGTTAAATTTGTTATTGTTCTGATATCTACCAAGTATTCTGTCTCCCTTTTCAGTGTTTGCCTTAAGGGGGGCAGAAGATAGAAAGACTATTATTAAGATTTTGTGAATCTTGGAACTAATATTGCCTGGAACTACTGTTTCTCTGTAGGGTGAGGTGTCTTTTAGCATAGTACATCTCCAACGTCAAGCTCAGTCCTGGAGTAGGTGGAAGCAACAGCAGTTGTTGCACTTGCCCAACGGGATTTGAAGATTCCTTGTATAAACCACAGCAACAAGATGTTTTGAACAGGACCTTGACATTCTATACCTAACTCTAATTCAATCTTCAGTGTACTTGCCTTCATTGGGTTTTCTTTGCATAACAAAATAGCATGTGCATTCCTGAGAAAAATTGGTGGAATTCTGCTATAAATCTCTCCATCGTCAGTGTACCTGCTGCCCCATCTGAAACAAAATTGAGAAGGAGCTACAATGGTAGAAGAAAAGCAATTAAAACAATTCCTCTGAATCCTACTTTCTCTTTTTATTTTCCCAATAGTTGGGTTGGTTTTATTGCTGTTATGCAAGACTCAAATCCTTTTTTGTTTTTTCCTCTATTTGGTTTTTTAGCTTCCTTCCCCTTTTTTAGGTAAGGGATATTGCATATCCCTTCTGTGAGAGTATCAGCCAAAACTGGGGAGGCTGGAGAGAGCAAGAGCCTTTGGGAAACAAATTATGTGATATTTAAAATTTCCTCTGATCATGCTTCTTTGTAAATACCCCCATTTGAATGCTGTGTATTTGTACAGGAAATTGAGCAAAAAATGTATAGATTGTGATGTCTGACTGGTATTCTGCCCTGTAAATGTGTTTTTAACCTCTGGCATTCTGTGCTTATTTAAAAAAAAAAAAAAAAAAGCAAAAACCTCTAACCACTTCTCTTTTGTGTATTCATGTTTAAAATAAATTGAAAACAGCTATCTTATCTATAATGGAAATCAAATTCAAAAGGAAAAAATTAATTTGTACAAGTGTCCTAAAGGTACTTCATTGTATATATTGTGATAGCATGTTTCCAGAACCAACAAATAAGTGGTGTGAATTTTAGATGTAAATATCTGCCGTTTGTTTTGGGCTCCTTTCCCTTACCCATTCACTCGACTGCTGTGATGTGGAATTAAAGATTAATACCTGATATTAAAACAGTACCAGCCTTATGGTCATTGCTGTCCTCGAGGCAGGGCTATCCTCAGGCTGCTCCAAACCTTCACAAGAGACAAGGAATAGGCCTCACTTCCCTCCTTTGTGTGAATGAGAAAATGGGGGGCAACCGAAAGGACTTTGTGTGTGGTGAGGAAACAGCTTCCATGTTACTCTTTTAGCTGACAGTGTGTTATTTAATATCAACTTCTTGAAGCAACCAGCAGGTGCATCCCCCTCCTGGTCTGGTCAGGTACATGGACATGGCACTTGCAACAGCCCCAGGCACAGTTTTGGGGCAATACTTTCAGACAAAGGGAATGGGATTAGCTTTCCCCTAGGACAGCTGTGGAGTGGCTGTGTGCCACTGAGTTATCAGCTGGGGTTAAACCACCACTATCTCACTGCCTAAAAGATTGCTACTCTTTTATTGCAATAGTACTTTAATACTGATCATTTGAACAGAATAGATGTGAAAGAATAGTAGTTACGACATGTAGGAACACAGGATTTGGGAATTCAGGCAGTGACTTCAACATGCTCCTAATCTCAAATTTTCTTCCATTACCACTAATAAACACAGTCGTTGTACAGGAGGCAAAATAACTCATTTCATGTCTTGACAAATAATAAATAACCTTCTGAAACCTGTCTCAAAAGACAGTTAGCAGCAAGTCTGACTCTTCAGCTGGCCCCAGGATGTACATGGACTGCCAAGGCAACCTTTGCACACACCACATACAAATACCGACGAGAGAAACTGTAACACAGCAGTTCAGTGCATCTAAAATTTCAAAGTGGGGCTTAGCTAAAATCACCTGATGCCTGAAGAAGTCTGTATCAGTCATAGAATAGAATCATTGAATCATTCAGGCTGGAAAAGACCTCCAAGATCACCAAGTCCAACATTCAAGTAAATACCACTGTGCCCTCTAAACCATATTGTGAAGTGCCATGTCCACTTGGTTTTTTAACACTTCCAGGGATGATGACTCCACCATTTCCCTGGGCAACCTGTTTCAGTGCTTAACCATCCTTTCAGTGAAGAAATTTTTCCTAATATCCAACCTGAACCTCCTGTGGCACAACTTGAAGCCATTTCCTCTTCTCTTGTCACTTGTTCCCTGGGAGAAGAGGCTGACCCACACATGGCTACCACCTTCCAGGTAGCTGTAGACTGTGGTAAGACCTCCAGCCTAAACACCCTGGTACTCTGAGCCATTCCTCCTAGGACTTATGTTCCAGACCCTTCACCCTATCATCAATCAGACCCTTTGAGACTGTTCCTAAGCCAGCTTATTAAATCTTAGTTAAGTAAGAATTTTTTATTCAGAGAAAAACTATTTATTAACCAAGCACAGGAAAAAAAAACTATATTTTGGCACAACAAAAGATGTGTGAAGCTCTCAGCTTTTAACAAGAGTTAAAAAATACTTTCGTTTCTCTTAAAACCAACAGAACAACTTTTTTCAGTGCAAGTCCAATACTTCATTTAAGCTGCCACTAGTCAGATTGAAATCTAAATCCCATGTCCAAATACCTTTCCTTATCTAAATAAGAAAACTTCAGCACAGTTTCAATATATGACTTGTCCAACTCAGTATGAATTTCATTACAAAGCTGATAAGAAGAGAAATTAAACCTCTAGAAATGACTCTAACCTGGCTGATAAAAGATTCAGCCTTCTACACCCTATGCATAAATGTGCCTCCATTTGTAGATGATTTTTAACAAGCCATGGACACAGACACACAGACAGTTCACAAGGCAGAGCTCCGAGCTCAGGCATCTTAAAAGAAGGTTCACACACCATTTCTCCCTTTTGATGGGCTTTACTGTCAATCACACATAAATTAAACCCAATTTGGAATAGCAGATCTCTTACACTTCATCTTTTATTCAGCATTCATTCACAGCAGTACTGAATTACTGCATTTCCCCCTTCTCCCTGACAGAAGCCACTTCTTTGTCCCCACAGCCCAACACCTGAGGCTGAGCCCCTTCATCCCCCCCATCTCTGTAAGAGATTTGTGTTCCCAGATGGCAGAGCCAGCACAGCTCCAGCCCCCACAGCAGCCAGGAACACCCTCTACCTTCACTTCCCAACAACTCCAATCCCCACAGATCCACCAAGCCAAATTAACTCTCCTGCCCACTCAACTGGCTGACTAGCCCAGAGCAGAGAAGGCTCCAGGGAGACCTTAAAGCACCCCAGTGCCTAAAGGGGCTCCAAGAGAGCGGGAGAAGGGCTTTGGACAAGGCTATGGAGTGACAGGACCATGAGGGAATGGCTTCACACTGACAAAAACCAGGGTTAGATTAGATATTAGGAAGAAATAACAGCGAGGACCAGCTCTCCATCACCCAGGTCTCAGACAGGACAAATCACTAATGCTCCAGAGAGACAGTGCCTGGAGGGTGGAACAAACAGAGCCCCAAAAACCTCACCATGAATCAAAAAGAAGCACAAGGTAAAATGCAAGGAATCCATTCTCGCTGCTAAAACATAAAGAAACAGAAATAAAAAAAAACAAAAGGAGTTCTTCCTCAGACCCATTTGAGGATCCCATATTGAAATACAGAGGCTCATTTCCCAATCCAAAACCAAATAAAATCACTCCTCTGCAGTTCCATAAAAATGTATAAAATTCCTGCTCTGTTTGAAGATGTTTCATAACTGCACTATTTTGGTAGGTAAACTCTCCTTATTGTGACCCTCCTAAATTCTCCTAATTCTAAATTTAAGACCTACTTCCAACTAATTAAGAAGCCACTTCATGTCACGGTTCTTTTGGCCACTATCCTGATAAGAAACAAGGGCACCACTTCTCTGCACAGCTAAATGACTTTAGTGGGCAATCAGCATAAGTTTAGAAAAGCCAGTAATCTTCCTAAAATACACTGATAATTCTGGGAATCGGTATGGACTGACTTAATAATATTAATACTGATCTTAATAAACACATTTGAAGAGATAACAAGATCTAGAAATGTGCGAAACCAGCTCTCCTAATAAACACACTGTACTCTCACTGGCAATTAATGTCCTAATTACTGCTCACCTGCTGAATTACTGACCTTTGCTGAATCAGGTGCTCCTCCTTCTCACACTGACTGTGGCAGCTCCTCAGGCTTATCAGTTGCACCTGATGACTGCAAGAAAATTCTGATTAGGCACTGCCCCACCAGGCTGCCTCAAGAGCCTGCCTTGCAAGAAAGTCCACTGAGCTGCATGGGAACTCCCTTGCTGTAAGCACAGGGCTCTGTGATTTTGCCTGTCCCTTCTTTCTCTGGAATGATAACCCAGGATACACAAGAGTTACACGTAAACCCACGCAAGGAGTTATCAGCAGGTGTGTGCTCTTCTCCCAGCTTCAAGGGGATTTCAATTATAAACTCACTGGGTCGGGGATTGTTGAAGGTAGCTAACAGCACAAACCGTGAGAGCTTTTGGAACAGAATCATAAAATATTCTGAGTTGGAAAAGCCCCACAAGGATCACCAAAGTCCAACTCCTGGCCCTGACACAGGACAACCCCAAGAATCCCCCCATGTCCCTAAAAGTGTTAGGCCCAGCAACTGATATTAAGCTGGAATTAAACAAACAAAAAAATTTCACAAAACAAAAACACTCACCCAAGAAGCCAGAAACAAGTGCACGCAGGTTGCTATTTTGACCTCGCAGCTGTCCCACCTCGAAGTATCCAATCCTTGTTCGTCACAGGGTGTACCCGGAGGCGCCCGTCCCTGCCCAGGCGGCTCCTCTGCCCCGCCGACCTCCGGGGCACCCAAATACAACCCCACCGACTCCACGGTGCTCGAGGGCCTCGAGCAACCCCTCAGCCTCACCCTGCGCTGCCCGACACCGCCCC